>CM047807.1:7869037-8469037 GCA_026214975.1 Gentiana macrophylla | reverse complement strand
CTCTGACTCATATGCTCCTAAGCAGGGTTTGCAGTAGTTTGTCCTTCCCCTTGAGTTGTAGCATCCATAGCAGGGTCTGGAACATGTTCATTAACTTCCAGAGCAGGTTCAGGTTCGACAGTCTGCTGTTGTTCTTCAGCAGCCTTATGAGTAGGCTCAGCAACTTGTGTTGTTTCAACAACCCACCTTCTTCTACTTCCTCTCCTCTTTGTTCTTCAAGAGTCCTCAAGTCTATCCCTTTTCCATGAACTCTTTTCTTTGCAACCTTTTTCCTTCTTTTTGCAGGTTGTTGCTCATCTTCAAGAGGTCCTTTCTCTAACTGCACTTTCCTAGCAGCTTTTCTTTTCCTTGAATCCTCTTTTTGTTGTTCTCTTAGGATTTCAGCAGGAGTCTTCTTTGTAACTCCAGTAGGCTCAGTAGCCTCAATCTCAACTCGAGCCTAAGTAGACTCAGCATTTTCTACTGGTTGTTGCCTTGTCTGTTTAGGCTTTAAAAGCTCAGTGATCTTTCTGGTATCACCAGCTTTCCTTTTCTCCAAAGTTTTCTTTCATGCAGCAGGTTGCACATCATTCTTGGCCTTGGTCCTCTGTTCTTGACCACCATTATCATCATCATCATCACTCTTAGTCTCCTCATTATCTCCTTCTTCATTATCATCCAAACACGGGATAGGATTATTTATTTCTAGCTTGTATCTTGACTTATTGATTTTTTGCAGGTGCAACATCAGCAATCTGCAAATGAGTCAGCATGGCCTGTATCATCAAACCCAATGGTTTTGTCTTGGATTTCCTTGTTCCATCTCTATCCTCTATCACAACTTTCTTAATGTATTGAACAAAGAATCCGGCCCAATCAAAATTCATACTCTTGCATGTGATAATCAGCAGGTCTATTTTTGGTCCTGAAAGAGTATCAAGACTTCCACTGAATCCAAAAATATTTTTAGCAATAATCTTACTCAGTAGGTTGTATTCTAATCTGATGTGTTTCACATTGATGCTCAGTGTTGATAGTATAGAATTGTTAGTCTTTATTGCATCAACAAACTCCATTCTTGATAACTCCATTGATTCTAGATTTGTAGGGGCATTGTTGCCTGGTCCAAATCCAAATACATCTCTCAGCAAATCTGATGTGATTTCAATCTCCCGGCCATTTACAGCTGTAGTAAATGCCTCTCTATCATTCTTTATCACCACGTTCTTCCAGAAATTCACAACATTGGTGTATGAGATGGTTTCTAATCTCATATTTAAAACAGCTTCAAGTCCTTCATATCTTCTGATCCTTCTTCCAATGTTGATTGCTAGCTCAGACTTGTTAGCATCAACAACAAAGCCGCTAACATGTTGGATTGTACCAATGTGAACATCTCCTTTATCCGCCATTGTATAGATTGAAATAGATGAAGAAGAAAACTTGCAAATCTATGTTCACACTTGTATATTTTCAGAGAAAATCGATTTGAAGGTTGTATGTAACGTCTGTGTATATGTCTGTATATATAAAGAAGGAAAGTGGGTAATAACCGTCTGACAAGTACAGTGCACGTACTGTAGCATTTAACCACGATTAAAGTTCGAATAAATGTGATGTTGCCATGTTTCCGACTAACTTATCTCATTATACGTTGTAACCGTTGGATATTGTAACCACAGGTGTAATGGATAAGAATAATATCGATTTACTATTGACTTTCATTAAGGTTTGACTGTCTTGTAACTTATACTACATCAGACTTGGTCTTCAGTAGAGTTTACTCAGCAGCCTACTGACAATAATGACTCAGCAGCCTGCTGACAAAGCTACTCTGCTAATCTTCACGCAGTCCAGTTTTGTCCAACTGATAATACAAGATGAAGTTTAATACCTATGACTGATCTGTCAAGTGAGCTCACCCATTAGGACAAAGACCAATCCCCTTGGCAACTTCATTTGCTCAATTGTCCAAACTAATTAGGTACATGGAATTGTTGATACCAATGACTAATCTGCCAAGTGAGCGCACCCAACAGGGCAAAGACTAATCCCCTTGGTGAATTCCAGCACTCTGTTGATCATTAATATATCAGTCAACTTTTATAATGCCAAGTTTAGTTCTTAACTTAGCAAATCTTTCACTATCAAATGGTTTGTAAAAATATCATCAAGTTGATCTACAGTAGGGATGTAAAGAACCACCACATCTTTCTTTTCCACATGATCTCTTATAAAGTGATGTCTCACATCAATGTGCTTGGTTCTTCAGTGCAAAACAATATTTTCTGTGATTGCAATTGAACTTGTGCTGTCACACATTATAGGAATTTCTCTTTCTTCAATTCCATAATCCTTTAATTGCTGTCTCAGCCATAGTATTTGTGCACGCAGCTTCCAGCAGCAATGTATTCAGCTTCAGTTGTGGAAGTAGATATTGAATTCTGTTTCTTGCTGAACCAGGAAACAAGTCTATTTCCCATAAATTGACAAGTTCCTGAGGTGCTTTTTCTGTCAATCTTGCATCCAGCATAATCAGAATCTGAGTAGGATATGACTTTGAAACTTCCATCTTTAGAATACCATATCCATACTTCCAAAGTCTCTTTTAGATACTTGAGAATCCTCTTGACTGAAGCTAAATGAATTTCTTTTGGTTTGGATTGAAATCTTGCACAAACACCTACATCAGAGGATATATCAGGTTTGCTGGCAGTGAGGTACATCAGACTGCCTATCATCCTTCTATATAAGGTCTGATCAACATCTTTACCTTATTTTTCTTCATCCAATCTGATGCTTGTACTCATAGGAGTTGATACCTTGGTGCTATTTTCCATACCAAACTTCTTCAGCATCTCCTTGGTATACTTAGTTTGATGAATGAAGATTCCATCTTTCATTTGTTTGACTTGTAATCCCAAAAAGTAGTTCATTTCACCCATCATACTCATTTGAAACTTGTTTTTCTTGAGATTTGCAAACTTTTTGCATAACAATTCATTTTTAGAACCAAAAATTATGTCGTCCACATAAATCTGGACCAGCAGGGTGTTGTCCCCATCATTGATTCTGAAAAGAGTCTTATCAATGGTGCCTTTGGTAAAACCATTGTTCACCAAGAATTGAGATAGGGTCTCATACCATGCTCTTAGTGCTGTTTCAAATGATAAAGTGCCTTGTTGAGTCTATACACTTTATATTCTTGATCTTTCACTTCAAAACCAGGAGGTTGCTGAACATAAACCACCTCTTCCAGAATTCCATTCAAAAATACACTTTTGACATCCATCTGATATACTTTGAAGTATTTGTAAGCATCATATGCCAAGAATAATCTTATAGCTTCCAATCTTGCAACTGGGACATATGTCTCATCAAAATCTATTCCTTCAGCTTGAGAATAGCCTTTTGCCACTAGTCTAGCCTTGTTTCTAACAATGGTACCAGATTCATCCAATTTGTTTCTGTATACCCATTTAGTTCCAATGATATTTGCATGACTATGCTTCTCCACTAGTGTCCAAACTTGATTTCTTTCAAATTCATTCAATTCTTCTTGCATAGCAATTATCCAATCAGGGTCAGATATTGCTTCTTCAACAACTTTAGGTTCCATTTGAGATAGAAAACAAGTAAACATTGCTTCTAATTGTCTTTTAGTCCTTACACCTTGCTGAATGTCACCAATTACTTGTTTAGTAGGGTGATCCCTTAACCAATGTAAGTCTTGATTTGTTTGATTTGGAGGAGTCTAATCTTCAGTAGAGTCTGTTTTTGCTTCAGTACGGGGTTAGCAGATCCTTGAATTGCATTTGTTGTTGCATCAGCAGTGTTATCAGCAGGTTCTTCAGCAGGTACATCTTTACTTTCATAATAAGAAACTTTTAGATCACTTATTTTCTTCAAAACATCAACATATTCTAGATCAGTGATCTCTTAATTCACAGAAGGTTCTGAAACTTCATCATCTTTTATTCCAGTGAACTTAGGTTCATAAAAAACAATATGCATGGATTATTCATGTTTCGGTGTCCTTTTATTCACTACCCTAAATGCCTTGCTGATAGAAGAGTATCCTAGAAAGATTCCTTCATCTGATTTTGGTTGAAAGGTCTTCATTGTTCCTTATGATTTAAGATAAAGCATTTACTTTCAAATGGATGGAAATAAGATATATTAGGTTTTCTTCCATTCCATATCTCATAAGGAGTCTTCAGTAGCTTTTTGTTTACAGAGGTCCTATTTTGTGTATATCATGCTGTATTGATTGCTTCAGCCCAATATCTTTCAGGTAGTAATGTTATGAGTCCGTATTTTGTGGTGTTTTCTGTGCTTATTTTATATCTATTTTGCCAAGAGATGCTTTGTTCCGTGTATGTTTTGGATGATTTTCAGGTTTTAAGAGCTCGTGAGCGGTGATGGAAGATTTCAGTACTTTTAGAGCAGTTTTGGAAGCTTTGTGAAAGATTGGAGAAAAACGGATCTTAAAGATTTCAGAGTTTCACATTTCGCCTATGTCGGGATCCTAACTAATGAAAAGAAGACAGAGTTTATTAAAGCCAACCGTGGATTCTCGCTCTTTAATCACATTAAACCTTTATTATTATAAGGACCCTCATTATTATTATTATTATTATTATTATTATAAAGGATTTTTAAGAAATAATAGGTGGGCTTGGCCCAATTAGCAATTTACTCCTTCCCTGGCGTGAATCAGGTGGAGGAATTATTATTATTAGTTAGGTTAAATTATAAATTATTATGATTGAGATAGGAAGAAAAACAAGAAAGGAACGAGGAGTTTTTGGCTGGGAAATAAAATAAGAACAGAGGCGGCAAATGACAACGGGTGCCGTCGACTGCTTTTTCATATAGTCATGGTATAAACTTTTCGTTTTTTTTTTGTTCGTATATTATTTTGTATTATAATGAGTTGCTAAATTTTCGTTCTAGTTGATTGATTATTAAACCTCAATTGCTAAAGTTTTTGAGATCGAATTGGTTCCTGTCCTCGTTAACTTTGTAGTATTTACTTATTTTCTGTGCTTAACGAATCAAGATTGAATAATTGAATTAATTGCTACTGCAGGGTTGTTAGTTTGATTGTTTAATCGAATATCAAAAATCGAGTCTAGGTGATTGTCAAAAAGATTTGATTTTAAGTGGTAAACAACATATTGCCGGCCGGTTCGTAGCCCGTAGGATTCCCTGTTGTGAAAATAAGTGATCTAGGTTCCCTGTTGGGTTTTTCTAAGAGTCAATGCGATTGTTCTCACCAAACCTCTGGCGATTGTTGAGAGGTGTGCTACACAGTTAGAGAATAAGTAGTGGCGATTGTCCTGCTTATCGAATATAGAAAAAATTGGTTGTTTGACGATTGTCGGCAACTATAACCAATTTATTAGTAATTTAACGAGTCAACTTTGCATCAATGGTCAATCATAGGAATTGAGGAGGAAACGATTAATTGACTAGAACTTTTCTTCGTTTATTTTTCATTTCTTTTTAGGAAATTAGTTAAAAACACAAATATATTTTATTTTACAAATTTTAGGAGAAATAAATCCTCCGTTCCATGTGGGTTCGACCCCTACTTCCGCTATACTAGCTATAAAGGTAGTAGGTGAATTATTTTTGGTGGTTTGATGACCCACCAAATTTTGGCGCCGTTGCCGGGGAACGGTGCTAAGTGGTTTATTTCTTTTAGAATTTTGTGTATAGTTTCTTTTTGTGTTGTTTTGTGTTTCCTTGTTTACAAGTATGTCAGGTTACCACTACGCAACTCCTATGGCGAATCGTGATGTGTATGGATGCTGGGTGAATAATTCATGTGAGGAGAGATGTTATCCTAGTGAGCCGAGTTATCTAGATTGGAGCTATGGTGAATCACATTCTCTGCCGTCTATTGAACTTGAAAGTCCGATTCCCGATTCAAATGAATCTCTTGAAACCATGATCCAGTCTCTTACTAAAAATCTAACGCAAATGCTCCGAAAAGCTAATGCAGAGTTTCTACAGGAAATTGGGCAAGAGATTTCACAGTTCAGAGAAGAGCAAAGCACATGGGTTCAGAATATGCAAGGTAAAATTGACTAGCTGAAAACTGAAGTGGATCGGCTTAAGCTATAGAAGTTACAAACATCATCTCCTATCATATTGTATGATGATGAAGACGATTGTCCCATGTTTGATCCAACACCAGAGATCGATGATGTTGATGACCAAGAAAATGGTGAAGAAATTCACTCGGGGTTGGAGAAGCTAACGGATAATGTGTCTAATCATGAAGAAAATCATCCGGAGGAAGTCACATTTGAGGAGCCGTTGAAGCCAAAAAGTGTTGAGGTAATTGTGGAAATGCGAGTGAGCAAGAAGGAAGTGGTCTTCCCACTCGATCATTATATTATGAACTGGGAGGTGGAGGCCCCTAATCCCATTTTTCTTTTATTGGGAAGATACTTCGTAAAAGTGCATAGAGCCAAGGCACGGCTGATTCTTCCTGAAGATGAGATGGATGGCTCGCTTACTGAGTATGCAAGGAAGAATCATGAAAGAAAAACTATTCCATTTGACAATGGATAGCCGATGTAAGTATGTCTAGCCAAAGACATTAAATAAAGGCGCTTGTTGGGAGGCAACCCAATTAAAATAAATTTGGTATTTTTTTTCGTTTTTTTTTCAATTAATAAGTGAAAAAAAGAGATTTGCACTTTTGGTGGAGGCTTTTGTCTGTTTTGCATGTGAAAAACTGAATTTTGTGATGAAATGGGAGGCGTTCATTTTAAGTTCATGTGAGGAGGCACAACCATGTGGGAATATTTGATGAAAGGCTAATCTCACATTTCCATCAAGTCGGGATCCTAGGAACTTTAAAAGTTGTTTAAAGGATGCAAGAATTCACTTTTTGGTTAAGTCGGGATCCTAGGAAGTTAAAGTCTTGTCCAAGAAAAGAGGTTTTCCCACCCACCTCCTACACTTCCACCCTTACTCTCCTTCTTCCACATGCATCATCAGTGAATCCGGAATCCTTCCTACAATATTTCCCTCCCGCACCACCCAGGACGCAATTGCATATGGCAATGCTTATGACGCTCCAAAACGTTGATTCCTCACCCCCGCGGTCTGAATTGTAAAGTATTCTCATCCCTTTTAATTATTTTATTTTCTTTTCATATTTGGGTTAGTACTTTTTGCATATCATGCATACCATATTAGTTGCATATCATTGCATATATTGCATTCTCCTTCCATTTTTACCATACATTGGGGACAATGTATTATTTAAGTGTGGGGGAACTTTTCATGCATTTACATATTAGAATTGCATCTTTAGGACATTTTAGGATTTAATAAGCACCGAGTATGCCTCTTATGACACTTTACCAACATTTTCATTTAAATCTTGTGTGAAGTAATAATAATCAATTGGTAATTAACCAATGCAAGCACACACTTTTGTTGATGCACACTCACCTTATATCACTTGTTTGTGAACTTTGGAGGTAAAATAATTGAGCCCTAACAAAAAGCCATTTAAAAGTGAGGATTTCACCTAGCCAAAGAGCGCACTCGCTCATATTTTACTTTAAGTGGTATCCACACCTCCAATGTCATTCTAGAATTTGCATTGACATGCATTTTGAGACCACATTTTTTCAGGTTCAGTGCACTTAAATGATTGAGGCACATAAGATTTAACCCCTTCTAGACCCACTTTTGTTAGCCTACCCATATTATATACCCCTTAGTGAGCCCCGTCTAGCCTGACCCTTTATTTGATTAAACTTCAGAAATTAAACCCATGGCCATTTCTTACGATATCCCCCCTTTTGTTGACCCTATTGTCAAGAGATTGTATGAATAGTTGCATGAAATTTTGGAGAAGCATCAAGAAGTGAATATCTAGAGAAGTATGGCTCGAGATTATGTTTTGAAGGTGTATATCAAGATGTTTAAAAAAAAAAGTTGCCCTTCAAAAAAAAAAAAAGTTGAATGATAAAAAAAAATGAGAAAAAGAAATAGCTTACATTCCATGAGTGTTTTATATATTAAAGAGGAAGTTTGTTTCTGCTAGCAATTTTTGCAAGCTTCTTCAGACATTTTTGTTTGCACTTTTACTTTTGAGATGTTGTGATAGATGTTGGAGCCATGCAGTGTTTCAATTGGAATCATTCTTGTCGACTACGTGGTTATTGATGTGATTATTCATGCTTTCTTCTTGACAATTCAGCCTATATTTTCTTTTTCCCTACCTTGTTTTCTGTCCCTAGCCCCATTACAATCTTTATAAAGACCTCATGATTTGTGCATTGGATTTTGAATACATGGTGGTGGAGATTTGATTGATATGCAAACCTATGGTAATGCTTGGTTGTGTTGATTTTTGAGAGAAAGTGAATTGTCCCTATTCTTTATATTGAGAGCTTACCCGTGAGGACTGGTTGAGACTCTTTTATTTTACCACTTTAAAGTTTACGATCGAGTGAGTTAAAGTGAGTCGTATGAACACTAGTATGTGGTGTGCCTTGCTTGATTATCATTTGATTTGCATTATGGAATATGAGGTTGATGAGACAATTGGACGGGCGTCATTAATTAGAATTTTATTTTGGTGCTTTGCATTCATGTAGTTTTAGATCATTCATTTTGGATTTAGGTTCATGCATTTTTCTTTTCTTATTTTTTGGATTGAGAGTGCATTGCTTGAGGACAAGCAACAATATAAGTGTGGGGGAGTGATGAGTCCGTATTTTGTGGTGTTTTCTGTGCTTATTTTATATCTATTTTGCCAAGAGATGCTTTGTTCCGTTTATGTTTTGGATGATTTTCATGTTTTAAGAGCTCGTGAGCGGTGATGGAAGATTTCAGTACTTTTAGAGCAGTTTTGGAAGCTTTGTGAAAGATTGGAGAAAAACGGATTTTAAAGATTTCAGAGTTTCACATTTCGCCTATATCGGGATCCTAACTAATGAAAAGAAGACAGAGTTTATTAAAGCCAACCGTAGATTCTCGCTCTTTAATCTCATTAAACCTTTATTATTATAAGGACCCTCATTATTATTATTATAAAGGATTTTTAAGAAATAATACGTGGGATTGACCCAATTAGCAATTTACTCCTTCCCTGGCGTGAATCAGGTGGAGGAATTATTATTATTATTAGTTAGGTTAAATTATAAATGATTATGATTGAGATAGGAAGAAAAACAA
This sequence comes from Gentiana macrophylla, assembly GCA_026214975.1. Lineage (NCBI taxonomy): Eukaryota > Viridiplantae > Streptophyta > Magnoliopsida > Gentianales > Gentianaceae > Gentiana > Gentiana macrophylla. Next base: position 8,459,845 of record CM047807.1, on the reverse strand, counting down.
GAAAGGAACGAGGAGTTTTTGGCTGGGAAATAAAATAAGAACAGAGGCGGCAAATGACAACGGGTGCCGTCGACTGCTTTTTCATATAGTCATGGTATAAACTTTTCGTTTTTTTTGTTCGTATATTATTTTGTATTATAATGAGTTGCTAAATTTTCGTTCTAGTTGATTGATTATTAAACCCTCAATTGCTAAAGTTTGTGAGATCGAATTGGTTCCTGACGATACAGGGTTTCACTCCCTCCACGTGTCGTCTATCGGTTGGTCATCACGTTATGAACAAGCTACAACACACTCATGTCGAGACCCAGGACCGAGGCTAGGGCCATCTAACCGGCTCCAGGTTACGACTATCGACTACCGAGCAGTGTGAGATGACAAGTCCATAGGATAGAGTCCACACCAGCCAGCAGTGTAGGACAATGAGTCTAGGGTCGATCACCGCAAGTCGGCGATGATCGACACCGAGGGCGATGTCGCGCCCGGTATCGAGCCCACCCACAGCGATAGCTTGGGCAAGGGTCAAGGCCCATTTAAGGGTAAAGGTGACAATAACACAAGCCGACTTAACCTTAGGGTTTAGGCAAGTATTGTCATTATAAATACCCCCAATCCAGGAACTACGTAACGCTTGATTCTGGAGCGAGTATCAGATACGTAGGCAATCCAAGATGATCTTGGACTCAGCCGCATACATAAAATCCACCCCCTCATTCCTCTTTTTGGCATTAGGGTTCTTGTGTGTTCATCACTAGATTAAATTAGGGCTCAAATCATTAAGGTGACATAATTTGTCATCGTCATTGGCGCTAGAAGGAGGGCTTCTATTGATTGAATACGCAAAAACACGATGCCTCCCAAGAAAACTGCATCCAAAACTGCATCCAAAGCGATCGATCAAGGCTCCGGTTGAGCGAGCCGATCGATCCGATATGCAAGGAGGCGAAGATCCCGCCTTGGATCTTATTCAAAGACGATCCTCAAAGCAAAAGCGAGGAAAAGATCCGGCCTTGAATCTGCTCAGAGACCCACCAACGGAAAAGCAAGCCCTTGCTCCAGAATATCGGGTGCTTGCAGATCAGTTGGCAGGGGCAAATTTGGAGGTAATGTCCAGGATAATAGCCGAGGCAGTTACAGCGTGAAGGCAGGCAGACGCCGCCCAAAAAGAAGCTATGGCGGAAGGCGGCCAGAAAGAAGTAGTGGACAAGCCTAAACAGACTCCTGGGGACGAAATAAGCGCATCCTCTAGCTCAGTGGAAAGGAAGAGACGTGAGATCCACCAAAAACACCAGAGAGGGGATGATGATAGCGCCAGGGAAGAGTTGAATGCAATTTTGGGAAAGAACCAGGTTTCGTTGTGGCTCGAGTCTCCCTTCACATAGGAGATCGAGAGCTTCCCTAAACCCAAGGGGTTTAAGATACCGAAAATAGAACCTTATGATGGCACCACCGACCCGGAGGACCATCTCCACAGGTATCTATCTCAAATGAGGCTGGATGGGGCACCCGATGCAATGCGTTGTCAGGCATTCGAGACGCTACTCATAGGTCGAGCAAGAGAATGGTTCACGAAGCTACGACCAGGGTCGATCTCCAGTTTTTCCATGCTCGCTCGAAAGTTCCGAGATGCGTTTATAGTCAATAAGAAGTTTCATCTAAGTGCCACGCACCTCATGAACGTGAGGCAGCAAAAAGATGAGACAGTAATGGAATATTTGAAGAGGTTTAATCTCGAGGCCATGCAGTCAGGGCGCAGACGACCGACTTCCGGTCACATCGTTCGTAGAAATTTGTGTAATACTAAGGTATACATGAATTTGAGCAGAGACGTTCTCATACCATGGACGAATGTGTCAATGTGGTGCATAGATTCTGTCATCGGGAAGAGGCGGTCTGGCGGCACACCTAATCCGGCTGGATGGAATCCAAGAAGGACACCGAGGTCGAGCAGAATCACCCAAGAGGCGGGATGTCGAAAGTAAGCCATCAGTTTGGGACCGTATCGACACGTCCACCTCAGACCGTGGGGGCAAGAAGGGACCCTCACGTGATAAGGACTTTATCCCACTCAATCGACCTCGATCTGAGGTGTTGTCGATTATGCTTTCAAAAAACTTGGCGAGGAAACCGCCACCGTTGAAGAAGTCTCGAGAAAAGAGGAATGCAAGCAAATACTGTGATTTTCATGAAGACATAGGCCATACAACAGAGGATTGTATCGACCTGAAGAGAGATATCGACGTCTGCATACAGGAAGGAAAGCTAGACGAAGTTGTTGACAGATCTCGGTATGATGGGCCCAGGAGGCGTGGAGAATTTAAGAGGAAAAATTCGGATCAAGACAGGAACCGAGGGCGAGATGCCCAAAGACGAAGGGATCGGTCACCTCCGAGGAATCGATCCCCAGGTCGGGAGGGAAACAACAGAGATAACTTTGGTCGAGACAGATACGAAGAAAATCGACCTGTAAACTATGTCAATACAATCTTTGGTCCAGATGAAAGTGATATGGATCGAGACGGTGAAGAAAGCCGACTAGTAGCTCGAGAGAGCGCAAGCGGCTTCGATTCACGACAGAAGTCGGATACGGCCCTCGAGATGACATCCCCAAGTCGAGGAGTCATAGCGAAGGGTTAGTTATTGATTATTAAACCCTCAATTGCTAAAGTTTTTGAGATCGAATTGGTTCCTATCCTCGTTAACTTTGTAGTATTTACTTATTTTCTGTGCTTAACGAATCAAGATTGAATAATTGAATTAATTGCTACTGCAGGGTTGTTAGTTTGATTGTTTAATCGAATACCAAAAATCGAGTCTATGCGATTGTCAAAAAGATTTGATTTTAAGTGGTAAACAACATATTGTCTGCCGGTTCGTAGCCCGTAGGATTCCCTGTTGTGAAAATAAGTGATCTAGGTTCAAGTTAACCCGATGTGCGTTAATACCTAGAGTTGGGTTTTTCTAAGAGTCGATGCAATTGTTCTCACCAAACCTCTGGCGATTTTTGAGAGGTGTGCTACACAGTTAGAGAATAAGTAGTGGCGATTGTCCTGCTTATCGAATATAGGAAAAATTGGTTGTTTGGCGATTGTCGGCAACTATAACCAATTTATTAGTAATTTAACGAGTCAACTTTGCATCAATGATCAATCATAGGAATTGAGGGGGAAACGATTAATTGACTAGAACTTTTCTTCGTTTATTTTTCATTTCTTTTTAGGAAATTAGTTAAAAACAAAAATATATTTTATTTTATCAAATTTTAGGAGAAATAAATCCAGCGTTCCCTGTGGGTTCGACCCCTACTTCCTCTATACTAGCTATAAAGGTAGTAGGTGAATTATTTTTGGTGGTTTGACGACCCACCATAATGCTTCAAATATCATAGTCCTCCATGCTTCCTTTAAAGTTCTGTTTCATCTCTCAGCAACCCCATTTTGCTGAGGTGTTCCAGCAGCTGCTAATTGATGCAGCACACCATTCTGTTTACAATATTCTCTTATAACTTTATTAAGGGATTCAGTGCCTTTGTCTAATATGATCTTTACAAATGTCAGACATTTCTCATTTTGCAGTCTCTTCAAAAGTTCAGGCATCTTTTGGAGTGTCTCTGATTTCTTGTTCATGAATATTATCCAAGTGTACCTTGAATAGTCATCCACAACTACTAAAGTGTACTTCTTTCCTGTTACACTTGTTGGTATCACTAGTCTAAATAAATCCATGTGCATCCGCTCCAAAACTCTTTTTGTTGATTGTTTGGTCTTTGACTTGAAGCTTGACTTTGTTTGTTTACCTTGCTGACATGCATCACATATACCATCCTTTTTTAGTATGATCTCAGGTAAACCAATCACTAGCTTCTTTTTCACCAATTGATTGATGTCATCAAAATTAAGATGATTCAATTTCTTATGCCATAACCACTTTAATTCAGACTTGGTATGCACTATCAGGCATGTCTCTGGAACAGCATTAGACGAATCCATATTGTACATGTTTTGTTGTCTTCTTCCAGCTAGCACAACTTGTTCACCTCTTTCACTAATGACAATACAGTAGCCTTTGTCAAAATCTACCTTGTAACCCATGTCACAGAACTGTCCAGTGCTCAGTAGGTTGTAGTCCAGTCCTTCTACATATGAAACATTCCTGATAGTTAATCCATTCCTCACCAGTGTTCCATATCCTCTAGTATGTCCTGGTGTGTTCTTGTTTCCAAAATTGACTCTTGGACCATCTTTTGCCATTAAGTTTGTTAAACAATGTTTATCCTTTGTCATATGTCTGGAACATCCACTGTCAAAGTACCAGACACCCTAGAAAACAGATTTAGTAATTTTTAGGTACCCAAAATTGTTTGGGTCCATATTAGTCAGTGGTAAGCACAACCCTTGGCAAATTTCCATATGGTCTTCTTTGGAAAGTGCTGCACTTTTGTTCATAAATGTATCTCACATTTCCATAAAATCTAGCATTTGGTTGTGTAGGATTCACATATGGTTTCTGGCCTTTTGGTACATAGTGCTGTTGGAAGTGATTTCTATTGTTATAAGCACTAGCATAACCATAAGGTTGCTGTCTATTAGGAACATCCCTGTAATGTGGAGTCTTCTGAGGTCCCTGATGAGGTCTTAAATAAGTCCTCTGCTAAGGTTTACCCTTACATTATGGTTATATCTATTGGTTCTAGCAGTAGGGGCAGGAATATTCCAATCATCATCAGTAGGAAACAATCTTCCTTTCCCCTGGAAATAAGTATCCCTTGAGTGATTAACATTCTTAGGTTTTGCATTCTTATCTTCGGAATATTTCTGGTTTTTCCCTTTTTGTGGTCCAGCAGACTTTGCAACAGGTCTGCTATCAGCAGGTCTAAAAGGTCCAACAGTCCTACCCTTGGATTTACCCTTTTTGTTAGGTACTGTTGACCTTTTGGACTTCTGATTTTGCTTCTTTGAAGCATTCTCAGTAGGATTTACTGCTTCAGCAACCTTTTTGGGAGTTGTATCTTGTGCAGGCACAAACTTAGGACCAATTCTGGTACTAGGTTCAGTAGCCTTACTGGATCCACTCTTAGTAGATTGGTGAGTTTCAAATCCTAGGCCTGTTCTATCACCATAAGGCTTCCCAGATTTGAATGCAGTAGTGGAACTAAATTGTGCAACAGATTCAGCAGCTACTGAATGTTCAGCAGGCTTATGTTGAGTCTGTCCATAATCATTTTCCTTTTCTTTGAGAATTCTTAATTCAGCATTTAATCTTTGAACTTCTGCTTGAAGAGCTTCTTTTTCAGTCTTCACAATCTCATAACCAGATTGTATTTTCTCAGTTGATTAAGGATGGCATCCAAAGGTTCTTCACTGTCAGAAATTTTAGGATTTGAACCACAAGTAGATTCACAATCACTTTCAGCAGGAGTATTTACTGATACAGAATTGTATACCTCCTCAGTTTCATCCATATTAGCCATTAATGCATAATCTTCCATATGTGCAATAAGTGTTGTATCATCAGATTCATTTCCTTTTTCTAATTCAACTTCATATCATGATTCATCATCAGCAACCAAGCTTCTTGCCTTATCTTCTTTGCTGACTCTTGTTCTTCAGTTGTTCTGGACATTCAGGTCTGAAATGTCCAGGTTTCTTGCAGTTGAAGCACAGATAATCAGGTTCCTTCTTTTGTTTCAAACCAGGGCAGTCAGGTTTGAAGTGTCCTGGTTTCTTGCAATGAAAGCATAAATACTCATTATCTTTCTTGGATTCTTCCTTTTTTCTTTTCACTTGATTTCTTAGTGAAATTCCTTGGAGAACCCCTTCCTGATTTCATCATTCTGATCTTCTTGCTCAGTAGGGCTATTTGTTCTTGCATCTCATCCGGTAGATCATCTTGAGCACCTGATGGTTCTTCTTTGTGTCCAGCAGCCAATGCAGTAGTACTTGGTTCTTCCTTTTCAGTTTCAGGAACCAGTTTCTTACTGAATTCATAGGCCTTGAGATCTGAAAATAATTTGAAGGTGTCATCTTCATGTAGACTCCTAGACTCTTCTATGGCAGTCACCTTCATCCCCCAAACTTTCTTTGCTGGAAGTGCCTCTAAAATTCTTTTGTTGACTTCTTCTTTTGTATACACCACATTCAGCAAGGTGAGTTAATCCAAGATATCATTGAACCTCGACTCCATTTGTTCAATAGTTTCATTTGACTTCATTTTGAAATCTTGGAACTTCCTTTTGGCTACACTAACTTTATTCTTCTTGATAGCATCTGTGCCTTCACAAATTAATTGCAATTTATCCCAAAGTTCCTTAGCAGTTTTGCAATCCTTTACTTTCATGTACATATTTCTATCCAAAGTTCTTTATATGATATAAAAAGCAATATTGTTGAGGTTTGCTCTTTTCTATCTTCAGCACCCCACTCTCTCTTTGGCTTTGGAACATACTGAGTTTGACCATCCATAGTTATAGCTTTTGTAATTTCCAGTGGTCCATCAGTCAGCACATCCATCATCTCATCATGTGTTGCAGCTAAATAAGCCTGCATACGACGTTTATATTCATCAAAACAATCTAGAGAGCACATCAACATAGTCCTAGCATACAGATTGTTATCCATGATGCAAAGCTTTGAAAATCAGAAACTTGAAAAAGTTTTCAAAGATTTTTCACAAGCACAACAAGTAGGATTACTTTGCAAGTAAGCAATCGCTCGATACCAATTGTTGGTCCCTTGAAAAGGCTTTGGTTAAGTTTAGAGAGGGGTGAATAAACTTAACACTTTAAACTTTTTAGAGTTGACAAACTCAGCAAGTCAGTGGTCTGCTGACTATCAGTAGACTGCTGAGCCTCGGTAGTCTGCTGACTATTAAGGTTATTAAATTTATTGCAGCAGAATATTTTCAAATTAAGCCTTATTACTTGTTGACGAAATAATGATACCAAGTATTAGATACTCAGTAGTGTATGTGTGTGATTCAGTTACTAGATTCAGTAAGTTGATGTGATTAGTATGCTGATAAAAAGTAAATGCAGTACAGTAAAGTAGGCAAGATTTATAGTGGTTTCAGGTGGTGTAATCCTGTCAGTCCACTCTTCTCCTGTGATGTTGGAGGAAATTCACTAGAGACTTTGATGTTGCTGTTACAAAGATCCCGAAATTGTTTGTCCTTCACCAGTAACTATGGCTTCACAAACTGAACACTTGAAACATGTAGGATTGCTGCTCCAAAGTATTCCACTGGTCCTTGAAGGTTAGGATTGCCTCTTCACCATCTCCACCACAAACAACAGTTCTTGACACCTAAAAGATGCTTCTATGTCTTCAGCAGGCTTCTTGTAAAAGAAGATTTGAATCATGTAAATGATTCAGCTTTCAGCAGCTTGATCATGATGAAATGATCAGCAGCTTAAGGTCTTCAAGTGTGTATACTAGATAAAACTTGATACTAGGTTACACTTGAAGATTTTTCTTGATCGGTAAGTTTAAGCTCAGTGAATGTCAGTAGGGTGACTTTCTTGATCAGAAATTTGAAAGCTTCGTATGGATTGTTGTTCTTCTATTTTTTTTTCATCTTTAATATGAATCAGGAGTCCTCTATTTATAGGTGTGAATCCTGTGACTTGTATTTGAATTTCAAACATAGCCGTTTCAGTCTTGTCTCCATCTTGACTTGCTTTATGTCTCTGTTCAAAGTACCGACACTGTCAGTCAGCTTTTTGTCAGTTTCCAGATTGTCCACCCTTTGACTTATAACCATTGGATGATTCTCTGAATCTTTCCAATGATCCTTTTATCTTGACCATTGGTTTGTTGACAAAACTAAAGCTTGTAATCCATCCTTATCCATTTAATCTTCCAAGATAAAATTGAAATTTCCATTCAGGAGATTCCTGGGGCATCTCAGTCTGTTGAACTTCATATAAGTCAGCTGATTTTCGTCTGCTGTGTTTTTGGTAACACTTCCGCCAACTGCTTCTCATCTAACTTTTTATTTGTGAAGTTAGAGTACACTATTTTGCTTATAATTATTTCCAATCACCACTTAACATATGGAACTTATAACTTGTACACATGGTATATGTAATCAGTTTAGGTAATCACAGACTTCCCTAAATTCTGATTTCATATCCTTGACTTTAAATACTAAGTTTGATCCCTCAGCCTTCAATAACTAAGTCTGCACCCTCATCTTTCAATCTTCAGCAGGTCCCTAGTAAGTCTACTGACCTAGACACTCTACTGACCTAGACATGTCTGCTGATAAAGCCAGCTGACCTTCTTACAGTGCTTGTTTGATCAAACCTATACAAAGATCAAACTCTAGTAAACCTCTACATTTGATCTAGACATCTTTTTGCCTTTGCTCTATAACAACTAGTCTGACACTCATCACTAAAACTTAGAATGTGTCCAACAATCTCATTTAATTTAATATCTCATATTAACTATTTCCAAGATATTGTGAATATCTAATATTGATTATCTTTATCTCATTACCATAAATTAATTTACACATGTGTGCAAGTCTATAGTCATTAATATCTAATATAATATATATATATATATATATATATATATATATATATATATATATATATATGATAATACTATTAATTAAATTTCACAATCCAAATATATCTTAATACACTTAAAACGGCGCTTACATTTAGCCAATAAATTGGCATCTGGAATATTCTTAATATAATGCTATGATTAGTTAATTTCAAAATCCATTTTTATATATATATATATATATATATATATATATATATATATATATATATATATATATATATATATATATATATATATATATTTTAAACATCCACATAAAATATGTATATTTAATTAATCATCATAATTAATATCCCATATTTAATTTATTCATAATAAATAAATACCATCATATTAATTTATCACTATAACACTTTATAGTCGAGATAAACTTTCCTTATTTGGTTAGCACTATAACCGCATTTTAATCCGGCTAGATGTTCTTATGTGTGTGACCCGATGGGCTTCAGAATATGTTGGCCATTGGCACAAAGTGCAATTACGAAATTGCCCTTCATACCTAACAGTCATGGAATAGTGTCTAGCAACACACCGTGACCCCCAATCATCGAAAGAGTCAAATGCAATGACTACTACCTTTCATGTGAAACAATTACCGTGTAAATAGAATCCTATCGCTGTTGCAATATCCATACGGTCGTACGTCGAGTGTCAAACATGAACGACTGTATCTTATAATCTGGATATCCTACTCTCTTGAAGTAACATATTACTTTTGCTTTGCAAAGACTTTCGAGAATAAGACATTCCTTATAAGAAGGGCCTTTAGATATTTACTCCTAATCATAGGATACGTGATTTCCGGACGTGTAACATGAATCCTACACATGCTTCAGTATCACACCCAATCACTACTGCATGATCGCCCCATGGCTAGGGGAAACCTGAATAGTGTCATATTATGACAATCCACACTGTGATGTCATGAAGGATCCGGTCTCAGGATAATTACACAACTGCCACATAGTGTGACACTTAATAAAGTAAGTGGGTCAGTCTAACGTACGTATTCTTTAATACATGTCCACGTACAGTCCAAGTGTCTCAACACTTTGATAGACAAGATCTACCTCCAACTACAATAAGATAGAATACATCTAATATGTGCTAGCCTAACTATACTATTAATGTCTTGTTTAATAGTACATATGACTAGAGATATTTAAGTATCAAACCAATCAAAGTGAGTCGAGATCTCATCAACCATAATCGCTATTATGATTTGTCTCTCACAGTTTGACACTAAGGACGTTATCATATATACAATCAGAAATTGGCTCATATAGATAACCAGAATATATAATAACATAAAAGCCATTTATTATATGTATAAACACAAAGAAATAGTATAAATGATCCGACCCAATTGGATCCGGTCCTACCCGATTGGGTTTATGACACTATTTCAACAACTATGAGCTATAATACAGAGATGGTTCTTATTTTCTTTTACGTTCCAACAGGTATGATCCGGAACATATGACCTTTTGCAGAATTTATCTAAACCAATCATTGGTGTTCTTTTTGTTATCTGGAAAAACGTACTTGTCGTAAGTGAAAACACCCGCGCAACGAGAATCCCTCGTTGGTGTAGGTAATGAAATCAAATTAAGCTTAAAACTAGGAATATATAAGACACTGTGCAAAATTAAATCAGTATTGATAATAACTTTTGATATATGTGTTGCGTATTTATTATGACCATTAGGAAAACCAACTCGTAGATTAGAGCTAGGTTTAGGATCAGATAAATGTGCCATAGAAAGCAATATGATCTGTACAACCAGAATCCAATATCTATTGTTCAGACTTTAAAGGAAAATTGGCATATGATCCTCTTGTGGGAGAAAAAGTAGCATTCAGTGCTTGAACCTGATTAACCATATTTCCAATAGGATTAGCATTTGAGTTCAAGATCGCCATTATCTTTTCATACTATTCAGAAGTCAGACCTTGAATAGATTGCCTAGAATTTTCAATGTGTCCTATTTCTGAACCAGTTTATGATGTGCACTAATAATCAAAATTTCGTTCTACCATGTTTGCCTTGCTTTTGAACTTGTGGTCTGATGGATTTTTATGCTTTTTGTAACAATTTTACATAATGTGTCTAGTGAATCAAAATAAAGTACACCGTAGTTTCATGTTGTTTCCTTCATTGTTATGTCAATTAAAATTAGAAGCACCAGTGTTCATGTTCTTGACTAATCAGAGGACCTGTTTTGATAACAATTCTGAGAAGACCTTGAACTATCCTCTGACTTATTTTAATAAGGGGGAATGAGGGAGAAGGACATAAATATTTTATCAATTGAGTAGAAGGACAGTCTTTTGAAACTTTTGCAAAAAGGACAAAACTATTTATTCACTGTCGAAATTCACTGTTTAAATTCACTGCCGAAATTCACTGTATAAATTCACTAATTTTCAAAATTCATTGTCGAAATTCACTGATTTTCGGGATTCACTATCAAAATTCACCGTTGAAATTCACTGATTTCGGGATTCACTGGGGGGATTCACTGATTTTCGGGATTCACTGTTTGTCCTTCTCGCTATAAAAATTATGCAATTGTCCTTCTCCCTATAAAAAATATGTAGCTGTCCTATTACTTAAAAATATTCCAGATTGTGTCCTTATCCCTAATTTCCCATTTTAATAACTAGTAGTATGATTATGTTGATAAATTCTTTGAGCCAAAAGAACAATAGAATCTTGATTTGTTAGTAAAGTATGTCTTTCGCCTCTCAAACTTTATTGCCATAGCAAAAGCATCTTTCATTTCTGAAAATTGCATAAGCAACATAGCCTGTGAAACTATAGGTTCAAATTCATCACTCAAACCTTTTAGGAATCTCATCACATTTTCAGTTTCCATGTGATCTAAAATAGTTTTAATTGCATTGCAATGAAATTAGGAATCACAAGAACATTGGGGTTTGGGTCTGATAATTTTGATTTCTTTCCAAAGAGTCATGATCTTGGTGAAATATTGATTAACTGTCATGGAACTCTGTTTATTGGAATTGAATTCCTCAAAAAGATCGGAAATTCTAAAAGCATCTACACTAAACAACCTACTAGCCAAGTTATTCCACACATCTTGTGCATTGGCCAGGTACGACATACTTTGAGAAATCGTGTTTGTTAAGGGTGAATTTATACGATTTATATTGATATATTTCATGATAATTTCCCCTCATATTTGTATAATCTGCATAAGAAACGAGTGTTTAATGGAATTATTGAGTAAATGAGGTTTTTAATGAGTTATTCACAAAATAGGTTAATTTTTGTGTTTTAATTTTGATTTTATGATTATTTGGATGATATTACGTTTTGCGATGTTTTAATGTGTTATAGGTACGTGTTTGATGCTCAAATGATGATCGAAAAGAGATAAGAGTCGAATTACATTAATGATAGAAGAGATAATGATGATTTGGATCGAAGAAGAAGAGATAAGTATGGAAAAATCAAGATTAAGTCGATCTGGATGGCGCCCGAAGCTTGAATCAAGCGCCCAGAGTGGACGAAGCTTCGAAGAAGTGGACGAGCGCCCGTGAGAGAGGGAAGTTGATTCGAGAGAGTTTGGGACGCCGAGTGGACGGGCGCCTGAAGCAAGTCCAAGGCACCTCGGACGGCGTCCAACAAGACGGACGGGCGCCCTAAGCCGACATCAAGACAACCGCCTCGATTTTCTATAAATATCAGCGCGTATTTCAACCCTAATCATACATTATTGAGACCTATTGATACACAATCATTAGGAGAAAACCTAGCGGCCCCCCCTTCCTGGGGAGAGGCTGGGGTTGCATTTTTCTTGTTTTTCTTCGCTTTCTATTTCGTTTTTTTCTTTGTTTTATCTTTGAATGCTTGGAGGCTGAGCAATTGTTCAAACCATGTGAATCCGTTTCAGCAGGTTCTTTATTTTCAATCTAGATTTGTTTTGTGAATTTGATTAAAGATGTATCTTTTCTATGCTTATGTGTTATGCAATCGATATCGAGAGATGTATTGCTTATTGATGTTTACCGTATGACGAGAGTTGGTGTAAACCTTAGATCACCATAGGAAAGATGGGATTTTTAATCTTGACATAATGAGAGTTGATAGGTTGAATATCTAGGTTGCTAGATTGAGAGATCTTACACCTTGGTTTGAGAGCGTCAATCTTATATATCGAGAGATGAGAGATTGATAGGCGAATTATCTACGAGAGTAGGAATTCATACCTCCGTTAGGTAGACCACATCTTTAATTAAATCATCACAAGATAACTTTAGAGAGGAAATTAAGGGTTATGGATCGGAGGAATATTTGTTTGTTCATTGTTTAATCACCATGATCATCTTCTTGTTTTTATTGTTTATTTTATAGTTTATAGTTTAGATTTCGTTTCCGCTTTTATCCTTCCTGGCTTTGGACTGACAATCCTCTGTCCAGTTTACTTTTCATTTTGTTATTTTAGGTTTTAATAATAGTAGTATCAATCTTAGGAAAATTAATGAACTAGATACCCCGATTCCCTGAGATCGACTCCGGTATTAATCGCTGTACTACGATCCCTACACTTGGGGAATACCGGATTTATAAATTTATTACTTGTATGTTTTCCATTGATAAAAATCCGAGACATGTTCTCCACAGAATTCAAGATCCATGTTTCAACAATAGTATCACATTGTCTTCAAAAAATCAAGACTAGTTACCTCAGGTTTGGTGACAGTTCTTTCAATGAAACCATTCTTGTTCTCGGTGATTAGAGACATTTCCGTGGATTTGATCCATGGATGATAGTAATTTCCATTAAGAAGATGTTGTACGAGCACTAATGAGGGATTATTATTATAAGGAAGGTAAGCCATGAAAACATAGAAATAGCTTCAAGAAACTTCGAATTCTGAAGAAAGGACACAGCTTCTGATGTAGGGTCATTTATGTCCGTTAGTTGGGAACATTAATTTATGACTATTTTATTTTTGTCCATTTGGTATTTTGTTGTTACTTTTGTACGTCGTCGTTTGGTGTCGTAAAGGTTGGGAATTTAAACTTAAACCCTAGCCATTTTTGGATGGTTGTTGACGGTGTTGGATATTGCCAAAACAACAATCTGGATCAATTTAACTCCTACAACAACTTATCAAGAACAACTAACTACGGAGATGGTGATTTTATGTTGCTATAGACTGAACCTGAAAGTTCTTCTCTCAAGTTTCCTACGTATCCAATGTTTGTTATTGGAATCCAGTCTTTCGTAGTTCCCGAGGGTTTGTTTATATAGGGGGCGTCTCGCCCTTATTTCTTGTCCTGCAAATATTAGGATTTATTTCCTAAGACCTAAGGATTAACACGTATGAATCCCTTTATTTTAGGGATACTTATGAATATGTTTGAACAACAGGATCAAAGTCCTATAATCACGGGATTCTCACATGTTTATCCTATTATTTTGGCACATGTGTGAATAAAAAACTAAGGTAACTCCTAGCCATCCTGTGCCGGGCTCCTCAGGTTGTCTCGACCTGGGTTGCATGGTCTGCCCTCCGTTATGACCGAGCCGTCATGCGGTGGTCTAGTCAGGAAGGGCAGGGCAGCCTCCCACCTGAGGTGCAGGTCTACTCTACCAGTGGGACCCCTAGCCTTTACACTTGTTATTTATTAAAAGTTTCCCTCTGCATTGATTGTATAGAAATTCTCTGAATGACACATGGCAAAGGAAAATTCCGCCCACTTCACAAGCCCCACAGGTCTGTCATGGTTTCTTAGAGCGGGGCAGAACTTACATGGGTGGAGCTCAGCTCGGTCGCTTTAAAGTTGTAAGGGTTTTCCTTGCCACGTGGCAGGGTTACCGTTATAACTCTATTATGATGGACCTGAGAAACAAGGCGTTTTTATGCACGTCTTAATGATATGGGCATTTCCCTAGACCATTTTTGGGGTTTAAAAACCTTCAGTCCCATCACGTCTCTTCATACATTTCAAATTCATTTGTTATGAAATCCGAGATTGAAGCCCGCCGGTTGCTATTCCTCTACTTCTTTCCTCTCAAGTAAGCTTTTATGTCCTTTTCCTCCCCTCTTTTTAACTTTTGTATTGTTAATGAGTGAGGTATTTGACAGTTCCATAGAGAGGTTATTTGATTCTGTGTCCGAATCTGAGAGCAAAAATTCCAATTCTAGGAATATTTCTGAGACCCCTGTCTCTGAGCCTAACGAAAACCCTGTTCCCAGTCCTTTGATTAACCACCGGGGATTTGAGCACTTGGTCTTAGCCCCCCAGTTCGATCCTTCTTATTCCGGTCCCCCACGTTCGTCCGGGACTTCAAAGTTTGTTCTGACTCTAAAAGCACATATGGCTCTGAAATCACAAGATGCTTGTCACGACATCAATTCTATGTTAACCAAGAGGGACTTAGCCTCTATCCATAAGCAGTACGATATAGAAAATCAGTTGTATGGCCCCAAAATTCTTGCCCCCGGTGTTTACGCTTACCAAGCTCCAGCAGGTTACTGTGCCGTCTATCGGGAGCAACTCCTCTGTGGGTTAAGGTTTCCGGTGTACCCTGCTCTATTGGCTATCCTAAAGAACTATGGGTTGGGTCTTGCCCATGTGGTACACAATAGAATAAGGTCCATAGTGGGTTTTCCATTGGGTGCCGATGTGCCTGCATCCCTTTCACTGTTAAATATTTCTGACTCTTCCATAAGTGTAAGCAGGTGCCCGACCAACCTGGGTATTATTGTTTTCCCCGCCGGCGAGATTTCTTAAAGGATGTCCGGCTCACTGAGAAGGGAGAAACTTCATACAAGAACTGGAAGCATCGGTTCTTCTTCCTCTGCCCCGAAGTAAAGCTCAACCTAGGTAGGTGGAATACTGCCGATCTACGCAGCGACCCCAGGCCTACGGACATTGATCAGAAAGTGATAGATGACATTCAAAAAAGTGGCATCTATATCGGCCTGCAGAAGTATTCTTCTACGTTGCTTGACGCTGCCAAGCTGTCTACTGCTGGCCCAGATCCTTACAGGGAATTGAGTAAAGAAGACTATGAAATATGTTGGGTCCTTGCACTTGTTGTTTGTTTTGTTTTTTTTCCCAAATAACATTTATAATGACTCTTCGGTCTTGTTGCTTGCAGTGTCGAGTTTTGTTGAGTTTCTAGCTGATGTTATTGGGGAAGAGAGGGCACCCGTCGGTGCTCCGCTTCAACCTGACCTGGATTTTGAAAGGACGGAGAGTACCGACTTGGTAGCTGCTTGGTCTGCAGGGAGCGTGCTGGGCTTCGAGGCTGCTTGGATCTTGTCCGAGCACCCTGAGGATGTCCATACCTCTTCTTCACATGCCATCCAGGAAGATGCTGCCCTGGTGAACGTGAATGGTGGCGAGGAAGGAGAAGAAGAAGAGAGGGATGAGTTCGGGCTCTAGAGAAGGAGTCAAGTCGTAATTTTCGACACCTCACGGAGGGGTAAATCCAAAAGAAAGGGGGATGTCCCTCACCCTGATGAAAATGTTGAAGATATTGACCAAGAGGAGGAAATGACTATGGGTCAAGGGCGTCTAGCTGATATGTCTGACAAAGATCTGGCCACCGTGGTACGTTTTTACTTGTATCCCGACCTTGTATATAATATACTCTGCTTTTGACTGATACTTAATCATTTCAGGGAGCCCAGATCGGGCAAGAGTTTCTAAAAAGACTCACTGAGTCTTTAGCTAGTAAAGAAGCTCAAAAGAAAATCATTGACGACTTAAAAGCCAACCGTGAGAGGCACAAGGAATCTCCAAGGCTAAAGAAGGGGAGATCAAGGCACTGAAAAGGCATATTCAAACTCACAAAGCAGCGCTAAAAAAGGTTCGCGATGAGTGCGTTGCTGAGCTCCAGGCAGCTTTTGACAAGTATACTGGGAGACATCTGAGCTGTCTCAGCATTTGACCAAGCTCCGAACTGAGAAGGCCGAGCTGGAGGCTTCTCTCCCGAACTGGACCACCCAGGATATCCATGCATACAAGTCTTCAGGACATTTCGCTGAGTGCTTGAAATCTTTTCTAGGCCCTGTAATGTGGCATGGCTGGGAGCTAATGAAGTTAAATAGAAGTTTATGTACTTGGATGTAGAGACCCTGCTTCATCGAGCTATGTATAACCCGGTTGCAGGCAAGGTATATGATGAGCGCCTGAGAGAGTTTAAGGATGGCATGGACGTTAGGGTTAAATATGCCAAAAAAATGCCCTGCCACTCAGGGGTCTAGATCGGCTCCTCCAACTACCAGCCAACCCACCTCAACTGAGCAACATAATCTTGCTGCAACTTCATAGGCTTTTCGCTTTGTCTTTCTTTTTACGAAGACTTATATTGTTTTTTTAAGAATTATTGAAACAATTTTTGTAGTCCTTAACATTTGCTTATGCTAAGACTTTTGTTTTGAGTTTGTACAGTACTTACCTGGTACCTCCTTCCTCCCCCCAAGTATGGCATGCATAACTTGTGTACGGGATGGCATACTTGGTGTTAAGATTGAGCCTATTGTATTTATAACCTTGTTTCTATTTTAAGGAGTTTGTCTGTGGCAAAACCTTTGAGTCTGACTTGCGGAGCACAGTTCAGAAAATGGCCTATCCCGCAGACTTAGGGAGTTTGTCCTTTGCAAAGTTTCTGAGTCTGAGTTGCAGAGCTCAGTTCAAAAAATGGCCTGACCTGCAGACATAGGGAGTTTGTCCTTTGCAAACGTTTTGAGTCTGACTTGCAGAGCTCAGTTCAAAAAATGGCCTGACCTGCAGACTTAGTGAGTTTATCCTTTGCAAACTTTCTGAGTCTGACTTGCAGAGATCAGTTCAAAAAATGGTATGACCTGTAGACTTAGGGAGTTTGTCCTTTACAAACTTTCTGAGTCTGATTTGCAGAGCTCAGTTCAAAAAATGATCTGACCTATAGAATTAGGGAGTTTTTCCTTTACAAAGTTTCTGAGTCTAACTTGCAGAGCTTAGTTCAAAAAATGGCATGTCCTGCAGACATAGGGAGTTTGTCCTTTGCAAACTTTCTGAGTCTGACTTACAGAGATAAGTTCATGGACCTTTATAAGGGTTATTCAACAATAATAGCATATTGGTAAATAAAATTTTATTAAAAATTCATGGATGTATTTATTACATCTTATTTAAATAAATAAGACTGAAAAGAAATAATGCGTATTGATTACATCTTTTTTAAATAAATAAGACTAAAAAGAAATAATGCAAGTCTGGCACCTATCCTAGACATTGAATTTCCGCAAGTTGTTAGCATTCCAACTTCGGGGTATGGTTCTGCCGCTTGCGTCATTTAGTTGGTAGGCTCCTTTGCCTTGGACTTTAACAATTTGTACAGTCCTTCCCAGTTCGGGTCAATTTTACCTTGAGGACCTTGCATGCTAACCTCGTTCTTCCTCAGTACCAAATCTCCTTCTTTGAAATATGAGTGTTTAACCCTGGAGTTGTAGTACTGAGAAATTCTCTACTTGTATTTTGCCATTATGATGTAAGCCACCTCTCTGGCTTCTTCCAAATAATCTTTTGCATGCCTGAGTTCAGATTCTTGATCTGCCTGCTTGTGAAGCTCTGACCTCGGGGAGGGGATTCTGATTTCTTCCGGGATGACTGCTTCGCACCCATAAGCCAATGAAAAGAGTGTTTCACCTGTAGCTGAATTGGGTGTAGTTAGATAAGCCCATAGTATGTTGGGTAGATGCTCCACCCAGTTATCTCTTTCTTCTTTTAATCTCTTTTTCAAACCGATCTTGACTTGCCTGTTTGTTTGTTAAACTTGGCCGTTTTCCTGTGGATGGCCCAAAGAGGTAGAGTGTTGAGTGATGCCCAGCTCGGCACACCGTGATCTGAATATCTTGTCTTCAAATTAGGTCCCATTGTCCGAGATCAGAATCTTGGGTGTACCATACCTATAGACTATGTTTTTCCAGAGGAATTTTTGAATAGCTTTGGCCGTGATGGTAGTTAGGGCTTCTTCTTCTACCCACTTAAAAAGTAATTAATTGCCACCACAAGAAACCTAAGATTTCCTGGGGCACGAGGTAGCGGTCCTACCAGGTCTACCCTTCATTGGTAAAAAGGCCAAGGAGAAATTAATGGAACCATGGCTTGCGCAGGATGATGTGATAGGTTGTCATGCACCTAGTATGACTTGCATCTCAAGACGAGTTTATTTGCATCGCTTTGCATAGTGGGCCAGTAATACCCAAACAAACGACACTTTCTTGCTAGTGTCCGTGCACCCACATGGTTTCCACAAATACCGAGGTGGATTTCTCGAAGGAAATAATTCCCTTCTTTTTTTGAAGCACATCTGAGCCAAGAAGATATGAAAGATCATCTGTAAAGCACTTCATTAAATAAAGAATACCTACTCCTTTGGATTTTCACTTTTCGAGCTTGAGACCTGTCAGCTGGGAGGATGTCATGCTTTAGATAGGATACAATTGGGTCCATCCATGTGACTTGCAGAGTAACTGGCTGGACCTCCATCTGAACATAACTTTTTTCTTCTATATGCTCCACTAGGACTTTTTTGTCTGAGAAGAAGTTAGAAGCCAACTTTGAAAGAGCATCTAATCATTTATTTTGAGTTCGAAATACCTGTTCGACCTGCGCTGACTTGAAATTCTTGAGCAAGGCCCGCGCTACTGATAAGTACTTTTTCATCTGTTCCTCCTTTGCTTCGTATTCCCTTTTGATATGATTAACTACAAGTTGGGAGTCGCTAAATACTTGGACGTTGGTTACTCCTAGCTTATTGGCTAGTCAGAGCCTGGTAATTAGGGCTTCATACTCTGCTTCGCTGTTGGTCGCTTTGAACTTGAAGCGCGAGGCATACGGGAATTCCATTCCCTTTGGGCTTATTAGTAGGATACATGCTCCTGATCCTTCCTTTTGTGCTGCCCCATCTACATATAACGTCCATAACTCAACTTGTGTCACCGGGTGATCCCGTTCGACATCCACAGCTATTCCTTCAGCTAGGATGTCGGCCAAAGCTTGAGCCTTGACTGCAGTTCTGGGTTGGTAATCTAGGTCATACTCTGCTAGTTCTACCACCCATTTCGGTAACCTTCCTGACGCTTCTGGCCGAGCTAGTATCTGTCTTAATGGCGGATCTGTTACCACAGTGATCGGGTGTTCTTGAACATATGGTCTCTGTTTTATTTAAGCATAGACGAGAGCCAATGCCAACTTTTCTGCATTAGTGTATCAGACCTCGGGTACGTGCAGGGCTCCACTCACAAAGAAGATCGGTTTTTACACATTGTCCTCATCTCTGATAAGGACCACGCTTATTGCTTCTTCACAAACTGCTAAGTATACTAGCAGGGTCTCTCCTTCCTGAGGGGAGGTCAGGGTTGTCAACTTGGCCAAATAACTCTTAAGATCTTCAAATGCCTTCTGACTGTCCTCGTTCTACTGGAAGGGGTTGGTTTTTCTCTGGACTTTGAAGAAGGGTAAGGCACGCTGTGCCGATCTGGATAAGAACCTGCTTAGGGCAGCCATACGCCTTGTTAACCTTTGCACATCTTTGATGCTCTTTGGTGGTGGCATGGACTTTAATACTTCAATCTTATCGGTATTAGCCTTGATGTCGTCTTTAGATATCATATAGCCCAAAAACTTGCCCGACCTGACCCCAAATGTACACTTTGTGGGATTGAGCTTCATTTGTGTTTGTCTGAGTACGCTGAACACCTCTCGGACATCGAGCATTTACTGTGCAAGAGACCTGCTCTTGATCAGGAGATCGTCCACGTATACTTACATAGACCTTCCAGTTTGACTACCAAAATTTTTGTTCACTACTCTTTGATATGTTGCTCCAGCATTCTTCAGTCCGAAAGGCATAGTGATGTAACAAAAAGTGCCCATCTCAGTGATGAACGCAGTTTTCTTGGCGTCCTCGGGATCCATTGCTATTTGAGGTATCCCTTGTATGCATCTAAGAATGCCAACACTTCATATCCGACAGTGGAATCCACCAACCAGTAAATCTTTGGAAGCAGGTAACAATCCTTTGGGCAAGCTCAATTTAAATTAGTAAAATCGATGCACATTTGCCAACTTCCATCCGGTTTCTTCACCATTACCAGGTTGGCTACCCAGTCTGGGTGGATTACTTCTCTGATAATGCTAGCCTGGAGTAACTTTCTTACCTCTTTTTTGATTGCTTCCATTCTTTCTTTTGCAATGTGTCTTTTCTTTTGCCTGACTGGTCTCCAGCTCGGGTCAACATATAGTTTATGTAGGGCCAGGTCAGGTGACAGACCTGGCATATCCTCCATTCTCCATGCAAAAATGTCTCTAAATTCTCTCAATACTTTGACAAGCTCTTCTTTGTACTGCTCTGGGATCCATGACCCCACATTCACGGTTAGGTGTTTTTGCTCTTCCCATAAATTTACTGCCTCAGTTTTATCTTCTGAGGACCAGCCTTCCTCTTCCTCTGGAAGTAACTCTTCAACCTAAACTTGTTGCACCAACATTTTTCTGTTGACGGTGGCTGTGTAGCAGCTCCTGGCTGTTTCTACGTCACCCTTAATCTCTGCCAACCCTTGCAAAGTAGGAAACTTCATACTTATATGAGTAGGAGATATCACTGCCGGAGATCGATCAATAATGGTAGTCCCATGATAAAAATATAAGCCGATGGCGCTTTAACCACAACATAATCAACCAAGAGGGTCTTGCCCCTTTGCTCTTCTCCGAATGTAGTAGGGAGTCTAATCATGCCCACGGGATGGATTGGCGGCCCGGCGAATCTGAATAGAGGAGCTAATACTAGTGTAAACTCAGAATCCTTTATCTTCATGGAATTAAATATGTTATAGTACATAACATTGACTGTGCTTCCCGTGTCAATACATATTCGTCTTACCCTGTGCTTGCTGATAACAACTTCAATAACCAATCCCTCATTATTGATTACTAAAGGAAGGGGGTCTCTAGGACCGTAAGATACCTCGGCAGAGAGTCTCTGTCTCTTGTTGGAGACGCAGGATACGGAAGTTCGGGGGAGCTTTGTCAATATACCACTTTTGAGAAGGGGGAAATGTGGGCATACCACTTTGTTGTCGAAATACCACTCTCATTTTCACGTTTTAGGTGTTTTTGGAACCAAACTAAACCCTAATTGGGAAGGGGGAACCCCAATAGGGGATTTGAGGACCTTAAGATCGTGCACATTTGTGAAAAAAAATGGGAGAAAATCGCGTCCCAAAATTGTTTTTTTTGCCTTGGGTGGTATATCCATAATTTGGAGCAGAAAATGGTGGTAGATCAGGGAAAATCCCAAAGTTCTGTCACTGGCCGTCACCTCAGCTCGGGTGCTGCTGCTCGGCCCCCCTGAAATCGTATTGATGGTGTTCACAGGTCGGTTATCATTCGCCCTTCAGGATCAGGTGAAGGATCTCTTCGGCATCGTGGATCATCTCTGTGGTCATGATCTTGAGTGTAACCCCTCATTCTGAACTCTCTTCACCCTCTGGGCTCGAGGTTTTGAGATCGGTCAATGACCTCATCTAGATTTCCTTCTAGAATGGCGGCATCTATTTCCCTCTGCAGATCCCGATAGTGCTCGGAATCATGTCTGATGTCCTGATGATACTTACAGAACTTCATCTGGTCTCATTTTTCACGAGGACCCTTCAAGGGAGACGGAACTCGGGAAATTCCTTTCCTTTGGATTATGGCCAAAACCTGCTCGCGTGACCTGTTTAATGGAATAAAATCTCTCTCCTGGAGAGCACCCTTTTCCCTAGTCGGTCAGATACGGGTGCTGCAACACGATCCCATACCGACTTAAGCTTTCTATCTGCTCGGTCTTCCTTGTCTTTCTTGGATCATTCCGAATCTCTTTTCAATCGATTGGCCTCTTCCCCCTGACAGTGTTTATATGCCTGATCCATACACTCTTTCATGGATTTGAGGAGTCTGGTGTTCAACTTTGCATACAATCGACCTTCTCGTAGTCTTGCTATGAAAGAGGTAATCAGCAGATGCTCATCAGCATTCCGGGCCTGTCTCGATTCTTCATCGAACCTCTTCAAGTATTACAAGACTGTTTCATTCTTCTTCTGCCTAATAGTCAGGAGATACGTGGCATTTTTTTTGAAACGGTTTGGACGTGACAAAAGCTTGTAGAAATTTCCTAACCAAGGTCTCAAAGTTAGAGATCGACTGGGATGGCAATTTCCTAAACCACTCTCGGGCCATGCCCGGAAGGAGAGCGGGAAAAGCTTTGCACTTCATCTCTTCCGCTGCACAATATAGGTTCATAAGCGTCAAGTACTGGAAAAGATGATCTTGGGGATCTTTAGTGCCATCACAAGGATCCAACTTGGGGATCTTAAACCTCTCTGGACGCGGATAATTTAGGATATCTGAAAACGGAGATTCAAATGACAGGTTGTCAGACTTCCAACCTAGTAGTCCATCGAGCTCTGCTCGGGCATCCTCATGGGGATGGGCGTTGACCTGCCTCTTCCACACGTTAGGGGTGGAGGACAAGGTATCCCCTTTATCTTCTTTGTGTGGTGGGTTGGTCTTAGGAGTGTTGTCTTTGGGAACACCTTCTTCCCTTCCTTTCAATGCTAGACCTATCACGCTTTTTAACGCAGGCAGATCCAGGTTTCTTAGAGCCTCCAACCAGGCTTGTTTAGCAGGATCAGCGAGTACCTCCTCCTCGTGAGGCTGATGCTGGCTTGCTGTGGCATGGGGCTCTTTCTCTCCGCCTTCTGTCTGGCCAGCAGCTATTGCAGTGAGATCAACCTCCTGGATCAATGGATCTTGCGCTTGGGTCTTTTTCCTAGTATTTTTCGGTGATGCTTTTAAAAGTTCTTGATTAAATCGCTGAAAGATTGACCTCCTTCTAGTGCCAATTGACGATGTTGGATATCTCCTAAACAACAATGTGGGTCAATTTAACTCCTACAACAACTTATCAAGAACAACTAACTACGGAGATGGTGATTTTATGTTGCTATAGACTGAGCCTGAGAGTTCTTCTCTCAATTTGCCTATGTATCCAATGTGTGTTATTGGAATCCAGTATTTCGTTGTGCCTTAAGGTTTTTTTATATAGAGGGTGATGATGCCAAGAATTGAACTTACCTATGTGGCACCTCTTTAGTGGCTCAACATTAAGTGTAGAGATATAAAGGGTGTCGGATGTCCTAGCATCCGGACTAGGGTAGCTCGGCTACTCACCCCAGCCTCTTTGGGTCGGCCAATGCTTAAGGCCGACCTCCGAGTGGTAGAGGCCCGAGTACTATCCCGACCTCTACAGGTCGGACAACATTTGTGTTGAAGCCAACGCATGCCCGACCTTACCGGTCAGCCTAAGTCCCTCTCGGACCAACCTTTTTACGTACGCAAGATTCCGAGCTGATACGAGCTCGGCTATCCTCCCCGACCTCCGTAGGGTGGTCAAGACACAGAAGGGTTTAGCCAGTTCAGCTCGGGACATCTTAGTCGGCCAGAGTCAATCCTTAATCATATTTCCCGCGTGTGTGATAATCGGATAATTATAAAAGGAATCCTGAGTCATAAAGGCTCCAATATTTATCACTTAATACGAATATTTGAACATTACAATTATCTCCTAATATCATGGAGATCAGCTAATCATAATCCTTTTCCTTAGGGAACATGTCAATCAGTGTCCACCATGGACACGCCACACACTATCTCTATGGCACAAATCCCTCTATATAAACGATCCCTAAGGAACTACGAAGACTTGATTCCAATCCCTGTATTGGATACGTAGGCAGCTTGATCACCATCAAGTGCAGTCTAACATCTCACAAACACTCCCTCTTCTCATAGTTTTATGTATTCTAGGAGCTCCATTGGGTTATCACCAAGAGAAAGAACCCTAGAGTTCTTACAGACGATTTTAGGAGTCGTCAATTGGCGCTAGAAGGAGGTCTCTTTATTTGATAATCTAATAAAAAGCTCCAGAATTGACATGGTGACCACATGAAAACAAGCCTCCAATGGCAGCAATGCCAATAATCCGACATAATCAGATGCTAACAACTAGAACCAACAACATGAAGAAGTCTCTCTCGACACAACCCACCAAGCGTTGGTAGATCACCTCACAACTTTAGATGACGCAACAAAACAGGCTGTTCTCAATGCCGTCTTGGCAGAAGAGGATGAGGAAGATGAAGACCTGGAAGGTCTAAAGGAACAGGATCCTCTTGAGGAAAATTCACAGGATCAGGATCAACAGGACGGAGATTCGCCTGGGGAGAACTCCCAGGACCAGGTGCTGGAGGAGGAAGATGACCCCAATGGTGGGTCATGGCAACAAACGCCTTCTCTACCAAGGCATAAAGGAAACATAAAAGATGATCGATCATCCTCATCGAATCTAAGAAAGCAGCTGGTCATGCCCCAAACAATGGAGGCAGCTCACGCCGAGCTAGTTGCCATAGCCGGAAGGAGATCTACTCTCCTGGCTCTTGAATCCCCTTTCTCCGAATAGATTGACAGCTATCCCCGACTGACGAGGTTTAAGGCCCCAAAATTGGAGCCCTACAATGGAACCAAAGACCCCCATGACCATTTGTTCCAGTATCTTACGCACATGAATCTCGACTGCGCCCCAGAAGAGATGAAGTGCAAGGCATTCCCAACACTGCTCACCGGCCGAGCTCGAGAGTGGTTCAAGAAGATACTGGCCAGGACGATCTATAACTTTGATACTGTAGGAAAGATGTTCCTTAATGCTTTTATTATGGAAAAGCCCTTTCAAAAGAATGCCACCCACTTGTTTTCTCTCAAACAGAAGTGAGACAAAACCGCACTGCAGTACCTTAAGCGGTTTAGCGAAGAGTCACTTCAAGTAAGAGACGCCGATGATCATGTTTGGATCGCG
Source organism: Gentiana macrophylla (assembly GCA_026214975.1). Classification (NCBI taxonomy): domain Eukaryota; kingdom Viridiplantae; phylum Streptophyta; class Magnoliopsida; order Gentianales; family Gentianaceae; genus Gentiana; species Gentiana macrophylla. Next base: position 8,434,344 of record CM047807.1, on the reverse strand, counting down.
TCCTTTGTGGTAGGACTATGGGAAGGGAGGCTGTACATCAAGCTGAGCAGCAAGCTCCCTACGTCTATGGAAGAATGTATGAAAATAGCGTTCAAGCACTGTCAAGTAGAGAAGGCCAACCGACTAAAGCAAGAGTTGGAAAATTTGGAGTCCAAGAAAGAGAAGATTGAAGATTCCGAGAAGTGAAGGAAGTCGCCTGAGGATCGCACGGTGGGATCAGCTATGGGCCGATCCGAAAAGAAAAGTGCCTTGCAACCGTGAGACTTCCAAGTGTTAAACAGGCCTCACGAACAAGTGCTCATGATCATGGAAATAAAGGGCCTAGCGCAAACTTCTACGCCGCTATGAAGCCCCCCAGACAGAAAGGACCAGAGCAAGTTTTGCACATATCACCAAGACACTGGGCACGATTTGGACAATTGTAGATATTTCCAAAGAGACTTGGATGTAGCAATCGCCGAAGGAAAGCTTGATGAGGTCGTGGAAGGGCCCTAATATGGCCACCGTCGGGGTCGGGGAGACTACCTGCAGAGGAACTTCAACCGAGAGCACAATCGACAGGGCGAGCCATCGGTCTCCGGATAGAGATCAACAGATGGACAACTGGCCGATTAGCACCATCAACACTATTGTGGGAGGCACTGGCAGTGCATTTGAGGTCGGCAGCCTAAACGCCCGATCAGGGGGCGTACAGGCGAGTAGAGGAAGTCTGATCCCCTTTCAGGAGGTAAGTTATAGACCTAGGGACCCGCTCCCGCTGGTCCCGAACAATGAAGGCCTGGTTATTGAAGTTGTGGTGAATAATAATCTGGTGAAGAGGGTTTGCGTCGAAACTGGCAGTGTCGTCAACGTCCTATACTTTGCAGCTTTTCAGGCAATGAACCTTAAGGAGTCCGAGCTAACTCATGTTTCAGCACCCTTGTACAGATTTTCCCGTCCTCATGTTCATCCTATGAGGATGGTTCGACTCCCGACGATGTTTGAGAAGGAATCAGTGGGTAGGACTTACATGGTCAACTATGTCAGGGTCAAGTTGTCATTTGCATACAACATCATCCTTGGAAGGCCAGCCCTGATTGATCTTCCGGCAGTAATCTCCCCAGCTCAAATCAGTTTAAAGTTTCCGACCGCCGGCGGCTCGGTTGAAATCAAAAGAGATCAAGAGGTCGCACGAAGTAGCTACGCAGCCACTATCAAGGACAAGGGAGTTGTCTTGGCTTGATCGGTTCAGCAAGTCTTTGCCATTTACTGGTTTCTCTAGTCTACTTTTCATTTATAAATTTTAATTTTCGTCAGTTATTTCTTTGCCTAGTTTTATAAGTCCATAAGGAATAGTTAACCAATATACTCCACAAAAAGAACTTCTTGCGAGAAGTCAGTCCGACCTGGCCCTGCTCATCGTGCTTTTAAATAGGAAGTCATTACTAGCATGGCCCCGCTTGTCCTTAAAAACCTCACCCGAGAAGTCAGTCCAACTTGGACCTGCTCGCTGTGATTTTAAACAAGAAGTCAGCACTAGCCTAGCCCAGCTCAAAAACTTCACGCGAGAAGTCAGTCCGACCTGGCCCTGCTCGCCGTGGTTTTAAACTGGAAGTCAGCACTAGCCTGGCCCTGCTCGTCCTAAAAAACCTCACACGAGAAGTCAGTCCGACCTGGCCCTACTCACCGTGCTTTTAAATGAGAAGTCAACACTAGCCTGGCCCCACTTGTCCTTAAAAACTTCAAACAAGAAGTCAGCACTAGCCGAGCCCCACTCGTCCTTAAAAACTTCAAACGAGAAGTCAACACTAGCCTTGCCCTGCTCGTCCTTAAAAACTTCACGCGATGAGTCAGTCCGACCTGGCCCTACTCAGTGAAGCCCATCTAACCTAACTCGGGTCAGTCTAACTTTGTCCTACTGGTCGTAAGCTGACGTAGAACTAAAAACTAACATGACTTATGAAAATTCAACACGTAACTCATAGTCAGCTGAGCTCAAGAATAGAGCTCGGCCTTATACATAAACATAAGTGTTCAATCTGAAAACTCAGAGTTTCATACCAAGCAGCACGCCCCTTGAAAAAAATGTTGTTAAACACTGGTGCAATCTAGCCTCGCTCCTCATGAACTAACTAGGTTAGGTTTACACATACCGAACCCACGTATTGGGCTCGGCATTATACGTAATCTAACAAGTATGCCATCCAAAAATTTAAGGTAATGAATGGCATACTGGGGGCACACCCTCCAACAGTAAAAACAAACAAAGCCCAACAAAACTCAAAAACAAAAGTACATTAGCAGAGTAACTCATTTTTATCAATAAAAGTCTTATACAAGGTCTTCAATCAAAGATACAAAATTTTCAAATAGATCTAAGAGTCTGAGGTCAGGTTATCTTGAGGCTCGGATGGAGGAGCCGGGTTGGAAGCAGCGGCAAGCTGAGCAGCATATTTGGACACAATGTCCACTCCATCCTTAATGGCCCTCACCCGCTCATCATAAACCCGACTCGTCCTAGGTTTGTAATAAATCTTCTTAGGAAGATCATCTACAACAAGGGAAGGATGTTGAATCCGTGCCTCGTCTATCTCCTTAGTATACCCAAGGTTTAGGACGGGGATCAGAAACATCTTTATGGCCTTGGCAAAGTCCCCCGAAGCCTTATACTCTTGAATGGCCTCAGCAGACCGAGCCGGGATCGTGGCTTCCGGATCGGCCACTCTTGCGTGGAGGTCGGTGACATCCTTCTCCTTAGAAATATCACTTGCCAAGGACTTCAGCTAACCCTCTTGAGCTAGGAGTCGAGCCTGCAGAGCCTTCATCTCTATATCCTTGAGCTGAGCAGCCGCCTTGAGATCCTCTCTTGTCTGTCTCAGCTCGGTAATCTTACTCTTTTGGGCAGCCGAGTCTGTAGAGGCTTTTCCCAACCTCCTAAAAAATTCCTGGCCAATTATGGCCCCCTGAACAAATAGATAGAGAAAGAGTTAGGACCATCAACAGCTCGGCTTTAAAACAAAAGAAACAAGAAAGAATTCTTTACCAGCTTCACAGTCTTATAGCCCGTGACAGCCAACTCCTCATCGGACATGTTGGCGACCCACTGTTGTTCGGAAGTGTTAGGTGTAGTGCCCGAAAGACAATTATCTAATTTTTTTTATGACAGAATTAATAAGTCATCTTATTATATGCATGTATGCTTATAATTAAGACACTACTGAAAACCCTAAGTACCTCATTTTTGTAATCACATAACTCAGTGTATGACTATACACAAGAGGATTGGGTTAGTGAGATGTACTTAAAATTAACTTATTCCGTAGAGTTTATTAATCTGTGTACGGGTCTCAAGATTAATTTGCTAATAATGCGCCCAGAACACTTTAGGTGTGACAGTCTTATACGTACTGTCGGTAATAGGGTACCTAATGGGACATTTATACATGATGATAATCATATAGGGCTGGACCGATTTGATTTGAGTTCTCGATATAATTCCGTAATCGAGAAGTCTTATCGAATCACAAAATGATTATATATTGATTCATCTCAATCCTGAAGTGATCGCAGACGACTGCTTAGACTAGGGTGGGGTTTGATGTGTTAGTAAGAATCACTTCGCAGTATGTGGTCCAACGGTTCTCGTTGGCTCTATTATAGGATGAATGAGTAGTTTGTGCTATCACAGATATGGAATCCATTCCTTCCCTCGGGAAGTAGACAGACAGTTCCCTTATTTGTTAACCCTAGAACTGATCGATGGTCCCCGTTCATATTATATTCGTTATGAACTAATTGATCACTAGGGGGTCAATGGTAAATAAGGATAATATGTTTCGAGAAGGGTTTACGGAGATATCCCGAATCGAAATGAACAGTCTATGGAGGATTTATTCGTATGTAATGATTATATCAGTGGACACTTTCGACTCATAGTTGAGTGTAAGTTATCAATATTCGGCAGAGTTCAATTTCGGGTTTATGGTGGTGTAATCCCGGAATTAATAGATTGAATATTATTGTTCAGTCTGACGGATAATATTATTTAATTTATTGTAGCTACTGAATATGGGTCCATGGTCCCCGACGTGGCTCCTAATATAGCATATACGTTTTATCTTCGTTTCATCTCAATTATAATTAAATAGTTGGATTGGACTATTTAATTGATATGTGGATTAATTGTTTAGTCGGACTAGATAATTAAATACACGGAAAACAATTTTTTCGTGGACTCGCCCAAAAGGCAAAAATGCTTGTGGCCCTAATTTATTTAAGGTTAGAGCCGCATTTTGTATTATTATTATTATTTGGAAATTTGTTTTCTTGATAATTATAATATATGTGATTAAATTATTTATTTGTTAAGTAATTTAAGGAAAAGAAAATCTTTTGTATATCCTAATTAATTTTGGAATATTCTGGATTTATCTTTTTAAGGAAAAGGATTAATATGATTGATTTGTATTAATTAATTAATCCTTGGAGAGCAAGGATTACTCTGCTATATAAAGAGAGTTCTCCCAAGCCAAATCACATCATATAATTTCGAAATATTGAGTAGTATTTTGGCTTAGATTTTTCGGCCAAAAGTACTAGGGTTCGAGTTTTAGAAAACTTCGGGTTTTCTAAGGTAGCATATCGAGGAGGTCCAGCGGCTTGAAACACCATCCACCTGGTGTTGCTTGGAGACACACGTTGGAAGACTGTGGCTTCTCATCTAGCTTGGATCTTGGATTGACCTTTGTTTTTGGAGTAATTGCATCATAAAAAGGTTGGTAATCTAAACCCCTTGTAGGTTTAGATCTATTATTTTAGCTATTTTGGTTGAATAGATCAAGATCTCATACTTTCCGCTGCGTAATCGGGTGGATCTTGATCCATCCGGTGATATTACATCTTACAAGTGGTATCAGAGCCTTTGATCAATCAATCAAAGTATTTAAATTTTAGATCTAGGAGTGGAAAAAGCATGTTTAGATTGTTTTTTTTTGTTTTTCGTTTGCTTTTTTATATGCATCGAAATTTATCATGTTGAATGTCTTGGTTGAAGAGATGGATTGGGGTTGGTATTGTTTACCCGTAGATCTATTTTGTAGCTCTTTTGATTTGTATCAATTGAGCATATGATTTGTATTTACTTTCTTGTAATCGAATTTTATGTAAAAGTAGCACTTTTGTTGTATTTTATATATTCCGGGCTCGATAAGATGAAGATCTTGAAGAAATTATGAAGATCAAGGCGAAACCCAAAGTATGAACGAGGAGAACGGTTAAAACCCTAATTTTAATTAAAAATCTGCGGCTACAGCACCTGTTGCAACGTTTTTTCTATCGCTACATCCACTGTTTTCTTTTAAAAAGGGCGGCAGCAGCACCTGTAGCGGCGCTTACTGCCGCCGCAAATTGTCTCGTTTTTCCTTTAACCCTAATCGGCTAGGGTTTAAAAAGGCGGCTGCATTCAATTCAAATAAATTTTTTTTTTGTTTTTTACATTAATTCTGCCGCAAGGAAGCATTAAAAAAAAAGCCGACATAAACAAAAAAAAACAATTTTAATAAACGGTTTTATTTAGTAAATAAATTGGATTTATTTTAATTAAAAGTCTTTCTCCTCTCGGGTGTTTGTGGTTCGTGATCCGGTGGATCGAGCTCAAGATTCGAAGTTCAAGACTCGAAGATTTGATTAAGTTTTTACTTTTCCTTTGAAAATAGGTTAGTCGGGGGTACCAACGGTCCATCTTGGTGTTTATTTTTTCCGTTATTTTTTTCGGGTATGATCGAAAATTGTATGATATAACCGGAAATTGCTATGACATGCATCTTCATGAATCCACTCCAATGCATACACGTAGATATTTAATTTCGAATTAAATTAGGCGCGTATAACTCGATTAATTAGTTAACATACTTGTTTTAATTAATATGTGGTAGTTAATTAAAAATTAAGTAACCGAGGAACCGGGTTTTGTCAATCGTTATAATTTTAGTGATGGATTCTCGGTGAATCCCACTTAGATAAATCGTTGAGTTTTCGGTGAACCCACCTTAAACAGAAACGAGATTACGCTTTGGTTGACAATTTAGAAATCGGAAAATCACAGTACACGGGTTCGAAAATGGTCTAACCATGGTTGGGCGAGTTCAACCGAGCTTCGGCTTAATCGACTCACCTCCACGTGTGATGTACGATGCAGTAATTCGACAAGACTTAGCATAGCCGATAAGCCTTCGGGCTAAACAGGGTTTCTCTTGCCGGATTAGCCTGAACTGTCAAATATGTTCCAACGAATAAGACGGCGTAGGCTTACCTACATAACCAGCCCTGTTCGGAGTACTTTGATTTATTGTTTCTTATTGTCAAGAGAGAAACCGTAATTAGTAAACTAACCATTTTTTTTCAAAATTATTGAGTGGGTGATGGGAGTCAACTTTACTGTACTTTGGGGTGCAGTTTAATCCCCATTTATCGCTTTATTGGCATGTTTTGGGTAGATTTGGGCCTTTTCAGGAGTAATATCGAGAGTTATACGCACGGGGAGTTAAACTGTCATATCGATAGTATACTCCACCTTTTTAACGATATTTAACTCTTTTCCGAGCACTTTTGTCTTGCGGAATTACGCGTGGTGTTTGTTTGTATATGTTATCGCATGACTCAGGTGACTCGAGAGCCCGGAGGGCAATGTTTTGGAATGAGAGACGTGTTCGTGGCATTAAAGTAGCATGAAAATAGAAGAAAAGTCAAGTTTGGAGTGAGATCAAGGCAAACAGGCGTTTACCCTACACCAAACTGGCGTTTGCATCAAGCCTTGGCCAAACTGGCGTTTGGACATTGCAAACTGGCATTCACAGAGTTAACACTTGATTCAAAAAGTTAGAGTTTTGGCCATCCGAGCGTCCAAATGACCCCCGAATGCACGTTTGGGTGGGTTCAGGCCGATTCAAGAAGCTCATATAACACAAACGGGCGTCTGATAACGGAAAAATTCACCGTTATTTTTATAACTTTTCAACCCACTTTTGATATCATTTCGAGCACTTTTATATCAATTAAAGTCATTAATTCCTAAATTTCATAAAAATATATAAGTAGTAACTATTATGTAAAATATCGTGTTTTTAGAAGTTTTTATTAGTTTTGTACCGGTTTAGTAAACCGGAGTGTCGTGTCAGTTCGTTTGGTATTTTGGTGGTTTATTGCGAGAATCATAAGTAGACCAAGATCCTACGTAACGACATGTTTTGAGCCCTAAAAGAGGTGTTTAGAGGGTTAGAAGAAGGTGCCACAAACTTACGAGTTCAAAAGGGTCTTTTTCTAAGTACTTGAATCATTACATATTTTCGACGGAGATTTGACCCAGCTTAGAGGCATTTTCAGGGGATGACTTCTTAATGAAAGTTGTAGATATTCACATAAGCTTTCCAACGCACTTTGAATCACGTCAATTGGAGGTCTACAACTCAAGTTATGGTCAATTTACTAATCAATTCGGATTAGTAGAAATCGAAATATCTTCGTGTCACGAATGGCTCATCAAAAGCGACATTTTCTGAAGAAGTGTCCTTCATAAAAGTTGTATATCTTCCAGAACTCTTTCCAATGGATTTTGAATCAAGTCAATCGGACTTCTACAACTTAAATGGTGGTCAAGTGGCTAATTGATTCAATTTAAGTAAAATCCCGCAAAAGCGTTCGGAGTATGAATTTGCTTATCAAGACGGCGTTTTCTGGAGAAGAGTCCTTCATGAAAGTTGTAGAGTTTCTCGAGACCTTAATTTTGACATTTCGTTTGCAATTTTGGAGGTCTACAACTCAAGATCTGGATTTTACAAGTTTTAATTACATAAATCTGATCAATCGATCCTTCGAGAATCATGCTGAGTCATAAGCAATGATGTACCCGGACCGGTCCGGCTATGACCCGGCCTGGGCCGGCCTTCAACTTTTTGCCTATATATATGGAGATCATTTGCAGCAGCAGGAGCACCCTTTATATATATATATTTTCTGTGTATATATATATATATCTAACTCCCCCGTTTCTTTCTTTTAGTTTTAGTAACGGCATTATGCCGGGAATAATTTAGTAGTAGTAGTATCGTTGTAATGCTCGGGAAATTATCGGTAGCTCGGTGTGCATTTGTAGTCGTTGTAATGTCCGGAAGAATCGAGATCTGAATCAATGAAATTTATGTCGGGTAATTTTATATATATATATATATATATAGATCTAGTTCCTTTCATCTTCTTCATCTCTTTTCTTTTGTATTTTCATCTCGTTTGGGCGTATACATATATATATAGATATATATATATGTCTACGTATAATATATATATATATATATATATGTTTTATATAAATTAATTAAAATACCGTTGTAATAGTATAATTATCAGTAGTTCGTTGTTTCGATCTTTTATTTACTTTTACGTATTTTACTTACGCATTTTATTTACGCACTTATATATATATATATATTTACTTTTACGCATTTACTTACGTATTTACTTTTACGCACTTATATATATATATATATATAGTATATTTACTTTTATGCACTTATATATATTATTAGCTATATAACTATATATATATATATATATAAATATATATATGTACTTATAAAAAAATGAATTCGCTTTTACTTTTCATCGTTAATATAATTTCCGTTAATCATTCCGTTATTATCGCCAAAATGAATAGCTAAGCGTCGTATAGTCGAATTATGTAAAAGCAGTAAAAGCATACAAGGGATTAAGCGGGAGTTGTGTAGCGCGTAAAATAATGTTTTAATGAGTAATCCACGTCCTAAAACTTAATCGAGCGTCTTTGAATTAAAGCGATCATTTAGTTCTTTGTCACACATATCGAACCTATAAATGTATTTTGCGGTGAGATGTGGGAAAAAGGGTTTTAGGATCGTTGCGTAGATTCGGCCTAGTTGTTAGGACCGTTTCCAATCTGAGAGGTTTGTCATCGTTGTTCGGCGACTCTAGAAGCGTAATCATGTTAGGTTAATCGGTTTTCTAAAGGGAAAATTAATTAACTTCACATAGGGTGTTAGTGAGAGTTGTTGAGATCTTAACACCAGAATTAGGAGTTGGCACCCGTGGATGTCGTTAAAATTACTGTGGAAAGGTAGGTTGGTTAATACACGCTCCTTGTCAAGTCTTCCCTTAGGGGTAAAAATAACTCGTTGGATCATAATTCGGCTATACCTTTTAATAACTAGAACTGCAACCGTTAGCTAATTTTTACTTTCGCACTAGTGTAATATCTCTCCACCGCAATCTTGACCTAAACCAAGTTCTACGTCGACTTTGGTACTTAAACGTTGTTCCCTGTGGATTCGACCTTGCTATCACTATACTACTGTTGATTCGATACTACGTCGGTTAAAGTTAGCAGTTAGTTATTTTGCTATCAAGAATTTTTGGCGCCGTTGCCGGGGAATACTACGGTTAATATCTTGTAAGTTGACGAAAGCACAGGCTTAGGTCGTTTTATTTTGTTTTCGTGTTGTTTCTGTTCGTCGGTGAATGACTCGAAGCTCTAAAGAACCTCTCATCGAACCCATCCAAGAAATCGAAGCTTACATACGTCATAAAGCGATCGGCGCCGAGGAGAAATCCTAGTCGCTAGTCCGAACCCTTTGTTTGAAGAAGAGAGACATTAGAAAGATCACTTTCTAATTCCTCTGCAGAAATGGACGATATAATAACTAGAAAAAGCGGTAAGGATCCCGGTGATGAGCAGACTCTACTGCAGGGGCAAACCTCAACCACTCTTGGTGGTAATGCAGCGATACCTTTGCAAACTCCACCGAGGACCCTCGTCATGAACCATTGAGAGAAGACAACATGGGGCTACGTCGGTTGGGATGCGCACAATTTAATCGAGAGGCGAGGGATTGGACAATACTGAGTAGGACAAGATGCTCGGGATACACGGGACTTGAGACCGAATTAGACCAAGAAGCGGTAAATCGAGTACCGGATGCTAGAGATGCAAGGAAATCAACGAGGGGTTCCAAAACCCGTATAACCCGTATAATCCACCTCCTCGGCGGACCGATGGCTCGGCCAAGCACATGGGTGAGGGTTTGTCGAGATTACGTCACTACCCCACGAGGAAGTTATAGGACACAACCCAATTAGGGTACCCCAATTAATGCAAATAACATGGATATTAAGCAAAATATTTTGAACATGTTGGGGAACATGCCTTGTTCCATGGGAAGTCGGCCCGAGAACCCGAGCGACTTTACGGATCACTTTCTCGGATCTGTGGGACAATGAAATATAACGGGTGAGTGATGAGGCGGTAAAATTGATAGTTTTCCGTTTGCTTTAAGAGGAGCGGCTAAGGATTGAGTGCGACTCTTTACCAAATGACTCGTTACATCGTGGGTGGCGTAACGAGAGTATTCTGAAAAAGTACTTCCCTCCGGCAAAGATTTTAGATCGAAAGAAGAAATCTCTTCGTTTGATGGTCTCGAGGAGAGACACTAAAAGAGACTTATGAGAGATTCGGGGGGTTTTGAAGAGATGCCCTCCACACGGTTTCTCTACGGTGGAGCAAGTCATTATATTATTCGGGGCCTTAGAGCCGATGGACCAAAACAAAGTGAATCTTGCAAGCGGCGGAGATATTATGAATCTACCACGAGAACAAGCAATGAGGCGAGATAGAAAATGCGGCGAGATGGAGAAGGACAATGGGGATCGGCGAGAAAGAAGAAGAAAGCCCCAATGGAAAGTGTAAAGTCATTTGAAAGAGGAACTCGATCGAGAATCGCCATGCATGACAAGATGCAAGAAATGGTACTAAAGATGGACCGAATGGAGTCGAGAAAGAAAGAAGACACAACAATGCCAACTTTGTGGAGGTGGACATTACGCCATGGAATGTGCATCATCGAAAAAACCCACTTATCCACAGCGGTTGGCGCCTACTCGATACAACAGCGCGATCGGCAATCGAATGAATGGCGGCGGATGAATGTCTATGCGATGAGGCAAATGGATATGAATCGGCAAGAGTTTGGCGACAACGGTGGAATCGAACTTTGATAATCGGCAAAGGGCCACAAATGGATTATGGTATGGGTGATGGTTCACAACAATATGAAGTGAATTATGTTGGACAAGGAAACCAGGGCAATGGAATCGAATCGGCGAGAATCAAGGTTGGAACCAGGGTGAGTCGAGTGGAATCGAAGCGATGTCGAGAACCAAGGCTTTAGGCAAAACCAAAGCCCGTACAACCGACCTTGGAATCGAACCCCGGAATCGAGTTCTACGAGAATCGAGAATCAAAATTTGGAATCAAAAGCGATCGAGAATCAAAATCTCGATCCAGGAGGTTCGAATCGAATTCATATTGGAACCAAAATCAAAGTGGAATCGAGAATCGAGTCAACAAAACAATGAGAATCGGCAAGTGAGCGACCATCTTTGAGAAGTAATAATGCGGCACTATCGGCATCAAGCGCTCATCTGCACGAGAATAATCAAAGCAATCGACAACCAAACAATTACGGTGTTCGAGAAGATGGCCTTTGAGATACTCACTGGAGAAATTAGGCGGGAATGTTTACGAGTTAAATAAGAATGCTATAGAGCAAAAGTGGTCACACATTACGCCATTCGGAACTTGGAGACCCAAGTAGGACAAATAACCGACACTCACAAAGACAAATCTAAGTGGTGGACTCCCGAGTAACACTTTGAGAGGAATCAAAGGATGTGAATCTTTGTGTTCACGAAGTAGTAAAAGAGGTCGGGTGAGTGACAAAAAAGAAAGAATTGTGGGTGAAGAAGCGGCGAGAAAGCCGAGAAAAGAAAGCGGTTGGTGTGAAGGAGCTATGTATGGTGAAGTCGAGATCGAAGATTTAGAGGTGGCAATATCAAGCGAGAGAATGGAAGCAATGAGGAAAGAATTGGAAGCCACGAAAAAGGCTTTGGTGAGGCAAATAAGAAAGCATTGGAAGGGCGACACCGAAGAAAGACTATGTGGTCTTGGACATCAAAGAAGAAGAAGCCTCACCGCTTAAAGAAAGAGGTAAGAAAAGCAGAATTCCTCCTCCTCCCACGATTTTGATGTTAATACTTTACCCTATCCTCACAAGGAACCGAGAAAGGACATCGACCAGGGTCGAGGCAAAATTCTGAATCTTTTAAGGAAGGTAGAGGTGAATATCCCCCTATTAGAGGCAATTTTGAGCATTCCCCCATACTTTAAGTTTCTAAAAGGAATGTTGTCGAGTAAGGAGAAGATGCAACAGATGGTGCATTTGAGTGGGGAATGTTCGCAATCTTTGAGAATAAGATACCTCCCAAATTCTGAGGATAGAGGTAGCTTTACCATCCCAATTACCATTGGAGAAGCTGTGTTTAAAAATGTGCTATGTGATCTAGGGGCTTACGTGAGCTGATGCTAGAGGAGTTTATGAGAAATTGGGATTGGGAGCATTAGAGCCAGCTGGAATGACCCTTCTGAGGATGGCGAGATAGGTCTGTTAGGAAACCTCACAGGGGTAGGTGAAGATGTGTTGGTGCGAGGTAGACAAGTTTGTTTTCCCGTTGACTTTGTAGTTTTAGATATGGATATGGATTCTAAACCCCACTTTTGTTAGGTCGGCCTTTCTTGAACACAGGAGAGACCTTGATAGGCGTTAAGAGGAGAGATTATACTACAGTCGGGAAAGAAAGTGTAGCCATAAATGTGTATAAGGCAATGAAGCATCCTAATGATGAAAAGAGTGATTGTTTTTACTGTTGATGCTATATATCCTTGTATTGTGGAGCACACTAACTGCGGGGATACAAGAACCAATGGAAGAATGCTTGATGAAGTCAAGCACATGCAGAGATGATGATCCACAAATGAGAGTTCAGGTATATCATTTGGAGGCAACTCCTTTTGTTGGGCTATAAAGTGGAAGAAGCTAGAGCTCGGTTTGGTGGCAAGTTGCCAAAGCCGTCAATCGAGGAACCACCTCTTGATCTGGAGTTGAAGCCACTTCTAAGCATTTAAAGTATGTGTTTTAGAACTGATGAATTACTTCCTCTTATTGTTTCATCTGCACTAACCGTTTTGCGAGGAAGCTAAGTTGATCCACGTTACGAAAAAACACAAAAGGCCTTCGGATGGAAGATGGTTGACATAAAGGGATCGATCTTTGATATCACGCAAGCACAAGATCATTACGGAAGAAGATGCCAAGCCGGTCGAGCGATTTGAGACGACTAAACCCACATATGCAAGAGGTGGTGAGGAAAGAGCGTGGTGAAGATGCTTGAGTTAGGGATAATCTCACGCAATCTCCGGCGGTGAATGGGTGAGCCCCACGCAAGTCGTGCCTAAGAAAGGAGGCATTACTGGTTGAGCTTAATGAAAAGGTGTGCCTATTCTACTCGTTTAATTCTTGGTCACGAGGGTTTGTATTGATTTTCGCATGCTAAATGATAAGACTAGGAAAGATCATTTTCCCTACCCTTTATTGATCAAATGCTAGGCGTCTAAGTGGTCATGCATTTCTTGCTTTTGGATGGTTTTAGTGGCTATTATCAAATTCACATCGATATACATGACCAGGATAAAACTACTTTCACATGTCCGTATGGCACCTTTGCATTTAGAAGAATGCCGTTTGGGTTGTGTAATGCACTGCGACATTCCAACGATGCATGATGGCCATCTTTCTTTGATATGATAGAGCATTTCATGGAAGTTTTTATGGATGACTTTAGTGTTTTTGGTGATACTTTTGATGAGTGTTTGTCGAACATTGATAAGGTGCTTTCACGTTGTGAAGAGACAAACTTGGTTTTAAATTGGGAAAAGTGTCATTTCATGGTAACTCAGGGAATTTTTTTAGGACATAAGGTATCGGGGAAAGGAATAGAAGTCGATAGAGCAAAAATAGAGGTAATTTCTAAGCTTCCTATGCCTACAAATCTGAAGACTCTACGTTCGTTCTTGGGACATGCGAGGTTTTATCGTAGATTCATTCGAGTTTTTCCCACATTGCTAGACCTCTTACTCTTCAATTGATGAAGGAGCCCCTGTGTTTTTGATGCGGCATGCCTAGATGCTTTTCGAACCCTAAAGAAACTTCTTACTTCGGCTCTATCTTAGTGCTTTGATTGGTCTAAGGGTTCGAAGTGATGTGTGATGCAAGTGATTATGCCGTAGGAGGTTTGTCCTAGGTCGGAAGATTGACAAGTTGTTTAGCCTATCTACTATCGAGTCATACCATGAACTCGGCTCAACAAAAGTATGCCACTGGCCCGAAAAGGAACTTTTAGTTTTTGTTGTTTTGCTTTCGATAAGTTCGGTCATACTTGGTTGGATCGAAAGTGATAGTTCTGACCGACCATCTGCGTTGAGATATCTATTTGCCAAGAAGGATGCAAAACCACGCTTGTTGAGGTGGATATTGCTTCTTCAAGAATTTGGCGTAGAAATTAAGAATCGAAGGGGGTGTGAGCGTAGTGGTGACCACCTCGGTAGGATGGAGCAGGAGACAAGAAACACTCTATTAGGGTTGAAATTGATGATCATTTTCGGGATGAGCGGTTGTTAAGTAGTGGATACGATGCTTCCGGTTAAGAGAGAAACTTCTCTGAGAGAGGAAAGAATGGGAACCCTTGGTATGCACCTTTTGTTAATTATTACAGTGTGGATTTGTAGATCTGAGTTTGATGAAAACCGAGAAAAAGTTTTTAGTGAGGTAAACCGATATGTGTGGGAAGATCCCTTAATTTTTAGGCTATGTCTTTGATGGAATCTGAGGAGATGTGTTGATGTGTGGTGAGATAGTGAGTATTCTCTCGTTTTGCCATGATAAAGAGGCGGTGGCCACTTCTCGGGCGAAGAAACGGCGTTAAAGGTGTTACAAAGTGGGTTCTATTGGCCTACTATTTTCAAGGATGCATATGCTTATGTTAAGATGTGTGGCCTTTGTCAGCGCTCGGGAAGGATTTCAGGAGAAATGAGATGCCCGAAACCGATATTAGTGTGTGAAGTATTTGATATATGGGGATTAGACTTCATGGGACCATATCCGTCTTCTTTTGGGAATCGAGTACATTCTTGTGCGCTTTGTGATTACGTTTCAAAGTTGGTTGAGGCAATTGCTTCACCTACTAACGACAAACATGTAGTCATAAAATTTCTTAAGAAACATATTATATCCGGTATGGAATACCTCGAGCAATAATCGGTGATAATGGAAGTCACTTTGCTAATAGAGATTTCAATAAGCTTTTAATGAAATGCGGGGTCACTCATAAGTTAGGAGCGCCTACCATCCCAGGACTAGTGGCCAAGTAGAGGTGTCAATCGAGGAATTAAAAGAATCTTGGAGAAGGCAGTGAATTCTAACCTTAAGGATTGGTCAAAGAAGTTAGATGATGCGCTTTGGGCACACGAGCTGCGTTCAAGACACCAATAGGTATGTCACCTACATGCTTGTTTTTGGCAAAGCACTGCCATCTCCCGTAGAGTTAGAGCATAAGGCCTATTGGGCGATTAAGAATCTAAATATGGATGACGCATTAATCGGTGAAAGAAGGATGGCCCGATTAAAGCGAGTTAGATGAGTTTAGCGCTTCAAGCTTACGATTGTTCGGTGAAATATAAGGAAAAGACCAAATTGCTTCATGATAAGTTTATCAAACCTCGAATTTTCAGCGTAGGTGATGAGGTCCTTTTCTATAATACTCGCCTCCATTTATTTCAAGGCAAACTTAAGTCAAGGTGGTCGGGACCATATACGGTATTACGAGTTTTCGACTCGGGAGCCATCGAGGTAACACATCCGAAGCATGGAGCGTTCATACTGACGGCCTTCGTCTAAAAAAGTATAAGAAGTTACCATTCGATGAGGCTCTTGAAATTGTGCATTTGGTGATCCCGAGCCTTGTTAAATCATTTACGAATCTTAGTCGAGCCAACGACGTTAAACAAAAGCGCTACCGGAGGCGCCCGTTAATAATAATAATAATGATAATTTGAATAAGCCTAGTCTTAATGAAATGTAGAATGTATGAAAGATGAACACAAAGCACAACCAAGTCTCGGGATGAATGTTTGAATTTCATTAGAGAGGAATGATTAGGTGGTTATCCGAAAATCCGATGGAGAAAAAGATAAAAATTCAAATGTATCATTTCTTGGACTTAGGTTATAGAACCCTTGAGGATCTGGGTATAAAAGAATCAATACTCTTTCACACATTTCATTTTATGATCTAGTCTGTTTCAAATTTTCAGTTCGATTTGTAGTATAGTGGTGAGTATTCCGCTTTAATAAAGCGTGTGTGTAATAAAAAATGAAACTAGGAATAGTGACATGACTACGATATATGATTATGTGATACTCTACATGATACGTATATGCTTAGATGTTACGTGCTTTACCCGTGTGGGTGGGTTTTTTTTCCATCTAAAGCTATTATATTGCCTATCGAATTTTTACGCGTGTGGGGCCATTATCTTATTATTCCCATATCCTATTGCATACTTTGTACGAGGACCATGTCCCGTGTTGGCTTTGTTTTGTTTGTTTTATTCTGAGGGATTCGGGACGTGCTTTCTCATGGTACATTACGGGATTTGATAGCATCTTTACGCCAAGTTTATAAGCTAAGTTCTCTTCTCTATCTCACTCAATATGTTTAAGGATAATGCAAAATCGTAAGGGGGTAGAGTCGAGGATGGTCTAGAAATGGCGATAAGTGTTTAAACCCTTAGTTGTTGATCTTTTCGAGCATTATTTAGTTGATTAAAATAATTTTTATAAGGTATATATTTCATGGATTTAAAGATGTAATGATCAAATTGGATATGTATAACCAACGTGAACCGTAAGTGCATTGTAATTCCAAATATATTTGTGTAACATGAATTCCTTGTTCACGTAAGCTGTGATATTGAAGCGAAAATTTTAAAGCTGTATCCATTCGGTATCTAGTGGTTATTCTAGAGACAATAGCGATAACTTAGTACCTAACTTTTGAACATGTCTTGTGAATATCGAAGGTTTGAATGTGATAGAAAGAATGTCAAAATAAGATAAACTATATATATGTCGGTTGTAGCTACCAATGATTTGAGTGCGGTGGGCGTTATCACGAAGCGTCTATACCACTATGAGGTTTAAAAGCTCCATGCACTGATGATTGTAGTCCGGCTAGGGTGTTATCATGAAACATCCTATTCTTTGGGAATGAGGCATAAGCTACACAAAAAAAAAAAAAAAAAAAAAAAAAAAAAAAAAAAAAAATTAGATAGGTATTAATGTATTCAATCTCACCTCATGGCGCTTGCAAGATAGTCGATTTTGGCAATGAGTTCGGATATGTTAGTATTCTATGAAAAGAAAAAAAAAAAAAAAATAGAAAAGAAAAGAAAAAGTTGGTTGAAAACTTAGTTATCTTACGACTATCCCCAGTATAAACTAAATGATATACTTTAGGGATTATCCTAATAAGTACGGGAGGACTTTGTGTGGAATTATTTCTGCTATACCTAGGAAAGTTGTTAGGATTATCGAATGGATACTAGTGCGTTTGCTTGATTTATTCAAGAGAGGATAGTGGAAATTGAAAAGGCTTGTCACACACGCTCTGTTATCTCTGATTATATTGAGGTTAACGCTGGTTATAATTCTAAAGGTTATATCATTTGGTTGTTCCTTACATCTTATCTTTTATGAATTTTTCCTTCATTCATTTTATTTTATCGCTTGTTTTGCTCGAGGGCGACCAAAAGCTAAGTGGGGGTTGTGATAACGGAAAAATTCACCGTTATTTTTATAACTTTTCAACCCACTTTTGATATCATTTCGAGCACTTTTATATCAATTAAAGTCATTAATTCCTAAATTTCATAAAAATATATAAGTAGTAACTATTATGTAAAATATCGTGTTTTTAGAAGTTTTATTAGTTTTTGTACCGGTTTAGTAAACCGGAGTGTAAATGTCAGTTCGTTTGGTATTTTGGTGGTTTATTGCGAGAATCATAAGTAGACCAAGATCCTACGTAACGACATGTTTTGAGCCCCTAAAGAGGTGTTTAGAGGGTTAGAAGAAGGTGCCACAAGCTTACGAGTTCAAAAGGGTCGTTTTCCTAAGTACTTGAATCGTTACATATTTTCGACGGAGATTTGACCCAGCTTAGAGGCATTTTCAGGGGATGACTTCTTAATGAAAGTTGTAGATATTCACATAAGCTTTCCAACGCACTTTGAATCACGTCAATTGGAGGTCTACAACTCAAGTTATGGTCAATTTACTAATCAATTCGGATTAGTAGAAATCCGAAATATCTTTCGTAATCTGAATGGCTCATCAAAACGACATTTTCTGAAGAAGTGTCCTTCATAAAAGTTGTATATCTTCCAGAACTCTTTCCAATGGATTTTGAATCAAGTCAATCGGACTTCTACAACTTAAATGGTGGTCAAGTGGCTAATTGATTCAATTTCGTAAAAAATCCATAAAGCGTTCGGAGTATGAATTTGCTTATCAAGGCGGCGTTTTCTGGAGAAGAGTCCTTCATGAAAGTTGTAGAGTTTCTCGAGACCTTAATTTTGACATTTCGTTTGCAATTTTGGAGGTCTACAACTCAAGATACGGATTTTACAAGTTTTAATTACATAAATCTGATCAATCGATCCTTCGAGAATCATGCTGAGTCATAAGCAATGATGTACCCGGACCGGTCCGGCTATGACCCGGCCTGGGCCGGCCTTCAACTTTTTGCCTATATATATGGAGATCATTTGCAGCAGCAGGAGCACCCTTTATATATATATATTTTCTGTGTATATATATATATATCTAACTCCCCCGTTTCTTTCTTTTAGTTTTAGTAACGGCATTATGCCGGGAATAATTTAGTAGTAGTAGTATCGTTGTAATGCTCGGGAAATTATCGGTAGCTTCGGTGTGGTGTAGTCGTTGTAATGTCAGGAAGAATCTGAGATCGAATCAAGAATTGTAATCGGGTAATTTTATATATACATATATATATATAGATCTAGTTCCTTTCATCTTCTTCATCTCTTTTCTTTTGTATTTTCATCTCGTTTGGGCCGTATACATATATATATAGATATATATATATGTCTACGTATGTATATATATATATATATATATATGTTTTATATAAATTAATTAAAATACCGTTGTAATAGTATAATTATCAGTAGTTCGTTGTTTCGATCTTTTATTTACTTTTACGTATTTTACTTACGCATTTTATTTACGCACTTATATATATATATATATATTTACTTTTACGCATTTACTTACGTATTTACTTTTACGCACTTATATATATATATATATATAGTATATTTACTTTTATGCACTTATATATATTATTAGCTATATAACTATATATCTATATATATATATAAATATATATATGTACTTATAAAAAATGAATTCGCTTTTACTTTTCATCGTTAATATAATTTCCGTTAATCATTCCGTTATTATCGCCAAAATGAATAGCTAAGCGTCACGTATAGTCGAATTATGTAAAAGCAGTAAAAAGCATACAAGGGGATTAAGCGGGAGTTGTGTAGCGCGTAAAATAATGTTTTAATGAGTAATCCACGTCCTAAAACTTAATCGAGCGTCTTTGAATTAAAGCGATCATTTAGTTCTTTGTCACACATATATCGAACCTATAAATGTATTTTGCGGTGAGATGTGGGAAAAGGGTTTTAGGATCGTTGCGTAGATTCGGCCTAGTTGTTAGGACCGTTTCCAATACTGAGGTTTGTCATCGTTGTTCGGCGACTCTAAGGCGTAATCATGTTGGGTTAATCGGTTTCTAAAGGAAAATTAATTAACTTCACATAGGGTGTTGAGTGAGAGTTGTTCAGATCTTAACACCAGAATTAGGAGTTGGCACCCGTGGATGTCGTTAAAATTACTGTGGAAAGGTAGGTTGGTTAATACACGCTCCTTGTCAAGTCTTCCCTTAGGGGTAAAAATAACTCGTTGGATCATAATTCGGCTATACCTTTTAATAACTAGAACTGCAACCGTTAGCTAATTTTTACTTTCGCACTAGTGTAATATCTCTCCACCGCAATCTTGACCTAAACCAAGTTCTCGTCGACTTTGGTACTTAAGCGTTGTTCCTGTGGATTCGACCTTGCTATCACTATACTCTTTGTTGATTCGATACTCTGTCGGTTAAAGTTAGCGATTAGTTATTTTGCTATCGGCGTCCAGGTACCACGGCCGAGTGTTTTCCCTTATAACATGAGTCATCAAACGAGCATTCTAGGTGAGGAAAACGCTGGTTCACAGAAGATGAAACCCTAATATCATCAAGATTCCCAGGCAAACTAGCGTTTGCCAAGAAACAAACGGGCGTTCAAGACCGACAGTAGCAGATTTTTGACCTACACTATAAATACGCAGCTCATTCAGCCCCTAATCATCTTTGGCCGATTTTAGACTTTTCCTAGGCAATTTAGGTGCGATTTTAAAGTAGTTTGGTTCCCCTTTGGTCCTTTGATTCCATAGATAATTTCCTTTGATTCTACACACTTGTTATAGCTTAGATTTACATTCCAATAACAAAAGATTCGACTTTTGGGTCTCTTTTCTCTTTGGTATTTTCTGGATCAGATTTTCTGCAAGTTATATGGTAATGACTTCTCTTTTATTTACTATCTTTAGTTTGATTACAATTTCTATTTCATTTATTAGCATAATCATGAGTAGCTAATCCGTTGTGTAGTCGAATTATGTGAAAGCGAGTGAAAACCCTAAGAGGATGAGATTGGGAGTAGTGTAGTGCGTAATTTAATGTTTAAACGATTAATCCACGTCCTAAAAATTATTATAACATCTTTGAATTAGATTGATCACCTAGTTCACTGTCACACACATCGAACTTATATATGCATTTTGCGGTGAGATGTGGGATAAGGGGTTTTAGGATCGTTGCGTAGATTCGGCCTAGTTGTTAGGTCCGTTTCCAATACAGAGGTTTGTCATCGTTGTTCGAGCAACTCTAGAACTTAATCATGTTAGGATAATCGGTTTTCTAAAGGGAGAGTCGGTTAGCTTCACGTAGGGTGGTTAGATCGAGTTGTTCAGTCTAATCGCTAGAATTAGGATTTGGCACCCGTGGATGTCGTTAAACTACATTGGATAGGTAGGTCGGTTAAGACACGCGCCCTGTTAAGTCCTTTCTTAGGGGTAAAATTAGCTCGTGGGATTATAGTTCGGCTATACCTTTTAATACGTAGAAGTACAACCATTAGTATAATCTTTATTTTTGCATCAGTATAATACCATTCCACCAGTAATTGACCTGAACTAAGTTCTACGTCGGCTTTGGTACTTAAACATTACTGCCTGTGGACACGACCTTGTGATCACTATACTACCGTTGACCCGATACTCTGTCGGTGAAAGTTAGCGGTTAAGTATTTTGCTATCAAGAATTTTTGGCGCCGTTGCCGTGGAGTAACGTCTAATATCTTGTAAGTTGACCGAAAGCTTGGGCTTAGGTCATTTTTACTGCGTTTTCTTGTTGTTTCATCTTTTACAGCTGAAGAGCCACACGACCTATTGTTGTGGTGGTGGTGATGAGATACCATGTGTGTGTTGTTGTTGTTTCCTAAGATCTTGCAGTTTGAGCATAAATGGATGGATTCTATAATCAATACTACTCACCTGAACTACAACTCCCCTACCGACTACAGGCAGCTGAACAATATTATCAGCAACAGTATATGCCTCAGCCTCAGTATCAACAGCAGTGTAACCAGGAATCTTGGGCCTATCAGTGCCCTGGTGCATACCAGGATCATAATTATGGTTATTCGAGTAATGAGCCACAACAGTATGAGGGTTATCAGAACCCCTATGTTTATCATGAATTTGGTTCTCACGCTGGGCATGTTGACAACTTTGTACGGATTCAGCCAGTTGATCAGAATCCATCTTGGCAAGAAGCCTGCTACCCACCTCCGATGAATCAAAGTCAGTATGATCAGTTTGCTCCCGTGCCACAGGAGAGTCGTACCAACAGTCAAATGGAGCTACTAGAGCGATTGAACCAGAGCTTGCAGGAGCGACTGCGGGACATGCAAGAGTTCAAGATAAGTACTGACTCCACCATAAGAAACCTTCAAGAACGGGTAGGGAAATTGATTGAAATGATGGGGCGCGAGCAGATATAGCAGTCATGTGCAATAGAAGTGGGCATGGCTGATGAGGTTGGCACTGAAGAAGTTAAGGTGGGGAGTGAGATTGAGGATTTACTCTACTATGATGAGGTGTCAGAGCAAGGGATTGAGCTGGGATCGCCCATAGTACCGTCTCCTCCTATTGCGGAATTTGATGATGACATGTTTCACTTTCTACCTACTACACTTCCACCCGTTGAGATGAAAAATGACGATACCGTGGTGGAAAGTGCGGTGGTACCGACCGTCGGTTTGAGTAAGCAAGAATTCTTTGGTATTGAAATGCTTTGCGATGAGGAGGAACTACAAGATTTGGAGATGGAAGAGGTGCAACTTTTACACTGTACACCATCTTCCGAGAAGATACACAATGATGACTTGAAAGAGTGTGCGGTGGATTCAATTGTAGTCGTCGATCATGTGGAGATCGAGACTAAGGAGAAGTTGGGATCGCTCATTCTACCATCAAGCTCACCTATGGATCAAGAGCAAGTAGATCCGCCACCTATATTTCAGCCACCGGATGGCCTAGTGATGCTTGATACGTCCATCCCGGACTACTTCACGCATCCACCTTGTGCTGATGTGTTCTATGAGATCGAGTTTTTACCACCACCGGTGCATATGGCTCAAAGAGGTGTGAGAAAGAGACCACATCACCTGATGCAGATTTTAAAAAGAAGAAGGAGCGAAAGGTAAGCAAAAGAAAATTCTCCGGTTGGGAGGAGGTAGCATCGAGAGCCATGAAAGGTAAGTTTCTAGTGAATTCAATTTATATGGTTCTCGCATTGTTCTCCTTTCGTAAGCTATTGGTCTTCTTGAGTTTGGATTTTTGTTGATGATTTTGATACCACTTGTCTAAATGAAAGTCTTGAATTGTTGCTTTGAGTCATTTGTGGATTGAGTCCGCTTAGAGTCACCCGGTAGAGCCAATGACTTAAAACAAAGGCGCTTAGGGGGAGGCAACCCCGCCATAATAAGATAGTTTTGAATAATATGGAATCTAGGAGTATATGAGTATGTGCTACTTGTTCTTGCCTTTGATGATGCACCTGGATAGACATGATTTTTTTTTGTTGTTCCTTATGTCGTTTGTACCCGGTATTTGGGTTGTTTAGGCATTCTCTAGTCTGTTTTTGCTCTATATATACCAATTTTGATGATACGTTCAGTCTGTGGATACCACTATTTGATCTTGATGTTTTGTAAGCCTTAAGGCATGCTACTACTTTCTTTCGTGTCATGGCTTGTATTTATACGCACTATGGATGTTGTTTTTCTATTATGTGCCTATGTGGCCTTTCTAGCATTCTTAGATGTTCTGTACTTTACCCGTAGGGGTTATTTTCCCATCTATAGCAATCCAATTTGTGCGTTATACACTGCATATCGAGTTTTCTGACATGACACGGCCATATTATTGTTATACCCCTTATCCCTATTCGATATCTTGGCACGAGGACCATGTCCCGTGCATGCCTTGCATTGTTTCTGTCTATTTTGGTATAGGGTTTCGGGTCGTGCTTACACGAGGCTGTTACGGGATTCGATAGCGCCTTTCTGCCTGGTTTTCAAGCTAAGTCTTCTTTTCTATCTCATTCACACACTGAGGACAATGCTTCACTCGAAGTGGGGGGGGGGGGTGTACACGACTTAGCTTTATTGTTTTGATTGATAAATATGCCGGTATTTGTGATATGCTTAGTTAATGTCCTTTTTCGAGTCAATTCGTGGCTTAAAATTTTAAAACTTTTCACGGTTTGACACCGCGTTACATGCATGTTTCTCACGATGGATTTGGTAGATGTCCTAGTAGTCGAGTAATGTGCGCAGGGCGATTTTATTTTGTCACAATACGAACCCTTTTAGTGCACGTAGACCTTGGTTATACTTAGTTTGGTTGCTATACACACTTACACCCCTAGTTTCGAGGCGAAATAGAAAGGTTTACCTAGGCCGGATACGGGATGAGAGTCATGGTGCTTCTTTGACCTAGCCAGAGCCAAATAAGCCAAAATCCCAACATTTCACCCTCGTACCCCCTCTAAGCCTTGATAGGACTGTCTGACCACCGTTCGAAATGAGCTTTTTTGGTTACTTAGCATGTATTACCCTAACCCTGAGCTTTATTATTGGTCACGTCTCCTTTGATCACCCTACGAGTGGACTTAGTCGTTACTTTAGACACACTTGCTAAAGCAAGTGTGGGGTGGGAGTGGTGCATGTTTCGAGAGGAGTTGGTTAGTACGAGCTAGTACAACAAAGGGGAGGAGCTCGAGGAGTCTATTGTGAGGCTTGTGGTTCGGAAAAAAAAAGAGAAAAAAGAGAATGAAAAAAAAAAATAGATGAAAAGAGAGAAAAAATTTAAATTGAAATAAAAATTGAAAGAAAAAGAAAGTTTGAATAAAGTTGAGAAAAATGAGTCAAAGAAGGAGTGTGTCAAGCGAATAAAAGTATGATGTTAAGGTTGGAGTTGTTTGTTAATGCATATAGAAAAATCGAAGGAGTTTTGTTGTGGTTTGGTATGTTTTTGAAGAAAGAATACATGAAATGATTAGGTTCACTCGTGTTTTTCTTTTTCTCCAGTCCCAAAATTTTCCTTTCGATTAACCCCGTCCCGAGCTTAACATTATAACCCTTGAAGTCCTACTTGACCGTATTTAGCCTCGGTTGCCTCGATTAGTGGAGATTCTAGCCCGGTATGAGTTGTGTGTAGTCATTTGGCCGGTATTCAAAGCCGGTAATCATTTTGAGTGTAGATTTCAGTTTTTTTACACACACATCGTTTTCGTGATAAGGTAGAGTCAAGTTGTTTACATTCAGTGTCTGCTTTACGTTTACCTTGATATCGTGAGTGCTATGTATGTTTCGTAAAGTTGATCATTTGGTCTGTTTTAAAGCGCCTAATTTGCTCGAGGACGAGCAAAGGGTAAGTGTGGGAAGGTTGATGCGAGTCAATATCGATAGTAAACTACGCCTTTTTAACGATATTTAACTCTTTTCCGAGCACTTTTGTCTTGCGGAATTACGCGTGGTGTTTGTTCGTATATGTTATCACAGGACTCAAGTGACTAGAGAGCCCGAAGGGCGATGTTTTGGAATGAGAGACGTGTTCGTGGCATGAAATTAGCATGAAAATAGAAGAAAAGTCAAGTTTTGAGTGAGATCAAGGCTAACTGGCGTTTGCACTACACCAAACTGGCGTTTTCCCTACACCAAACTGGCGTTTGCATCAAGCCTAGGCCAAATTGGCATTTGGACATTGCAAACTTGCATTCACAGAATTAACACTTGATTCAGAAAGTTAGAGTTTTGGCCAGCCGAGCGTCCAAATGACCCCCGAACGCACATTTGGGTGGGTTCAGCCCGATTCAAGAAGCTCATATAACACAAACGGGCGTCCAGGGTACACAGACGAGCGTTTTCCATCATGACATGAGTCATCAAACGAGCGTTCAAGGTGAGGCAAACGCTGGTTCACAGAAAATGAAACCTTAATATCGTCAAGATTCCCAGGCAAACTAGCGTTTGCCAGGACACAAACGGGCGTTCAAGACCAACAGTAGCAGATTTTAGACCTACACTATAAATACGCAGCTCATTCAGCCCCTAATCATTTTTGGCCGACTTTAGACTTTTCTAGGCGATTTAGGTGCGATTTTAGTGTATTTTGGTTCCCCTTTGGTCCCTTGATTCCATAGATATTTTCCTTCGATTTTGCACACTTGTTATAGCTTAGATTTACATTCCAATAACAAAAGATTCGACTTTTGGGTCGCTTTTCGCTTTGGTATTTTCTGGATCAGATTTTCTGCAAGTTATATGGTAATGACTTCTCTTTTATTTACTGTCTTTAGTTTGATTTCAATTTCTATTTCATTTATTAGCTTAATCATGAGTAGCTAATCCGTTGTGTAGTCGAATTATGTGAAAGCGAGTGAAAACCCTAAGGGGATGAGATTGGGAGTAGTGTAGTGCGTAATTTAATGTTTAAACGATTAATCCACGTCCTAAAAATTATTATAACATCTTTGAATTAGATTGATCACCTAGTTCACTGTCACACACATCGAACTTATAGATGCATTTTGCGGTGAGATGTGGGATAAGGGGTTTTAGGATCGTTGCGTAGATTCGGCCTAGTTGTTAGGTCCATTTCCAATACAGAGGTTTGTCATCATTGTTCGAGCAACTCTAGAACTTAATCATGTTAGGATAATCGGTTTTCTAAAGGGAGAGTCGGTTAGCTTCACATAGGGTGGTTAGATCGAGTTGTTCAGTCTAATCGCTAGAATTAGGAGTTGGCACCCATGAATGTCGTTAAACTATATTGGATAGGTAGGTCGGTTAAGACACGCGCCCTGTTAAGTCCTTCCTTAGGGGCAAAAGTAGCTCGTGGGATCATAGTTCGGCTATACCTTTTAATACTTAGAAGTACAACCATTAGTATAATCTTTATTTTTGCACCAGTATAATAACTTTCCACCTCTAATTGACTTGAACTAAGTTCTACATCGGCTTTGGTACTTAGACATTACTCCCTGTGGATTCAACCTTGTGACCACTATACTACCGTTGACCCGATACTAAGTCGGAGAAAGTTAGCGGTTAAGTATTTTTCTATCAAGAATTTTTGGCGCCGTTGCCGGGGAAAAATGAGTCAAAGAAGGAGTGTGTCAAGCGAATAAAAGTATGATGTTAAGGTTGGAGTTGTTTATTAATGCATATAGAAAAATCTAAGGAGTTTTGGTGTGGTTTGGTATGTTATTGAAGAAAGAATACATGAAATGATTAGGTTCACTCGTGTTTTTCTTTTTCTCCTGTCCCAAAATTTTCCTTTCGATTAACCCTGTCCCGAGCTTAACATTATAACCCTTCAAGTCCTACTTGACCGTATTTAGCCTCGGTTGCCTCGATTAGTGGAGATTTTTGCCCGGTATGAGTTGTGTGTAGTCATTTGGCCGGTATTCAAAGCCGGTAATCATTTAGAGTGTAGCTTTCAGTTTTTTCACACACACATCGTTATCGTGATAAGGTAGAGTCAAGTTGTTTACATTCAGTGTCTGCTTTATGTTTACCTTGATGTCGTGAGTGCTATGTATGTTTCGTAAAGTTGAGCCCTTGGTCTGTTTTAAAGCGCCTAATTTGCTCGAGGACGAGCAAAGGCTAAGTGTGGGGTGGTTGATGGGAGTCAACTTTATTGTACGTTGGGGTGCAGTTTAATCCCCGTTTATCGCTTTATTGGCATGTTTTGGGTAGATTTGGGCCTTTTCAAGAGTAATATTGAGAGTTATACGCACGGGTAGTTAAACTGTCATATCGATAGTAAACTACGCCTTTTTAACGATATTTAACTCTTTTCCGAGCACTTTTGTCTTGCGGAATTACGCGTGGTGTTTGTTCGTATATGTTATCACAGGACTCAGGTGACTCGAGAGCCAGAAGGGTGATGTTTTGGAATGAGAGACGTGTTCGTGGCATGAAAGTAGCATGAAAATAGAAGAAAAGTCAAGTTTTGAGTGAGACCAAGGCTAACTGGCGTTTGCACTACACCAAACTGGCGTTTTCCCTACACCAAACTGGCGTTTGCATCAAGCCTAGGCCAAACTGGAGTTTGGACATTGCAAACTGGCATTCACAGAATTAACACTTGATTCAGAAAGTTAGAGTTTTGGCCAGCCGAGCGTCCAAATGACCCCCGAACACATATTTGGGTGGGTTCAGCCCGATTCAAGAAGCTCATATAACATAAACGGGCGTCCAGGGTACACAGACGAGCGTTTTCCCTCATGACATGTGTCATCAAACGAGTGTTCAAGGTGAGGCAAACGCTGGTTCACAGAAAATGAAACCGTAATATCGCCAAGATACAAACGGGCGTTCAAGACCAACAGTAGCAGATTTTAGACCTACACTATAAACACGCGACTCATTCAAATTTCTAATCATTTTTGGCCGACTTTAGACTTTTCTAGGCGATTTAGGTGCGATTTTAGTGTATTTTGGTTCCCCTTTGGTCCCTTGATTCCATAGATATTTTCCTTTGATTTTGCACACTTGTTATAGCTTAGATTTACATTCCAATAACAAAAGATTCGACTTTTGGGTCGCTTTTCTCTTTGGTATTTTCTGGATCAGATTTTCTGCAAGTTATATGGTAATGACTTCTCTTTTTATTTACTCTCTTTAGTTTGATTTCAATTTCTATTTCATTTATTAGCATAATCATGAGTATCTAATCTGTTGTGTAGTCGAATTATGTGAAAGCGAGTGAAAACCCTAAGGGGATGAGATTGGGAGTAGTGTAGTGCGTAATTTAATGTTTAAACGATTAATCCACGTCCTAAAAATTATTATAACATCTTTGAATTAGATTGATCACCTAGTTCACTGTCACACACATCGAACTTATAGATGCATTTTACGGTGAGATGTGGGATAAGGGATTTTAGGATCGTTGCGTAGATTCGGCCTAGTTGTTAGGTCCATTTCCAATACAGAGGTTTGTCATCATTGTTTGAGCAACTCTAGAACTTAATCATGTTAGGATAATAGGTATTCTAAAGGGAGAGTCGGTTAGCTTCACATAGGGTGGTTAGATCGAGTTGTTCAGTCTAATCGCTAGAATTAGGAGTTGGCACCCATGGATGTCGTTAAACTATATTGGATAAGTAGGTCGGTTAAGACACGCGCCCTGTTAAGTCCTTCCTTAGGGGTAAAAGTAGCTCGTGGGATCCTAGTTCGGCTATACCTTTTAATACTTAGAAGTACAACCATTAGTATAATCTTTATTTTTGCACCAGCATAATAACTTTCCACCTCTAATTGACTTGAACTAAGTTCTACGTCGGCTTTGGTACTTAGACATTACTCCCTGTGGATTCAACCTTGTGACCACTATACTACCGTTGACCCGATACTCAGTCGGTGAAAGTTAGCGGTTAAGTATTTTTCTATCAAGAATTTTTGGCGCCGTTGCCGGGGAAAAATGAGTCAAAGAAGGAGTGTGTCAAGCGAATAAAAGTATGAAGTTAAGGTTGGAGTTGTTTATTAATGCATATAGAAAAATCTAAGGAGTTTTGGTGTGGTTTGGTATGTTATTGAAGAAAGAATACATGAAATGATTAGGTTCACTCGTGTTTTTCTTTCTCCAGTCCCAAAATTTTCCTTTCGATTAACCCTGTCCCGAGCTTAACATTATAACCCTTCAAGTCCTACTTGACTGTATTTAGCCTCGGTTGCCTCGATTAGTGGAGATTTTAGCCCGGTATGAGTTGTGTGTAGTCATTTGGCCGGTATTCAAAGCCGGTAATCATTTTGAGTGTAGCTTTCAGTTTTTTCACACACACATCGTTATCGTGATAAGGTAGAGTCAAGTTGTTTACATTCAGTGTCTGCTTTATGTTTACCTTGATGTCGTGAGTGCTATGTATGTTTTGTAAAGTTGAGCCCTTGGTCTGTTTTAAAGCGCCTAATTTGCTCGAGGACGAGCAAAGGCTAAGTGTGGGGTGGTTGATGGGAGTCAACTTTATTGTACGTTGGGGTGCAGTTTAATCCCCGTTTATCGCTTTATTGGCATGTTTTGGGTAGATTTGGGCCTTTTCAAGAGTAATATTGAGAGTTATACGCATGGGTAGTTAAACTGTCATATCGATAGTAAACTCCGCCTTTTTAACGATATTTAAGTATTTTCTGAGCACTTTTGTCTTGCGGAATTACGCGTGGTGTTTGTTCGTATATGTTATCGCAAGACTCAGGTGACTCGAGAGGCCGGAGGGCGATGTTTTGGAATGAGAGACTGGTTCGTGGCACGAAAGTAGCATGAAAATAGAAGAAAAGTCAAGTTTGGAGTGAGATGAAGGCAAACTAGCGTTTGCCCTACACCAAACTGGCGTTTGCATCAAGCCTAGGCCAAACTGGCGTTTGGACATTGCAAACTGGCGTTCACAGAGTCAACACTTGATTCAGAAAGTTAGAGTTTTTGCCAGCCGAGCGTCCAAATGACCCCCGAACGCAGGTTTGGGTGGGTTCAGCCCGATTCAAGAAGCTCATAAAACACAAACGGGCGTCCAGGGTACACAGACGAGCGTTTTCCCTCATGACATGAGTATTCAAACGAGCATTCAAGGTGAGGCAAATGCTGTTTCACAGAAGATGAAACCCTAATATCGTCAAGATTCCTAGGCAAACTAGCGTTTGCCAAGACACAAACGGGCGTTCAAGACCGACAGTAGCAGATTTTAGACCTACACTATAAATACGCAGCTCATTCAGCCCCTAATCATCTTTGGCCGATTTTAGACTTTTCCTAGGCTATTTAGGTGCGATTTTAGTGTAGTTTGGTTCCCTTTGGTCCTTTGATTCCTTAGATAATTTCCTTTGATTCTACACACTTGTGATAGCTTAGATTTACATTCCAATAACAAAAGATTCAACTTTTGGGTCGCTTTTCTCTTTGGTATTTTCTGGATCAGATTTTCTGCAAGTTATATGGTAATGACTTCTCTTTTATTTACTGTCTTTAGTTTGATTTCAATTTCTATTTCATTTATTAGCATAATCATGAGTAGCTAATCCGTTTGTAGTCAAATTATGTGAATGCGAGTGAAAACCATAAGGGGATGAGATTGGGAGTAGTTGTTTAGGGTCAAATTATAGTGATTTTCACATATGTTTTATATATCAATTTCCCTCATATTTGGATTATTTTCATAGGAATCGAGCTTATAATTGATTAATTGAGTAAATGAGGTTTTTAATGGTTAAATATGAAAATGTAACAAATTATGTGCTTAAAGTATGATTTTATGTTATTTTGGAATTGTGTTATGTTTTGGTATGTTTTCCTATTGTTGTAGATACTCAATTATGTTGGAAAAGGTGATCCTAAAGAGATAATTTCGAGATAATAGAGGATCAATCAAGTTTATGGAAGATAGGAAGAGATAAGGAAAGAAATCAATCAAGATAAAGATGGAAAAATCAATAAATTCGATGTCAAGGCTAAGTGGACGGCGTCCATTATAAGCGCAGGCGGCGTCGGATTCAAACGCACGTTTGAGAAGCGGAACCAGCGTTGAGGTGTATTTTACATTCAGAGAGTTTGGGCGTGAAGTGAGCGAACGTCTGGCACAAGTTCAAAGGTCAAGGAACGCGAGCGTCGAGATATCGGACGCGGCGTCGGAGGAAGAAAATCAGGATTCGGGTAGCGCTGAACTTCCAACGCAGTTCTTGATATGATAACAACCGATTTGACTCTGGACCTAAAGAGAAGAGTTGTAGGGCTTGAAGAGAGGATTCTACAGGATTTTGAATCACTCCATTCCGACTTACGAGGCCCGAGATATGAGCGTTACAAGTTTGGATGCTGTTGCTGAAAATAATGGACGGGCGTCCGACATTATGAACGGGCGTCCGGCACCGTTATTGTAAGCAACCGACTTGATTTTTCTATAAAAGCAGCGCGATTTTTACCCTAATACACACATTATTCCACAGCCGAAAAACACAAAGAGCAGCCCTTCTTGAGGAGTTCAAGGCGGTCACCCGAGCCTTGTGCTCGGGTGATCCGGTTAGATTAGGATCGTTTTTCGTTTCTTTCATTGTTGATGCTTGGAGTTCATCCAATGTACCAAAACTATGTGAGTTTGTTTTATTTCAATTAATTCAATTCTAGTTTATGTTCATGATCTTTAATTCACTTTGTATCTTTTATGATTATGATGCTATGTGAGAATAGATCGAGAGATTTAGTTTTCTATCGATGTTTATAATACGGAAGTTGCATAAACACTAGATCACCATAGAAAGATAGGGTTTTTAGCCGTTGATTATGTGACAAATTAATCGGTTAGATTCCTAGGTTGTTAGATTCTAAAATACGAGAGTTAACCTGAATCTACACACCGAGTTTTGTATTGAAAATCAGTCTCAACATTCGGAAGATGAGAGATTGATAAATTGGATTTACTAAGGAATTAGGAATCCGTAGCTTGAGATTAAATTCACTAAGGAATTAGGGGTTTATATCTCGTGATAAGGTGAAACCACAAACTGAATTAAAATCATAAATTGAACTAGGATTGAGATCACATAGGTTTGTACATTATTTGATCCCATGTCTTTAGATTAGATTGTTTATTTTATTCCTTAGGTTAGATTATTTGAATTATTTTCTGTTTTTACGTTTTGTCTTCCGTTTCTTGAGTAGCAATTGAGAGAATTAGTGAGATTAGATCCTTCATCCCTTTTCCTCGTGGATCGACACCTGTACTTACCCTACTATGCTATCAACTACCCGATATTTGGTCGGTTAGGAGTTAGTTTGCATGTTAAGTATAGGTTTATAAATTTTCTTTTGTTTTTATGATGCAAAATCTCCCCAACAAAAGTGGCGCCGTTGCCGGGGAATCGGTGTTTTGTTGAATTTAATTGAGTTAATTCTTCGATTTTGTTACGATTTATTTTTCGTTCAATAAAAGTAGCGTATACCAAGTTGAGAGTTTTTATTTTGCCGTGTTTCGATGACCATAGGGTTAAGAATGTGCAAAAGTTTTTTACTCAACTTGTTTTACGTGAAGTTATATGTTTAGTTGTTTTCGATCTAACCTCCTGTCTTTGAATTTTAATAAAGCTCTTTGTGATCTGTGTTGTTTAGAAATAATTAGGGTTTTGCTGTGTTTTTCCTGCATTACGCTTTGTATTCGCGTTGTCTTTGGGCGAGCGTTTGTTTTAGTGAACGCTGTCGATCCCCTAACGTCTTGAGGAAACGAGCGTTTGGAATTATGGGGCGTTCGTCCGTTCTGAATTTTCAATCTCGCTACGATTTGAAGAATCGACGGCCGTCGGTATTACGAACGCCCGTCCGGTCGGTTTTCAAAGCGAGCAGCGTTTGTTTTGATGAACGCCGTCGGGCTGAATTGCGGTGAACGCCCGTCTGTTTTTTGAACTTGATTCATGGTCGAGTTTTTCTTGATCTAATTTTTAATGCTTTTGTTTAACTTGGATTTCTTTCATTCGAGCTTCTGTGGCTATTTGATCTTTACATAGATGCCCTGAACTTATATGTTTTTACCTTTCCATCTATGAATCCATGTTAGATAATTGATCAATTCCTTATATATGATTCATCTAGGCATGTTATAGTGACTGTCGGTTCTCGTAAGCTATAACTGTTCTTATTGTTAATTAGTAGCTAATGTCGGTTTCCGTATGCTACATACCGCTGTGATGAATCTTTTAAGCTTTTAAGACTTACGTGCTTTCTTTGTTTTTCATAGCTTATATGGGTAGCTACTGTCGGTTTTCCGTATGCTACGTCTTAGGCCATATGAGTTATATCTGTTTAGTATAGCTAACTGTTGGGTTTCCATAATGCTATCACTTTTGACGAGTCTTAAAGCGCGTCTACATTGCATGTAATGAACAAAGACCTTTATCGTTTATCGTAACCTGTCATTATTTGGTAGACGTTTATTTTATATATGCATGCTATGTTGCAATTAATGGGCTAGTTTTCTTTCTTTTATTTTATTTTCTTTTTGCATGTCATATAAATGCATTTCATTTAGTTGCATTTCATATAGTGGCATTGTTTTTCTATTTTTCCTTTTATTTTTCTTACGTGTGGTCACTGTCGGTTCCCGTAACACCACATCATTTATTTCTTTCTTTTATTTTTCTTGAGTGTAGTTAACTGTCGGTTTCCGTAATACTACCTCGTTTTTTATTTTCTTAGGATTTTTTCATGTAGTTTGCATTTACATGTAATTGCACCTAGCCTACTATTTTGTAATATTTCATGTATGTGTTTTCCATCTTTATGTGAGCCTAAGTTGAAAAATCTCTTGACCTTTCTTTTCCTGTGCTTTATATGTTTTACTCCCCAGCCCCGAGGTATTTCATGTTTGTTCAAGTGTGCGGGATGTTTTCGTTAGCAATTGTGCGTTTGAGACGATATCGTTTTTTCGGTGGATGGTCCACGATCTCTCTGGATTAGTCAAGCATTTCTGGGTGAGGTGCACCCATTCCAGGCTTGCTTCTTTAGAACTACAATCAGCTAAGTTCTCTTTTCTTTTATTTTGCACAACATGAGGACAAGTTGCAATCTAAGTGTGGGGGAAGGGATAGATGGTTTATGTATCTACGTTCATTTGCTTAATCTATTATATTTCTATGAAAAGTGCTAAATTTTTCAAATTTTTGTTATATCCCGAGTAGACAAAGCATATCTTTGCTTGAGTTTATATCATTTTTGCTATATTCTGTATATTTAGTAATTTTAGTTGTTTCACCCGACACTCTTTCTCACATGCCATAGTAAATGATGAGCTAAATGTTGAAAGCCTACCCCATTTTAGTTGGAGATTTTTTATGATTATAGCATGTTTCTTTGCTTATGTACAATTCTTGAAAAGTTTAGTAGTTTGTATTCTAGGATTAAAGTATGACATATTGTGAATATCTGTAAGTTTGAATGTGATAAGTGAAAGCGTGATTAAGTCTTTGCAATAGTAATAAATTGTTTACTTGAGGTGTTATGCTCATTGGTGCGTGCTACTAGAAAATAATCTTTTTCCTTTGCCCATTGAGAAATCTCTAAGTAAACATAATTGTAATTGTGTGTGTCGGAAGTTGGTTTATGATTTGGGTGAGGTAGGGTGTACCACGTATGTCCTATTCCACTATGATGACCAAAAGCTCACGACGATCAGTTTATAGTCGCCTTATGATTGGAGTAAGGTAGGGGATTATCTTGAAATGTCCTATTCGCTATGAGGGCAAAAGCTTATTCTGATGTGTGTTAGAAAAAAAGTGAAAATATTGAAATATATTATTATGAATAAGTAAGGACTTAGTTATCGTTAATCTTATACCCAGTATAAACTGAAAGATATGTTGTAGGGATTATC
This sequence comes from Gentiana macrophylla, assembly GCA_026214975.1. NCBI lineage: Eukaryota > Viridiplantae > Streptophyta > Magnoliopsida > Gentianales > Gentianaceae > Gentiana > Gentiana macrophylla. The sequence goes on along the minus strand of CM047807.1, from coordinate 8,399,215 downwards.
CTCTGAGTCTGTCAGAAATGTTTTAGATATTCTCTACTATTTCTTTTTGGGATATGTATGTTTTGTAAAGTGCCTGTTATAGTTTTTGAATATTTCTAACTTAAATGGGAAACCGGGCTAGTTTTGGTTTGAATAACTTTCAAATTGTGGAACTTAGTGGAAGTTTATTATGGCTATGCACACACTCACTCGGGTGAACTTCTAAGTTATTGAATATACTTAATATTTGTATAGATGTTTATTTCTCTCGAGCTTGACTTTGTTTTGTTTTGCTCGGGACGAGCAAAAAAGATAAGTGTGGGGTGTTGTTTAGGGTCAAATTATAGTGATTTTCACATATGTTTTATATATCAATTTCCCTCATATTTGGATTATTTTCATAGAATCGAGCTTATAATTGATTAATTGAGTAAATGAGGTTTTTAATGGTTAAATATGAAAATGTAACAAATTATGTGCTTAAAGTATGATTTTATGTTATTTTGGAATTGTGTTATGTTTTGGTATGTTTTCCTATTGTTGTAGATACTCAATTATGTTGGAAAAGGTGATCCTAAAGAGCTAATTTCGAGATAATAGAGGATCAATCAAGTTTATGGAAGATAGGAAGAGATAAGGAAAGAAATCAATCAAGATAAAGATGGAAAAATCAATAAATTCGATGTCAAGGCTAAGTGGACGGCGGCCCATTATAAGCAGACGAGCGTCCGATTCAAGCGCACGTTTGAGAAGCGGAACCAGCGTTCAGAGGTGTATTTTACATTCAGAGAGTTTGGGCGTGAAGTGAGCGAACGTCTGGCACAAGTTCAAGGTGAAGGAGCGAGCGTCGAGATATTGGGACGAAAGCGCCCGTGAGGAAGAAAATCAGGATTCCGGGTAGCGCTGAACTTCCAACGCAGTTCTTGATATGATAACAACCGATTTGACTCTGGACCTAAAGAGAAGAGTTGTAGGGCTTGAAGAGAGGATTCTACAGGATTTTGAATCACTCCATTCCGACTTACGAGGCCCGAGATATGAGCGTTACAAGTTTGGATGCTGTTGCTGAAAATAATGGACGGGCGTCCGACATTATGAACGGGCGTCCGGCACCGTTACTGTAGCAACCGACTTGATTTTTCTATAAAAGCAGCGCGATTTTTACCCTAATACACACATTATTCCACAGCGCAAAAAACACAAGAAAGAGCCCTTCTTGAGGAGTTCAAGGCCGGTCACCCGAGCCTTGTGCTCGGGTGATCCGGTTAGATTAGGATCGTTTTTCGTTTCTTTCATTGTTGATGCTTGAGTTCATCCAATGTACCAAAACTATGTGAGTTTGTTTTATTTCAATTAATTCAATTCTAGTTTATGTTCATGATCTTTAATTCACTTTGTATCTTTTTATGATTATGATGCTATGTGAGAATAGATCGAGAGATTTAGTTTTCTATCGATGTTTATAATACGGAAGTTGCATAAACACTAGATCACCATAGAAAGATAGGGTTTTTAGCCGTTGATTATGTGACAAATTAATCGGTTAGATTCCTAGGTTGTTAGATTCTAAAATACGAGAGTTAACCTGAATCTACACCGAGTTTTGTATTGAAAATCAGTCTCAACATTCGGAAGATGAGAGATTGATAAATTGGATTTACTAAGGAATTAGGAATCCGTAGCTTGAGATTAAATTCACTAAGGAATTAGGGGTTTATATCTCGTGATAAGGTGAAACCACAAACTGAATTAAAATCATAAATTGAACTAGGATTGAGATCACATAGGTTTGTACATTATTTGATCCCATGTCTTTAGATTAGATTGTTTATTTTATTCCTTAGGTTAGATTATTTGAATTATTTTCTGTTTTTACGTTTTGTCTTCCGTTTCTTGAGTAGCAATTGAGAGAATTAGTGAGATTAGATCCTTCATCCCTTTTCCCTGTGGATCGACCCTGTACTTACCCTACTATGCTATCAACTACCCGATATTTGGTCGGTTAGGAGTTAGTTTGCATGTTAAGTATAGGTTTATAAATTTTCTTTTGTTTTTATGATGCAAAATCTCCCCAACAGTAGTGTAGTGCGTAATTTAATGTTTAAACGATTAATCTACGTCCTAAAACTTATTATAACATCTTTGAATTAGATTGATCACCTAGTTCACTGTCACACACATCGAACTTATAGATGCATTTTGCGGTGAGATGTGGGATAAGGGGTTTTAGGATCGTTGCGTAGATTCGGCCTAGTTGTTAGGTCCGTTTCCAATACAGAGGTTTGTCATCTTTGTTCGAGCAACTCTAGAACTTAATCATGATAGGATAATCGGTTTTCTAAAGGGAGAGTCGGTTAGCTTCACATAGAGTGGTTAGATCGAGTTGTTCAGTCTAATCGCTAGAATTAGGAGTTGGCACCCGTGGATGTCGTTAAACTACATTGGATAGTTAGGTCGGTTAAGACACGCACCCTGTTAAGTCCTTCCTTAGGGATAAAAGTAGCTCGTGGGATCATAGTTCAGCTATACCTTTTAATACTTAGAAGTACAACCATTAGTATAATATTTATTTTTGCATCAGCATAATACCTTTCCACCTCTGATTCACCTGAACTAAGTTCTACGTCGGCTTTGGTACTTAAACATTACTCTCTGTGGATTCGACCTTGTGACCACTATACTACCGTTGACCCGATACTCTATCGGTGAAAGTTAGCGGTTAAGTATTTTGTTATCAGTGGAAGCGGGGAAGGCGACAGCCAACCCCACGGCCTCTACTTTAAATGCAAGCATGTGAGAGAAGGGTGATACCTCGAGCCGCTTTGATTCCGGCCCCCTGCGGGTGGTGTTCACCCCTATCAAAATTCAAGGCTTGGTTTCCGAAAGGATTGGATTTTGGGTACTCGTTGAGTCACTGACCGACCCTGCGGCGGCACACTCGGGGCGTACTTTGAGATTTGATATAGTTGGTCACACTCTTTATGGATATTTTCAAAATATCTAGGCTAGAAAAAAAAAAGGTAATCAATGATTAAAGACCGGGATGTCTGATTCCTGTGGGATGCTTGATTCTCAAAGTTTAATCATTGAGAGAGATTGTCTCAGTTTGATCGTCGCCTCTTTGACTGACCCTGCGGCGGCACTAAGGTGTGAGATTAAATCCTTGGAGTGGTAGGATAAACTTTAAATAAGTTTATTATTCCTAAAATAAAAATCTAGTAGTGAAATTTTAATTTTGAATTTAACTTTCTGTCATATTTATTTTACAACTTTAATCTCTAGGCTACTAAACTGTTAGTAATATTACTTCATTAAAAATGTGGAAAGTAACAAGTACGTTGTAATTATCAAAAGAGTGCATTTAATTTTTCGGAAGAGATTTTTCCCTTGAGCCTTTAAAAACTTAAGTGACATAGTATAAGTATGTCACGGATGTCACACGTTTTGAACGAGTGACGACCATACTTAGTTTACAAAAGATGATATAGGACTATCAGACAAATTCATTTAGTGAATTTTAAAAGTGTAATTGCACATCAAATTTCTAATTGAAAAATTGGAAAGTCATACATTAGGCATTGCTAGTTAGACGGTATTTGGAACCGATAAACTAGTAGGAGCCTTACTCTTATGATTTGTTGTTTTTCTGAATCATTAGAAATGTGTAATAGACTACACATGAGTTTCTCTTTTCATTGGAAAAACAAGAATAAAGCGTTGCTAGTTAGACAGTATTTGGAACTGATAAACTAGTGGGAGCATAGCTCTGGAGTTTTTCCAATCTTTTGAAACATCATGAATAAAGCATTGCTAGTTAGACAGTATTTGGAACTGATAAACTGGTGGGAGCTTAGTTCTGGGGAATTTTCTAATCTTTGAAAAATCATAAATACAAAGTGTTGCTAGTTAGACGGTATTTGGAACCGATAAACCAGTGGGAGCTTTGGTCTTATGATTTGACGATTAGAAAAATCGATAGTCCAAGCAAGTAACACTAAACATCCCACAGTTCAAGAGTAACGTCTACTCAAACGAACTGCTAGTTCAAGACTGTTTCCATTTAAGGAAAGTCAAGAATGGGAAAAAATGTCTATACGTGTTAATCGTCTAAACTAAGTAGTTTTAAGGCTAAACCGAAATATTAATAAATTTGAAACTAGAGGATAAAGAAAGTGATTTCGGATCACTAACCAATGCATCCTTAGCAATTTTCTCAAAAGCTAAGTTCTTTGGAAGAACTAGGTAGCTTTGCATTAAACGATAAATAAAATAGACAACGGGCAGTTATTATAGATAGACTAATGGGAGTGTAATAAGTAAATGAATCATGATTCAATTCTTGAGTATCACAGAAAATTCATTTTCTGTTTTCGGATTCATTGAAATGAACGTATTCATTTTCAATAAGATAAATTGTTTGTCTTATTGACGATGAATATAACATTCGTAGCACGACCCTAAAACTTGGACTTTTGTTTGATAAAGTCAGAACCACTAAGAAATGCTGAATAGGTATATGTAACACATCTTAAACAATATAAACGCAAACAGTTTTCGTATTTAGATAAACACTTCTTTATATACTATTAATTAGTGCATATTCCCTAACGACAAGATCTCAGGGCGGCAGGGGATTCCTATCTCCCAGTCAAAGGAACCCTGTCTCAAAGGAACAATGCCTAAGTTTCTTTTCAATCGGGAAAAAGGGTAATAGATTTAAAGAAGTTACATAGCTTGTTCATATCGACCTTCGGGGTTATATGAAAGGTACAAGCTAGTGGGAGCTTTTGAATTAGTGACATCTTGTCTGACAACTATTCGAGACTCCGGTAAGTTTATACAAAATATTTGGAGGAAATCTCTGATTTCACCAGAGATAGAGTATTCTATACTCAGAAATAGGTTATTGCCTAGTCTTCAGGACTGATGCTTGGCATGCCTCCCAGTTATTGATGTGCCACGATACACTGCTTAACTCATTTAAGATATTAGTTGCAAAAATAACGGTTTACATTATCATGTGAAACCGACAAGTCTACCTAGAAGATGCCAAATCATTTGTGGATAATGAGAGAATTCGGTTCACCCCACTTCCATAAATAGAGGCATTTAGCACTGAGTGCTTGAATGTAGGACTAGAAATTTTGTGTACACGTTCAGAGCGTGAAATATCTTAATGCATTGAGTAAAGGTTGATTATAAAACTCGTAAAATCAGAAAATGACGGTTATACTATCAAAATCGGTCTGATAGAGTCTATAAATCACGTCTTTGGGTCTTGAAGTATTTGTACTCAAGATGTTACTAACTAATTTGTTCAGTCCACATCCAACACCGGAAGTTGGTGATAACACTAATAAAACCTACTAAACTAGATCAGTATATCAATCCCCCCCCGAGCGCAGTGGGAGTATGGTTTGTACATTACGCATTGCAGGACATTTCGGTCTATAGGGTAGATTGATGACCTATAGTCCTTCGTGGGCTGTATAGGATCCTGATCATAGAGGTTGGTTTAAAAGCCAAAACCCTGTGAATGGAGTTTGATACTCAAGTTCTGTTGGAACTCTTGTAGAACCACCTGAGTATCTCAGGCCCAGTGGGACTAATTGGAACTACACTGAGAAGAGTCGAATGAATAGGAAAGTATAACTTTCAACGCAAATCTGAGTAATTTAGGGGTGATTCCCTAAAAGGTAGAGAGTTAACTAGACCGTGATATCTCTTACCACTCAGTCTTGCTTGATTTCGTCAGAAAGCGGGAAATAGGGGTGATTCCCTAAGACTTCCTTGCCGAACAACGGAATCTGAAATCATTCAGAACAGAAGGGTTTTAGCTAATAACAAATAACGGATTCGTTACAAAGCAGAAAATAGGGTTGATTCCGCAAGACCTTTTTGTGAGCCTAACGGTATCTTAATTTATTCAGAAAGAACCTTTGGTAGAATGCCTGCCACAGCTTATATCTTTTGGGGATTAAAGCAAACCTCTAGGTCATTTCAAAGTCATATATTTTAATATGTGGACTTGACCAGAATATTGATAAGTCTTTCGTAGACTGGGCTTCGATATTAGTAAAGTAGTATGTAGATTAGTGTTTGTGAATGGTAACACTGAAACAGTTGGAAACAACATGGGTGTGTTATCTGAAGTCAGAGTCTGACATGCCATCGGGATTTATTCTAAAGGATTTGATTCGCTCAAATCCTCAAGCATCGATCATTGGAAATCCCATCCATTCACCTGGTTAAGATATTCTTGCATTTATGCAACATTCAACGATGTAGTCTACCCTACCTCTGAGGAATGGTTATCTAAACCTGCGGATGAATACTAAATGGGATGTTTAGTGAATCATCAAACCTCTTCGGGAGAATGAGGAATAATATGCTAGTATATTCAGGTGCAAACTAGAATATAAGTGATGACACTGATTATGGCTTTAGGTCAGATTCAGGATGCTCGTTCAGTCGATCTCGTCCTCAGTGTTGGCTCATAAGCATACTGAAATCGTACCACCGGATTAGATGGAAAGGCGACGTTTCGATCCAAAAGGTCAACTCCAGCCGCCAACCTACCTGATCAATGTACCTAGTCACATGGTATTTGAATTCTAAGTACGCACCAGGTCACTGACCTACCCTGCGGCGGCACACTCCGGTCGTGCTTGGAAGGATGAATTACTAAGATGCGCTTGGAGGGTATGAACCTTGGGGATATGTCTCACTTGTTTTGAGCAAGTGGGAGAATGTTGTAGATATAGATATAAAGAGTGTGCTCTAAAACAATTAATCCACTTGCCTATCGTGCAAGTGGGAGATTGTTAGGTGTAGTGCCCGAAAGACAATTATCTAATTGTTTTTATGACAGAATTAAGAATTCATCTTATTATATGCATGTATGCTTATAATTAAGACAAAACTGAAAACCCTAAGTACCTCGTTTATGTAATCACATAACTCAGTGTATGGCTATACACAAGAGGATTGAGTTAGAGAGATGTACTTAAAATTAACTTAGTCCGTAGCATTTATTAATCTGAGTGCACGGGTCTCAAGATTAATTTGCTAATAATGCGCCTAACACTTTTAGTGTGTGATCTTATCGGGATCGCTCGGTAATAGGAGTACCTAATAAGGCATTTATATATGATGATAATCATATAGAAATTTGGACCGATTTGATTTGAGTTCTCGATATAATTCCGTAATCGAGAAGTCTTATCGAATCACAAGATGATCATATATGGATTAATCTCAATCCTGAGGTGATCACAGACATCTGCTTAGACTAGGGTGGGGTTTGATGTGTTAGTAAGGATCACTTCGCAGTATGTGGTCCAACGCTTCTCGTTGGCTCTATTCTAGGATTAATGAGTAGTCTGTGCTATCACAGATATGGAATTCATTCCTTCCCTCGGGAAGTAGACAGACAGTTCCCTTATTTGTTAACCCTAGCAACTGATCGATGGGCCCAGTTCATATTATATTAGTTATGAACTAATTGATCACTAGGGGGTTAATGGTAAATAAGGATAATATGTTTCGAGAAGGGTTTACAGAGATATCCCGAATCGAAATAAACAATCTATGGAGGATTTATCCGTATGTAATGATTATATCAGTGGACACTTTCGACTCATAGTTGAGTGTAAGTTATCTATATTCGGTATAGTTCAGTTTCGGGTTTATGGTGGTGTAATCCCGGAATTAATATATTGAATATTATTGTTTGGTCTGATGGATAATATTATTTATTTTATTGCAGCTACTGAATATGGGTCAATGGTCCCCGACGTGGCTCCTAATATAGCATATACGTTTTCCCGTCGTTTCACCTCAATTATAATTAAATAGTTGGATTGGACTATTTAATTGATATGTGGATTAATTGTTTAGTTGGACTAGATAATTAAATACACGGAAAATAATTTTTTTCGTGGACTTGACCCAAAAGGAAAAAATGCGTGTGGCCCTAATTTATTTAAGGTTAAAGCCGCATTTTGTATTATTATTATTAGGAAATTTGTTTTCTTGATAATTATAATATATGTGATTAAATTATTTATTTGTTAAATAATTTAAGGAAAAAGAATCTTTTGTATATCCTAATTAATTTAGGAATATTCTGGATTTATCTTTTTAAGGAAAAGGATTAATATGATTGATTTCGTATTAATTAATTAATCCTTGGAGGACAATGATTACTCTCCTATATAAAGAGAGTTCTCCCAAGGCAAATCACATCACATAATTTCGAAATATTGGGTAGTATTTTGGCTTAGATTTTTCGGCCAAAAGTACTAGGATTCGAGTTTTAGTAAACTTCAGGTTTTCTAAGGTAGCATATCAAGGAGGTCCGGCGGCTTGAAACACCATCCACCTGGTGTTGCTTGGAGACACACGTTGGAAAACTGTGGCTTCTCATCTAGCTTGGATCTTGGATTGACCTTTGTTCTTGGAGTAATAGCACCGTAAAAAGTTTGGTAATCTAAACCCCCTCGTAGGTTTAGATCTATTATTTTATGTATTTTGGTTGACTAGATCTAGATCTCATACTTTCCGCTGCGTAATCGGGTGGATCTTGATCCATCCGGTGATATTACATCTTACAAGAAGCCGCTTCCTCCTGAGCCCCCTCAGAAGCCTTGGACTTGCCTTTCTTTGAGAGACGACCCTCTTGCGAGATCAGTTTTGGCTGCCCCTTTTTACAGCACAGATCCTTTACCGCTGTTGTCTCAGGCATGCCCATATCGGCTTGCCCCTGGGGAGGAGCAGACGACGAAGCTCCCGCTGCTGCAGCATCCATGGTAGGACCCTCTACGGACATTCTTCAGACGGAGGGAGTCGGCTCGGGCTGACGAACCGTGACTTCGCCTTCTGCCGCGGCCAGAAAATCTGCAAAATCGTCCACAGCAAATACGGATAAAATTTTAGTTGGACGAAAGCATAAGTATAACAACATAGCTAAGTTACAAAGGAAAAAGGTCCTATAGGACTTCCACTCAGTCTTAGTGAATTCCACATAAGGGTCAGGCCCCGCATCCTCTAACCGAGCTGCTATAATTAGCCCATCGTACAAGTTTTGCTATTAGATAGAATATCCGGACTTGTGGATCTTCTCCACCAACTTATCCGGTAGCTCCGGACGATAATTCTTATTCAGTTCGTCCGTATTCCACCGACTCAACTCGGGGTGATCTTCATGACGTAAAAAGAAAAATCATTCTTTCCACCGTTTGAAAGAGTCCTTACCCTTGGGGAGTATGGGGACGTCGGATGACCGACCCTGTCTTCGGGAAAAGTAGTACCGATAGGGATGATCCTTCACCCATATGCGGTGATAAAAGTACCTAAACTTCTTAGCGCTAAACCTTAGGCTTAGCAGCTGGCACCAGATAGCAAACCCAATGATGGCCCTGATACCATTGGGGCTACCTGGGAAAGCCCTAGCCCACAATACCGGAGTACGGCGAGGAGTGCAGGGCAAAAAGGCAGCCTCAGACCTACCTCGAAATATTCCCGGTGAACCATACAGAAACCCTCTGGCGGGTCCGGAGCAAACAAATACGGTTCCGAAGGCAACTTCGGGGCGAACCTTTCCTTGTCAACCCCTCGTTTCCCGGGATAGCTATAATTGCGTCATAGTTAGCTTTGCCATCTGGCAATTCGAATTCAAAACCTATAAGGAAAACACTCGAGTCGAGCCACCACACAGGCAGATCCGAGCCGACTAAACAAGACTCGGCTGGATCTGGGGGGCTTATGACGATGCCAAGAATTGAACTTACCTATGTGGCACCTGTTTAGTGGCTCAACGTTAAGTGTAGAGAGAGAAAGGGTGTCGGATGTCCTAGAAGCCGGACTAGGGTAGCTCGGCTACTCACCCCAGCCTCTCTAGGTCGGCCAATGCTTAGGGCCGACCTCCGAGTGGTACATGCCCGAGTACTATCCCGACCTCTGCAGGTTGGCCAATACTTGTGTTCAAGCCTACTCATGCCCGACCTTACCACTTAGCCTAAGTCCCTCTCGGACCAACCCTTTTATGCATGCAAGATTCCAAGCTAATACCAGCTCGGCTATCTTTCCCGATCTCCATAGGTTGGTCAAGACACAACAGGGTTCAACCAGTTCAGCTCGGGCCATCTAAGTCGGCCAGAGTCAATCCTTAATCATATTTCCCACATGTGTGATAATCAGAAAATTATAGAATGAGTTTCGAGTCATAAAGGCTCCAATCTTTAACACTTAATACGAATATTTGAACATTACAATTATCTCATAATATCAAGGAGATCAACTAATCATAATCTTTTTCCTTAGGGAACACGTCAATCAGTGTCCACCATGGACACGCCACACGCTATCTCTAGGGCACAAGCCCCTCTATATAAATGATCCCTAAGGAACTACGAAGACTTGATTCCAATCCCCGAATTGGATATGTAGGCAGCTTGATCACCATCAAGTGCAGTCTAAAACATCTCATAAACACCCCCCTCTTCTCAGTGTTTTCTGTATTCTAGGAGCTCCATTGGGTTATCACCAAGAGAAAGAACCCTAGATTTCTTACAGACGATTTTTGGAATATTCAGGGGGTGTCTAGCCCTTATTTCTTGTCCTGCAAGTATTAGGATTTATTTCCTAAGCCCTAAGGATTAATACGCGTGAACCCCTTTATTTTAGGGATAGTTATGACTATGTTTAAACAACATGATCAGAGTCCTATAATCACGGGATTCTCCCATGTTTATCCTATTATTTAGGCACATGTGTGAATACTATACTAAGGTAATTCCCAGCCGTCCTTTGCCGGGCTCCTCAGGTCTTCTCGACCTGGGTTGCATGGTCTGCCCTCCGTTATGACCGAGCCGTCCTGCGGCGGTTTAGTCAGGAAGGGCAGGGCAGGCCTCCCACCTAGGGTGCAGGTCTTCTCTACCAGTGGGAACCCTGGCCTTTACTCTTATTATTTATTACCATTTTCCCTCTTCATTGATTGTATAGCCATTCTCTAAATGACACATGGCAAAGGATAATTCCGCCCACGTCAGTTGTTGAATTATTTCCCCCTCTGGAAGCACCGAGCCGCTAAACGCTCTCTTTTTCTTCATCGATCATTTTATATTTTAGACCTCTGCATCTGCTTCAACGCAATTGCTCTGATAACATATTGAAATTTGCATATTTCACATGAATCTTCATAAGGAAATTTAAACTAAAGAAAAGCGGGAAGAACTAATTGAAAAGTAATTCTCATTAATTGGATGATAATCAATAAAAACGATGTTTACAATGTGAAATTCAACAAGTATATACACCTCCCAAACGATCAATTTAACTACTAATCAGTTATAACTGTATTAATCAACTATAACAGATTCCAACGGGTTTCTGTTCCATTGTGACGTTTAAGGAGCTGTAGTGACGTTTTCTTCATGTTTCCATTTCCAACCTATCTTCCACAACTTTATCCAATCCATGTAAACTAACAATTCTACTATACAAAATCCAATTTTTCACTGTTTTTACGGAAATGACTTCAAAAAAATAACAGCTATCATGTCAAAATAAAGAGGACGAAAATATGAAGAAAAAAAATTACGATATTTTTTATGCTTAGACCAAATTATATATTAATTTTATCCATAAATAACACAGATAATGTATAAATTGTAGAATATATAGACTCGTCACAATTTTTTTCACATCATCGTGTTTGCATTTTATATTTACAGATTGTCGTTGTTTTGTTATTTTGAAGGGTGGGATTTTTATTCCCAAGCCATTACTATACAATTTGTTAACGTTGAATAAAGTTTGGAATCCACATGGCATACCCATGTGATTTGAATAAAAATTGGTAGTCACTTTTATATTACAAGTATAAACCGTTGACTATGCAGGGTGAATTATAGAGTTGGATCAGTTAGATTTTAGTTGCCGTGGTATCCGTGGAAATAGAATATTCAGCATGACAGTCCATATAAATTTATTACAATAGAAAACGAATAATAATACAGGAGATAATGTAACAACGAATAATACACAAAGTAACACGTTATAGAAGATGCAAGTCATAATACAATGATAGTGAATACGAGTGAACATGAATTCAATCATATAAATTTGCATTATTCATATCTCACCTATTATGTACGCGGACAAAAAAATTCATTCACATCAAAGCATCAAATTTCATATAATAAGGATGGAAATATTCATTTAAGTTAATTAATTTAAGAGGTACTAATGGAGCAATGACTGCTGTTAGGATTCGACAACTAATCAATAGGACCACAAAACCAAAACTAATCATAGAACCACAACAAAACCAACAACTAATCAATAGGAAGAGCCCCTTACTTATTAGCAAGCAACTCCCAACAAAACCTGAAGAAATCTGCAGCAAAACCTTGGTTCTTCAACAACAAACCTATGTGATCATCCACCAAACTTGAGTTGAACATGATCACAAGCTTCCATAACATTTATACTACGAATTACACCAAGAAGAACTACAAAACTTGACCATGAACCAAAACTAGGGCTTTTTATTACCTTTTTAAAGTTCCAACTTTTCTGTAGTAAAATAATCCTCTTCTCCCACTTATTATGTTCTCTATTTGTTTCTGAAATCCGTTGAATATCTTATGAGAATTTGGAAGAACTCTCTTTGCCTTTTCTTTTTACTCTCAATTTTCTAAAGTTTGTGCTTTGCAAAGTTTCTTACAAACCTCTTCAGCCAATAACTCCTCCCTTAATGAAATGTTATTTCTTTTCCCAAAAATAACTCTTATTATAATTAATCTCCTTTAATATAATTAATACCAAAAATCCTCTTTTTTTATACTTTGTAAAAATTAAAATCCATGAATATAATAAATATAATATTCTGAATTTAACAACATGACACATCTGCCATTTTTCAAAATTCGGGATATCACATCAGCAACATTCAATAACTCAGCAGACTACTCTGCTGATAGAAGGGATCTCAGCTGACTTTAACCCAGCCGATTTCCAAAGATTTGAACACTCTAGTTAGCAGCCCATCATCTCAACTGACTATAAGATAGTTTTGTTAGATTGTAGACCTAGAGATCAAGTCACACTTGACAAAAGAAAACATTATAAAAAACACAGGCCGAAGAAGATTGGATCATGCATTACTGACTTATATTTTTATTTGTTTAGGTTTCAACTGTAGTTTTTTTTAACGCATCTTTTATTGTCATGGAATATGAGATATCTTATTAGGTGATCGATATTATCACCTAATATTAACTTACTTATTCAGACACAAATGATCACCGAGGCACTTTTACTAGGTGGTTATGTTATCCTATTTGTAATATTTTGATTTTCGGGAAATGACAGATGTGTTATTTTGCGAAAATGAAATATTATGTTTATTTTATTTTTGGAATTAAAGTGTAATCTCTGCAAAAACAGAAGCTTCACTTTGTAGTTGTCAACGATATCCATTACTCTGTAATTCTTGGCACTCCCTTTATAAACCTTATACCACCATACAAGGTCTACCCAGATTCTATTACCTTCAAGATAAACCACAAAAGACGCATGTTTCCTTTTTCAGAAAAACCCAAAACTAGAAGTCTAAATTTATTGAAAGCTTGTTCTATACATGAAAGCACAATTAACAATATACTATATAACAAGCAATTCCAGCTCAATGAACTTCAAAAAGATACTTCATTACAAAGAATAAATAAAATGCTAAACCAACCTACTATAAAAGAGAAAATACTATGACTACAAAAAATATGGTTGATTTGCCCTATGAACCACCAAATGCATTCTGGAACAGAAAGCAACATATGGTTGATTTGCCCTATGAACCATCTTTCAAAGAAAATGATATACCTACTAAATCTCGGCCCATACAAATGAATACAGACCTTGAGCAATTCTGTCGAAAAGAAATACAAGATCTTGAAAACAAAAAATTAATTTCTAAAACAAGATCACAATGGAGTTGTTTTGTTTTCTATGTTAATAAAGCCTCTGAAATTGAAAGGGGAACTCCAAGACTTGTCATTAATTACAAACCACTTAATAAGGCATTAAAATGGATTCTCTATCCAATACCTAACAAAAAGGACCTTCTAAATAAACTCCACGATGCATTCATTTTCTCAAAATTCGACATGAAATCAGGTTTCTGGCAAATACAAATAAAACCAAAAGACAGATATAAAACAACTTTTACAGTTCCCTTCGGGCAATACCAATGGAATGTAATGCCTTTTGGTTTAAAAAATGCCCCTTCCGAATTTCAAAGATTATGAATGAAAAATTTAATGATTATTCAAAATTCAGTATTGTGTATGCATTTGCATTAGAATCTGTAAATTGTGTTAAATCTGTATTTTAACGATTATGATCCGTAAGATTTACTTAAAATGACATTACAGTGGAATCTGTAAAATAACCCTGTATGACCAGAATCTGAATTGTTTGCTGGACATGTACCGCATTTTCACACAATCTGGATACCAACTTGTGTGATGTATTTCCTTATCGTCTCTCTACTCTTGTTTTCCTTTTTCTTTTGTCTCCTTTTTCAATTGGCCCTTTCAAGTAATTATTTATTTGATGAGCGTTAATTTTTTTAATTGTTGTTTTTGTGTGGGTTCAACTTGACCGATTGAAAAAAATTAACATTTTGCTATGCTTTATATTAAATGTTTTCAATTTGGTGAATAGTTGTTTTCTTTCCAACTATTGCTTACATTTCCTAAAAAATAGAATATTGTTCACAGACTTTACATGCCTTGCTTGCACCACTGAAGCTATTTGGAATGTAAATTAAATATATTATTTTAAATTGTGCTCATGCTTTAACTTGATGTGATCTGCCCCAGAAGTATTCTTATGAAAAATAAAATTGTTTGATCCTTCTAAAAAAAAAAGAAAAAGAATTGTTGAATTAGTTGATTTTCTGTACCCATATCTCTCATTTTACATTACTATTGTAATGGTTGTATATTGCAATCAGTTCTTATTACTTTGCAAATTTTAAATTATGACCTTGGGAATATATTTATTGAAATATAGATGTTGAGATATTGTTTTTTTTTAATAATTTTAAATTTGATCAATGCTTCTCATAATTGTTTTGATCAATGAATAAGTTTAATGATTAAAAAAAGTTATAGAAGTTTAGAAAAGTTTAAAAAAATAGTTAAGAAAGCATAATATTTTAATGTTGTATGTTATAATAGAGATTCTGATGCAATTCATTTTCAATTAAGATTCTGTAAACTAGAAAAAAATGGTGTTTGAGAACAGAAATAAAAATCATTAAGACATGATCGCAAGTGCATTTTATATTCTCAAAAACTCTTGATGATCATTTCAAACATTTAAAAACATTTTTATATGTAATTCAAAAAAGTGGTTTAGTAATATCTGAACCCAAAATGTCACTTTTTCAAACAAAAATAAGATTTCTTGGGCACTATATTACTCAAGGTACTATAACAACCATTGAGAGATCTCTAAATTTTACTAAAAAATTTCTAGATAAATTTCTTGATAAAAAACAATTACAAAGGTTTTTAGGGTGTTTAAATTATGTCCTTGACTTTTACCCGAATATAGCAGATTAGGAAAACCGCTTCATGACCGTCTGAAGAAAAACCCTACATCTTGGAATTCGACACATACAAAAAATGTTCAACAAATTAGGAAACAGGCCACACAGATTCCATGTCTCCACTTGGCAGATCCTGAACTTCACAAAATTGTAGAAAGTGATGCTTCATATATTGGTTACAGAGGAATCTTAAAGCAAAAGCAAGATTCTAAAGAACTAATTGTTCAATTTACCTATTGGTATGGAGCTCCTTCTGAATCTATTGCATTCCCAGAAGAATACAAAGAACTCCTTTTTTATAAAACCACATTCACCTATTGGGAATATCAATAGGCATGGTTCAATGCTTTCTTCATTCAAAATCAAAACAATCAACATACTTGGTTGATGCATTTCGATACAAAATTCACGGATATCTCAAAATTTCCATCATGGTGGGTTCAGTGGTGGGATTGCTTTGGTTCAGTACCCGAAATACAAAAACCAATAGTGTTTGAATCGTTCAACATTTTCAAAACAAAGTACAAGCCTTCGGAGGCAGAAAAGAGATTTCTGGCATTTGCAACTTTATGTACAAAATTCTATCTACCGTGGACTGTGAATTGGTACTTAGATTATTCTGATCATCCAGTTCAACTTATCCGAAGAAGACACAAGGTAAGATGGTGGAAAAAATGCAATATTTCAAAAAGAATATTATCAGTAAACATGGAGGCATGGTTACAAACACTACAATGACCCCAGCAAATTCATGTACAGACTATTGCAAAAACAAAATTCTCAGAAAGGAAAGCACAAGTTGCTGCATTACTAGCTGCGTCAAAAACAGATGATGAATTACAACAAAATTTCTTCCAATATGCCTAAAATTCACAAACGTCACCTCTCTGTTCCAAAGCATCGGCAAACATTGACGAGAAAGACGAGGATTATTTACCCTGAAAAAAAAAATGTACAAACACTACATTCCAACAGAGTTACCTGCAAAGAAATACCTGCACAATGCTTTTTACCTAAAAATATATATATACACAAACATATATTATGCACACACAAATATACACAATGCCTTTTACCTGCACAATGCTTTAAGCAAAAGCAAGATTCTAAAGAACTAATTGTTCAATTTACCTCTGCACATTGGAATGATACCCAAAAGAATTATTCCACAATCAAAAAAGAGATTTTAAGCATTGTTTTATGCATTCAAAAATTTCAAAGTGATTTATTAAACAAGAAGTTTTGTTACGTATAGACTGTAAAAGTACAAAAGAAATTTTACAAAAAGATGTACAAAATCTTGCATCAAAACAAATATTTGCATGATGGCAAGAGATTTTAAGTATTTTTTATTTTGATATTGAATTTATAAATGGAGATACAAATTCAGGTCAAAATTTTCTTACACGAGAATTTCTACAAGACAGATCTGATGGCCCTGAAAGTTGACAAAGGCAAAAAAGTTGCAAATACAAGTGTTACAAAACCTAAAATGTCTTGGTATGACATTGTGGTAAAAGAAGAACAAGATGCCAATGTTGAAGAATCAGGCTCCTTAGACCCGGAGTCACAAAAATTTCTTACAAAACTATTACAGAGCCCTGAATTTCGACAAATGAGCTTATCTCAGATAAACACACGAAACCTACTAGAATTACCAACATCATCATCATCAAAACCCATTTTTTTAACATCAAATTCATTTCAACCGCTCGCAAAACCTCATACCACACAAAACACAAATACAAAAAAACACTTTACATAGTAAAACCATACTCCCAAAATATTACTACAATTGAAGCTGTTTTTCAAAAACAAGAACCTTTTCAATCACTCCAACATTATTTTGGAAAACGGTGGTTTTACAAACCTTGGGATCTACAAAAAAAAACCCCAGTTTTTTTACCAACAATATTATCAGCTACTCAGTGAGCAAGTTTTGATCACAAATATTATCAAAATAACCAAGCCACACCTGCATATTCGACTGTAAAATTCACATAGTTATTGCACAATTAGATGGTATATATATATATATATATATATATATATATATATATATATATATATATATATATATATATGTCTAAATATATGTATATATTTTGGAAAATCTGATTTAAATCATTAAGGAATAGCTAAGGAAAATCATAAGTAATTATTATTTTTGGGATTTGCTATTTAAGGAAAACGAATCCTAGAGTCCTTATAACCTACAAGTAATCAGATTTTCTCCCTACGTTCTGTGGAAGAGGCGTGGAGAGCAATAGAGAAAGGGCTAGGAGATTTCTTCAAAATTCTAAGCCGCTTCTCAACCGTTTTCATATTCGAGTAGAGCAGTGAAATCGTCGTGAATAGGGCTTCATTCCAACACAAGAAACTTGGAGTTTTTTTTTAAGGTATGAATTTTGACCTAGAAGTTGTTTTGGATGAGATTTATGGATTAAAACTCGTATCTTTCATGGTTTGTTGTTATAGAAACGTGTGATCACATCAAATCTAATTTTGGATTGATCACATAGATTTTCTGTGAGAAGAATCGGGTTTTGCTGCAGATTTTAATAGCTCTTGTTGTTAGATTAGCTTGCTAAAAGGTAAGAGGCTCTTCCTATGTTTTAGTTATGGTTTATATGGTTAAGGTGGATGAATTGATATGTTTAGATGTTAGAAATTGTGTCTAATTGTTGCCAAAGGGGTATGTGATGAATTGGGTTTGGTAAGAATGAGTTTTATGTTGTTTTCTTGAGTTTTTCGATGTTAAATGTGTTGGATAAGGATTGGAAATCGTTAAGTCATAGAAAAACATGTTTAGGGTTTTTCAGCGTTCAATGTGCACGCATTAGGCATCAATGTGCATGCATTGATGAGGCAGAGAGTCGGTTTTTGATACATAATGCTCAATGTGCATGCACGGGCTAGAATACGCACTCATTAAGGGGGTTGGGCGCACGCACCAAGGTGTAATGTGCACGCATTGGATGAACAGGAATATCCTCAATACTTCTGGTCGATCAATGCACATAATGCACACGCATTGACCCCATTTTTGGGGAAAATGTTGTTTTAAGACCCGAGTCCAGTTTTAATCGTTGTTTATTGATCTAATAACAATAATTAAACATGAACAAGATTTGATTGAGTTTCTGATGCGTTTAGTTCCATCACCGAATGTACTCTTCCAAAGAGTTGTGCTTTGGTGAATTAGAATTCACCAATGTCTGTGTACTTGATAGGATGTGGTGTCTAGCTGTCTAAGTGAGGGAGTGGAGTTGTTAAGGTGAGTTTTACCTTGAAAACACTTAAGAGGCTAGCTAACAACACATAATAAATTACATACGTGTTAGTAAAAATATTAAACGTCATGCTATTCTTGGTAAGACACCGATTCATATCGGCGATGTGATACGTTCTTAAAGGTGAAAAACGCTACTGGCTCAAAAGGATGAAGGGTAGTGGAGGAAATTCATCGAACGTATACGCATACCGGGGAGACCCCGGAGCTATCGGTGCTAATTACCGTTAGTTAGTAAGTATATCTTCAGGCTGATACACGGTATGCGTAGTGCCCTTGAATGCTGACTTAACCAAGATAAGTTAAGCTAGATATGTGTAGTCATGACATGTTGATGGACATGAAGTGAACCCTAGATTGTGTCGGTCTTATGAAGATAATCTATTAATTATTAATCTTTCGTTATAAATCTTAATTAAATTGTAGCTTCTATCTTTTGCTGAGTACATTGTACTTACATCAAATGCATGTTTTGTTATGTGTTTGTGGGAGTGAAGATGAACATGTTGAACAAGAGTATGATGGATGCAGGTTCTTAGATCTAACCAAGTTAGATCTATACGCAGCGGACGGATCACGATTAACATATCATAAAACATAGTTAAAGGACTTAAAAACTACAAGGGGGTTAAAATCAAGTTACCAATATTAGGAAGAGACGCCTAGATCTTCCGATGTGTTCTCCAAACGGCGGTTGGTGGACACCCTTCTTGATACTCAAGCCTCCTTGATATGCAACACTCAAGAAAAACTTAGAGTTTTTCTTCTAAAACCCAAGACAAGAAAAAAAAAATTTCTCTCCTTTCAAAGTGGCTAGGTCGAAATTTGCCAATCCAATTTCCCTTGGAATAACTCTCCTTTTATAGGAGAGTAAATCCTTGGCCTCCAAGTTTTAATTAATTAAATAATTAATTAATTAATCCAAATAAAAAGATATTTTCCTTAATGATTAATTGTGACATGTATTGACCAATAGGAAATCAAATAACAAGTCATCCAACCAATCATATAACAAGAATATCTTTTATTTTCCACATCACAAAAAATTAATTCTTGTGACAATAATAGGACATGAGGCGCCACTTTAGGTCAAAAAAACCCACATAAAATGTCTTTTATGTGTATAATATTATTTAGTCCAACTAAATAATATCCATGCATATCAATTAATTAGCCCAGCCAATTAATTATTTCTGAGGCCCAAATATCAAGATTATTTGTCCGAATTACGTAAGCCACATCGGGGACCATGGACCTATAACTTGAGAGCTCAATAATTAATTATTCATCGAAGAATAAGCACATTAATTATTAATTCCGGGATTACGCCACCATAAACCCGAAATTGAACTCTACCGATTATAGATGTATACTTATACTCAACCCATAGAGCGAATAAGTGTCCATCGATATAATCACTACATACGGATTAACCCTCCATAGATTGTCCATTCTGAGTAGGAAGTCTCCGTGAACCAGACTCAGAATATCTTATCCTTATTTACCATTAACCCCCTAATGATCAATTAGTGCACATATCTGACTAGTAGCTAATTAGTCAAATGTGAACTCGGCCGATCGATCACTTTCTTAAGGCTAACAAATAAGGGGACTGTCTCTCTACTTCCCGCAGGAAGGAATGGATTCCATGTCTGTGAAAATCAGAACTACTCACTCATCTAGAGATAGTGCCAATGAGAAGTGGCTTGGAACACATATTAAAGTGAACCGTAACTAACACATCAAACACTACCCCGGGACAAGCAGCACCCTGTGATCACCTCAGAATTAAGGTTGATCCATATATGATCATCTAATGATTTAACAAGATTCCTCGATTACGGAATTATATCGAGAAATTCAGATTAAATCGGTCCAGTCCTATATGAATGCCATCATATATAAATGCCCCACGTAGGTACCTCTACCGATAGTCCGGATAAGACTATCACACCCTAAGGTGTTCTCAGGCATTATTGGTGTTTTAATCAAGAGACCCTAAACTCGATTAAGTTCACCACGGATTAACGATTTAAGTATATCACCACTAACTCAATCCTCACATGCATGCCATGCACTAAGTTAAGTGGTTACATACCGATATACTTAGGGTTGCAAAGAGATGTATTACTTACAAGAACAAAGCAAGTAATAAGGTGAGATAAATTATGTCATCCATTATTAAAAACAATTACACAAATTGTCTTTCGGGCACTACACCTAACAATCTCCTACTTGCACGAAATGACAAGTAACGATTGTTTTTAGAGCACACCCTTTCTCATCTTATTCACAACACTCTCCCACTTGCTCTAAAAGCAGATGAGATATATCCCTCAATGCCGTACCCTCCAAGCACTCGACTTGGTACGCTGATCAGTTTGGTTATCGGCTCGGAACGATCTTTAGGATCGAAACATTGCCGGTCCATCTAATCAGGCGGTACTCTTTCTCAATATGCTTTTGACCTCTAGTGACTGAGAAGATACTTCTAAGCTATCTCTTCACTGTTTTCACAACGAAGTGATATCGGCTCACTAGACCTGGAATTACTCCCAGATCATGAAGGAAATTCCTAAGCCATAACGCCACTCTAGCTGCTTTGAAAAGCTGCTACGTATCCGATTAACTAAAATCGAACTGGCGGTTCACAATGAGTAAACACTGAGCCCGAGATCGTCACAACGATCATCCTTAATCTGACTATAAGTCAGAATCAGTGTAGTCAACCATATTCAAGTTTGCACCCGAATATACAAGCAGATTATTCCTCGTTCTTCAATGATACTTGAGGATATACTAAACGCTATTCAATGCTCGAATCCGAGATTCGACTACTATTGACTTGTGATAACCTGACTTGCCGTTATCCAAGAGAGACTCTATCCCATTTTCTCTTTATCCGAAGATTTAGAGAATCATTCCTGAGATGTAGGGTAGGACTACTCTCGATGAATGTTGCAAACGTATATGCATGATCATCTTATTCAATAAGATAGGTGGGATAGCCAATGACTCATTCTTGTGAATTTGACCGAATCAAATTCTTAGAATATAGTCCAATTCTCTCAACCGGAGAATCTTGGCGTGTTAGTTTCTGACTTCAGATAGCACACCCATGTTGTTTCCAACCGTTTCAGTGTTATCATTAACAAACAATAATACTACTACTTTACCAATATTGATATCCAGTCTACGAAAAACTTATCAATATTCTAGTCAAGTCTACATATTTTAAAACATGTGACTTTAAATGACCGAGAGGTTCTCTTAAATCCACAAAGGATATAAGCCCTGGCAGTCATCCTGCCATTTGTTCCAACCAAGACCCTTCTATTCCAAATGAATCCCGATTCCGTTTTTCGGCAAGAAAGTCTCAGGGAATCACCCCTATTTTCTGCTTTCTAACGAAATCTAGCAAGACTGAGTGGTGAGAGAGTTCAAGGTCTGGTTAACTCTCTACTTGTCAGGGAATCACCCCTGTACTACTCAACTTTGCGCTGAAAGTTTAAACTTTCCTATTCATTTGACTCTTTTTCGTGTAGATCCAATTGCTCCCACTGGGCCTGAGACACTCAGGTGGTTCTACAAGAGACTGAACAGAACTGAAGTACAAAAACTCCATTTACAGGGTTAAGGTTTTCAAACCAACTTCTATGATCAGAATCCTATACAGCCCACCAAGAGCCATAGGTTATCAATCACCCCAGCAGACTGTAAAGTCCACAAAACCACAATGGGTCAATGGTTAAACCATACTCCCACTGCGTCTTGGATGGATTGACATTCTGATCTAGTAGTATTTATCATTGTATTCACCAACAACCGATGTTGGACGTGGTCTGATTAAATCAGATAGTAACTACCTTTGGGTAACCATACTTCAAAGTTTAAAGTTGTTACTTATAGATTCTATCAGAAGGCTTGTGACAGTTCAACCGTCACTTTCTGATCTCAAGAATCTTATAACCAACCTTCACTCGTCTCATTAAGATATTTCACGAACATACAAAATCTGAACATATGCGCAAAATCTCCTGTCCTACCTTCAAGCATTAAATGCTAAATGCCTACATTTACGGAAGTGGTGTGAACCGAATTCACTCCTTATCCATAAATTCACTAGCATCTTCTAGGTAGACTTCTCGGTTTACATAATAATGTTAACCGTTATTTTGCAACCAATTATCTTAATCGAGTTTAACAGTGTATTGTAGCACATTAATAACTATATCGGGCAAGTGTATGGTTTCTTCCTTAGTGGAAAAACATTCCACTAGAGAGGCGAGCCGAGCATCACCCCAAGACTATGCGATAGCCTATTTTCGAGCATGGAATACTCTATTCTCTCGCTGAAATCGAGACTCCTCCTCGTATTTTTTCGATAAACTAAATCGCGCTTTGAGTAGTTATCGACAAAATGTCACCACTCAAAAACTCCCACTAGCTTGTATCTCTCACTAGACCCGAAGGTCATGGTGAACAAGCTATGTTACCCTTCAAATCTATTACCCTTTCCCGATTGAAAGGAAACTTAGTCATTGTTCCTTTGAGCAGTTGTTCCTGCATCGGGAAATAGGAATCACCCTTAGATCTTTAGGTCTTATCTCTAGGATATATGAACTAATTAATAGATATTGAAAAGTCGTTTATCTTAATACGGAAACCTTTTACCTTTAATAGTTTTAGATGTGTTACACATACCTATTCAGACTTTTCTTAGTGGTTCTGTCTTTATCAAACAAAAGTCCGAGTCTCGATTCGTACTACAAATGTCATCTTCACTTTGTTTAAGGCAAGCTGCAGATTCGAGACAAAAGTGAATCCATTTGTTTCAACGAACCAGAAACGTAAAAATAAATTTTTCGTGATATTCAAGGATAGAATCAAATTCATTTCCTTATATCACTCCCACTATTCTAGTGAAATTACGCCCGTTGTTACTTTATTAATCATTAATGTACAAACTTCATTGTTCTTCCAAAGAACTAAGCCACCGAGTCAAGTTACTCGGTTAAGAAAGTCGCTAAGGATTCATTGGTTAGTGATCCAAATCACTTTCCTTATCCTATACTTTCTTTAATTAATGTTTCGGTTTAGCCTCAAAACTTTAGTTAAGATGATTAACACTTATAGACATTCTTTCCCATTCTTAACTTTCCTTAAAATGAAATAGTCTTGAACTAGCGATTCGCTTGAGTAGATACTACTCGTGAAGCGTGGGATGTCGATGAAAGCATTACCCAGTGGGACTAATTTTCTAATAAATTAGAAAAACATAGGATAAAAGCTCCCACTAGTTTATCGGTTCCAAATACCGTCTAACAAATGACACTTTAATTTATGAGTCTACAATTTTTCTATTAGAAAATTTCTCGTGTAGACACTACACAATTAAAATTCACTAGAAGAATTTTATCGTCCCAATCACCTTTCAAACTAACTACGGTTGTCTCTCGCTCAAGACGATTGACAAAGCAGTGACATACTTATTTACGTCACTTAAGTTTTGAAGGCTCAAGAGAAATATCTCTTCGAAAAATTAATCGCATGTGAGATTAATAAATACAACGTTCTAGTTACTTACCACTTTTAACGAAGTCGTTATTAGTCAATTTTACATACACTAGCGCCTAGTACTCTGAGAGATATATAAATAGTTGTAAATAAAGCGATGTAAAATAAATCCAAATCTTACACTACTAAAATTTTAGGAACATAAACTAATTACTTATAGTCTATCCTACCATTCCAAGGATTTAATCTAATGCCTCGTCGTCGCCTTAGGGTAGGTCAAAGAGGTTTCGATTAATATTGAAGATCGATTGAGAATCGAACATCTCATTTGTGATCGTCAATCACCTTTCCTTTTTCAGCCAAGGTACTACCAAAAATACCCTTTATGAGTGTGACCCATCTGTCTCAGATTTTTAGGTAGACCCCGAGTGTGCCCGCCTTAGGGTCGGTCGGTGACCCGACGAGTACCCAAAATCCTATCATTTCGGAGACCAAGCCTTGAATTTTGTTAGCGGTGAAGGGCCTTCCTTAGGGGCGAAATCAATGCCGCACGAGGCGTCACCATTCTCTCACGTTGCTTGTGTCAGCAGTAGAGGCCGTGGGGTCGGCCGTCGCCTCTCCGCTCCCACTCAATATTTTGAAAAAGTGGTGGGTTTATCGATCACGTTTTGGACTTGATGTTACATTAAGGAACAATAATTCACATGCCCGAATGTTGTCGGTTATGTGGGCTAACCCACCCGACCTATTCGTTAGAACATATGTGGCCGCCGGACGGATCAAGGCTGGGGAGCTCCGTTAAGCCGTAGTGGCTCTTCGGATGACTCGGCCTTGCATGAGATCCCCTGCAAACGCCACACGTGGGAGGTGAAGTCGATCGAGCCGTAGCTACCGTTGACCACCCAACCGTGGTTAAACCACTTTCGAACCTGTTTGCCCGTGATTATCCAATCCTTAAACATCAAACTTTCACGTAGACACTATGGAACAAAAACGTAATCTCGTCTTAGGTAAGGTGGAATTCACCAAGAATCTAACACCTTAACCACGAGGTTTCGGGATTTTACTCCTTATGCTTTCGCAGAGTGGGATTCACCGAGAATCCATCACCCAACCTCGACGATTGAAAAACCCGTGTTCCTCGGTTTTTACCCTAATTAGTTTCTAATTAATATCATACAATTAATTAAAACTAATCGCGTGTTTTTATACATGCCTAACTAATTCCTCGAATTAATTACTACATGTATGCATATGGAGTGGAATTCATGATATGATGCATGTCATGGCAATTTTCCGGTTCTACTCATACAATCTAAACATGTATACTAGTGCGGAAAATAAACACCGAGATGGACCGTTGGCACCCCCGTATCTAATCTATTAGAAAATAAAAACCAAAACCCTAGTTAGGGTTCACTACTTTCTAACATGATCTGCAGCTGTTCGAACTCATTGACAATCGGCATACCAAACGAACTCGGATTGGGACGAAAATTTCTACATCTGATCTTCATTCTTCAGGCTTCAAGATTGATGGTCGGATCGGAACTTTGACTTGTCAATATTCCTCAGTGAGCCGTCCAACTTGCTGCTGAAACAGATTCTTACAGCAGCGCATCATTGACTTCCCGAGGCCGATCGGGAATCGAGATGAATCCCGATCGACCTGATATTTTTACCTCACGTTAAAAACTCCATGATATGCGATATCACCGGTCGGATTTGAATTTGAACGGTCTAATTGTTCCCAGAAAATCGAAGAAGTCATAGTTAGGGTTTTTGTGAATCCTGCGTTTTTCTGTTACAGCAGCCACTTCGCAGCAACGAAAGGATACCCAAACGGACTCTGATCGACACCCAATTTTGTGGGATTGTTCATCAACTTCTAATATTGATTCTGACCAGAGGGATCTTCATTTTAACGGCTCAAACAGTGGTAAAAACGAAAATACTATACAGCTACTAAACAGATCTATTTTCTGGAAATTAAACTTGCAATAAAAAATTAAATTACATAATTTCCTATACTCATATGAACGAATTTTCATCGTTCATATGAGTTTACAATAGATCTAACGGGTAAACGATGCCAACTCCAATCCATCTCTTCAACCATAACAATTTTAATCACATCAATGCATAAAATAAGTAAAAAAAAAATACCTACATGCAATTCCCCTCCTTTAAATCGTTTAACTACGATTATGACTATATAAATCGTGGAACCTGGCTCTGATACCATATGATGGATGCAGGTTCTTAGATCTAACCAAGTTAGATCTATACGCAGCGGACGGATCACGATTTACATATCATAAAACATAGTTAAAGGACTTAAAAACTACAAGGGGGTTAAAATCAAGTTACCAATATTAGGAAGAGACGCCTAGATCTTCCGATGTGTTCTCCAAACGGCGGTTGGTGGACACCCTTCTTGATACTCAAGCCTCCTTGATATGCAACACTCAAGAAAAACTTAGAGTTTTTCTTCTAAAACCCAAGACAAAAAAAAAAAATTTTCTCTCCTTTCAAAGTGGCTAGGTCGAAATTTGCCAATCCAATTTCCCTTGGAATAACTCTCCTTTTATAGGAGAGTAAATCCTTGACCTCCAAGTTTTAATTAATTAAATAATTAATTAATTAATCCAAATAAAAAGATATTTTCCTTAATGATTAATTGTGACATGTATTGACCAATAGGAAATCAAATAACAAGTCATCCAACCAATCATATAACAAGAATATCTTTTATTTTCCACATCACAAAAAATTAATTCTTGTGACAATAATAGGACATGAGGCGCCACTTTAGGTCAAAAAAGCCCACATAAAATGTCTTTTATGTGTATAATATTATTTAGTCCAACTAAATAATATCCATGCATATCAATTAATTAGCCCAGCCAATTAATTATTTCTGAGGCCCAAATATCAAGATTATTTGTCCGAATTACAGAAGCCACATCGGGGACCATGGACCTATAACCTGAAAGAGGCTCAATAATTAATTATTCATCGAACAGAATAAGCACATTAATTATTAATTCCGGGTTACGCCACCATAAACCCGAAATTGAACTCTACCGATTATAGATGTATACTTATACTCAACCCATAGAGCGAATAAGTGTCCATCGATATAATCACTACATACGGATTAACCCTCCATAGACTGTCCATTATGAGTAGGAAGTCTCCGTGAACCAGACTCAGAATATCTTATCCTTATTTACCATTAACCCCCTAATGATCAATTAGTGCACATATTTGACTAGTAGCTAATTAGTCAAATGTGAACTCGGCCGATCGATCACTTTCTTAAGGCTAACAAATAAGGGGACTGTCTCTCTACTTCCCGCAGGAAGGAATGGATTTCATGTCTGTGAAAATCAGAACTACTCACTCATCTAGAGATAGTGCCAATGAGAAGTGGCTTGGAACACATATTAAAGTGAACCGTAACTAACACATCAAACACTACCCCGGGACAAGTAGCACCCTGTGATCACCTCATAATTAAGGTTGATCCATACATGATCATCTAATGATTTAACAAGATTCCTCGATTACGGAATTATATCGAGAAATTCAGATTAAATCGGTCCAGCCCTATATGAATGCCATCATATATAAATGCCCCACGTAGGTACCCTCTACCGATAGTCCGGATAAGACTATCACACCCTAAGGTGTTCTTGGCGCATTATTGGTGTTTTAATCAAGAGACCCTAAACTCTGATTAAGTTCACCACGGACTAACAGTTTAAGTATATCACCACTAACTCAATCCTCACGTGCATGCCATGCACTAAGTTAAGTGGTTACATACTGATATACTTAGGGTTTGCAGCAGTGTATTACTTACAAGAACAAAGCAAGTAATAAGGTGAAATAAATTCTGTCATTAAAAAACAATTACACAAATTGTCTTTCGGGCACTACACCTATCAGAGTACGGGAAGGACTTTGATGATGATGTTTGAGGACGCCGACATTGAAACACTTATTTTATTCTTTGTTATTTATGATACATCAGACTTTGTAATTTCTTATATCATACTTTTGGAGGTTTTCGTACGATCCTTTGTAGTTTTTGTTGTAATAGATTACATTTTCATCTTTAAAACTTTGAGTTTCTATTCGTGGATGTTTGAAAAAATATACCCGAGTCTTTTGCTTAACTCGATACGACGTATTAGATGCTTACGTATAATGTGGGATTTATTTTATATTATATGTGCCGAACGTTCCTTTTCCGGATAAGGACTCGGTGTCTGGGAACGGGGTGTTACAGTTGGTATCAGAGAGAAGCGTTCTTTAGGATTCCTTTCTTCAAAGATATGATCTCTTTAGACCACTTAGAACCGTTCTGATTCTTTCTGATCCATCATAATAGTAGGTAACCTCAGAGATACTCATGTTGATAAGTTTTGAATCGGAAGTTCTAGGGCCCAGCAAGAAGTGAGTGGTTTGGTTCAAGATGGGGGTCTAGTAGTTGTGGTTCATCTCGAAGATGTTGATGATCGGGTTGGAGTTTAAAGTTGAAAAAGAAGAAGAAGAAAAGGACTCTGTATTTTTGAATCCTACGAATCACGGTGTAATTCTTTGTATATGTCGGCTATCCAAGAATTTTATCTACATGGATTGTAAACATAAGGAAGTACCTTCCGGTGATGAATGCATCGAGTAGAAGTTAAATAGTGCAGTTTCAGTTGTTCAAGAAAGATTGTCCCGTGAGATCCAAACGGGAAGGTTGGGAAGTACACCAAGGAACATGGATGAAATGTTGAACAAGGCCTTGGAAGCTGAGACCTTCAAGGACAAGCCTTCAGTCATTAATGGTGCTAAGAGGAACTCAAAATCAAGGAAGTGGGAAGGCGGCCCGAGTCGGCCTGTTTGAGTTTTCGTTGTGAATGCAGAGTATGCAGAACCGGACAATAATGTTTTTTCAGGTACCTTAGTTGTTTATTCTATTTTGTTAAAGTACTTGTATATCATGATAAATCATGTTTTATTGGTATTTAAAATAAATGAATTCACATCTAGGTACAATAATAATAGACAACTTAGCAGTTACGGCCATGTTTGATACGGAAGCGTCTAACTGTTAGGTGTAATGCCCGAAAGACAATTTCTGTAATTGTTTTTGACAGGATTTATAATTCATCTTAATATTTGCATTTATGCTTATATTAATACACTGCTGAAAACCCTAAGTATATCGGTATGTGATGTAAACCTTCTAGGGGTTCAATCTCACCGGCAGTGTACCGGGTCAATTGTAATCTAGCGTGGTGGTCAAGGTCGTCTCCGAAGGGAAATGTGAGGTTAAACACCGATTAGTTATCATTATCTTGATCTAAATCGCAGTTTTGTTTAAAAGACTAATAATTAACTACAAAGGTTGTTCAACCGATAAAAGAAATTGATTAAGATGGTTTATAGTTCAAGTTAATTCCCTTGAATTGATTGGAATCGATCAACATAGGTGTGCTATTGTGTGAATGGTGCATTCCGAAACATGTGATTTTCCCTCATACGAGTGCATAAAATTACACTATGCCTTATCCTTGGTTTAGGTACCTTAAACCTAATGACTCGACACGATAAACACGTGAATGCAATATTCCCCGGATAAGGAATCGAATTCCACTAGGGTCGATTCTACCTTCCGTTCTTCTTACCCTTATCTCACAACTAACGTCTCCGTTCGGTTTCTATTAATTGTGTAGGTGCATGCAATGGTTAATTACTCCAATACACACATTAACAATCAAGCAAGCAAGAGGATTTCAATACAATAGAAGCTAACAATAAAATGATCAATTTAAACAACAAAAAGATCAACTATTATTACTATATCATCTTAGTCAATACAAGAAACTAGCCACTTATCATCATAACTACTAACAAGTTAAATATAGCATTCATAATAACAAGAACACTTAGATCAAAGTAAAAGCTAATAGATTACCAAATTCGAATGATGAACCCAATGTGAGATTCATCTACTCCAGTTTTGATAAAGATGGGACACAACTAATTGTTTTCTATACATCCACCTCAAGACTTGAGCTTCTCAAAATGATAGTTCTAAGACATTACAAGGATTAAATGTTAAAATGATGGAGATTTTTGGCTAAGAGAGCCTTTTTGGTGATATTGCCTTCAAGCTTCTGCAAAAACTCTATATGTCGAAACTTCCCTTTTTCTTCACTGATGAGCAATAGTATATTTCCAAATTTTTGCAATATTTAATAAGGTGGCTTGCGCCACTTTTTGTGTGGCTTAAGCCATGTGTGACCAAAGTAGTTGAGATATGACTTCTGCATTTAATGCGCATGTGATAGCTTGATATCATGGCCTGCACCATTTAAGTTGTGGCTCACGCCACTTTTGATGTTGTGGTCTACGCCATGACATCAACAATTATAAATCTTGCATGGAATAAAACGAATGCTTTCCAATTTCTTTCCATTTCTTTTCTGCTCTTCTATCACTACAAAACAGACATAATCACAACACTAATAACTTTTGATAATAAATTATAGATGACTAGGTTAACATTTATTAATAAAATTTAGACATTTAGCATATAAAATTATGAAATGAAATCGATTCGATTTATAACTAATTCCACTATAATTGATACAATTTATCATTATATACTGAGGAATTGGGGTAAAACATCGTATAATTTTAGCATCCGGTTGACATACATCAACCACTCCCCACTTAGCTTTTGCTCGCCCTCGAGCAAACAAGCGATAAAATAACTAGAATTACAGCTAAGATAATGCAATGTCGAGAACCGGATGTCAACTAGGTGATGCAACTCGTCAGAATTATAAATATATGTTTACCGTGATCCAAGACAATTGCGGAGTGTGTGTGAATATTTTTCAGAATTGTTATCAAGCACTCAAAATATGATGATCGTGCATGCAAACTCGTAAAATGCAATCCATAGGCTTAGGAATGATACCAATCTCCACTAATCGAGGCATTCAGAGTGAAGGAGATAGATCGGGTAGGACATGCAAGCTTGTAACTTTGGCTCGGGAATTGGCTTATCGAAGGAATAAGAAGGATATAACAAAAGAGAATGAGCAAGATAGTAAGCATTCTACACCTTCGACTCCAATAAAATGTGAACCGATACTTCTACTCTCATAAAGCTAGTCAAGACGTCTCCCTCATAACAATCACGAGAATAAACGCACCGTATCAACTTCATCAACTTCCTAACCCACATTACTTGATTTTGATAAACTGTCCTTCCACATTTTTCTTCGTACTACAGCCATTACTTGATCATATAAACACTATAAATGAAACATATGAAAAGTAGTTTTTTTTTTATTTTTTTTATTTTTTTTAATATGTACAATAATGGCTCCGAATTCGATAAAATAACATCTCAACCATGTGCCACGAATGCTATCCAACTCTCAACTCCCAAAGTCGTCACCGCACAATCCATAGAAGCTTACTACACTTGCGGGGAAACAAGGAAATGTAGACCAAGATTCAGTTAAGGGTCGGATTATAACAAGGTTAATCACGAACGGCTGTTTCGAGTGGGGTCTCGCCACTCTACAAGGCTGAGATGGGGACAGGTGGAAATTCATGTTCGGGTAGGCCATTTGGCTATGGTTGAGTCAAAGAAATGCCATGACCGTCATTCCTAACTCCGACTCTGAATACCTTTCTATTTCGCCTCGAAAGGATATCAAAACTAAGTTCTAGTTGCTATGGAAGCATGCTTGCATGATTACATAAAAGTTTACTTGTTACAAAATTTTGAAATATACGTACTCTAAGGATTCACACTATAGTCACGGAATCACGATAAAATGCATTTAGGATTCATTAAAGTTACTTGCTTTGTTAGAACATCTATTCTTTAATTACATATCTTAACTTGTAACAGAATTTATTTTAATCACTTAATTGTTCGAGTTTGACTAAAATTTAAGCGTTTCTTAGGTATATAGTGAAATAATTCTGCGTTTTTCCCGACTACGGCTCTACTCCCCACTTACGATCTAGCATTGTCCTCAATGACTAGTGAGGATAGAAGTAGTAGGAGGAAAAAAAATACAAAATCAATTATAGTAACGAGTAAAAAATCGAATCGAGCATAGCATGATATAAAACAGGGTATTAAACAGGCCATGAATATTATGGTGCAAGCCACAAAATTAATTTGAATTAAAGTAGACAAGGTGGCGTAAGCCATAACTTCATTTAATTAGAAATATGGAATTAAAGTGGTGCAAGCCACAATAAAATTAAAGTGAAGTAAATGATATTAAGGTGGCGCAAGCCAAACGTAAGTGCATGCATGAAGATAAGAAATGGACTAACCAAAATTAGAAAGACATAAACTTACTATATTATACAAAGATAGAAAGGAAATGAGAACAGGCAACAAAGGTGCCTAGCACCAAATTATTTAAACCAACTGATGACAATCTAAAACTGACGATTACAGACGCAACAACTTTTATTGAAACCCAGAGTGGGTAGAACTTAAATACTTAAAAATGAGCCAACAACAGAACCAACTGAATCGAACACCATGACGATCATTCATTATCAGAATCAGAAGAGGATGTCGTGGAAAAAGGTGGAGTGGAGGAGCCATCAGGAAGATCAAAAGGTAAGAAACCAGAGCGGGTAGCACGGATAGGCATAAGCTCATCACCAAATTGGTTAGGTAGGCTTGCAACCCGAGTGCAAAGGTGCGTAATGAGCCAAGCATAAGGAAGCGGCTGGCAAGGTTGATGCTGAGCTCTAGAGAAGTTGATAGCTGTCCTGTGGATGATGGTGCCCCAGTTGATCAATGCACCAACCCGAATAGCGTGCATGAGGACAAGCTCCTCATCAGTAAGCTGCGAGAATTGTGAGGAGGGCAGAAATCTAGAGCTGAGGAAATGTTTCCATGCGCGCGGATCAGTGTCAATGTGGGCAGCATCTTTGGCTCCTGGGCCACGGGTTGAGCGGAACAGAGTGCCGAGGGCCTCGTAAACACGGAGACTCATGTTCTCGGGGATATGAAGTTCCCACAACTGCTCATAGGGAGCCATTGGCTCAACAAAGGTTTCAGAGAGGTGAAAAGCGGCATTGATGACACTAGGGTTAAAAGGGACGCGAACACCAAGCATTGGCACCTCATTCGTGCCAGCCACCGATCCTGCTCCGTAAAGAACGGAATAGAACTCACGGACCATACAAACATTGATACACCCCCTGGGAGCCCTAACAAACCTGGTCCACCCACCCCAATCGACTCTCACCTTGGAAAACTCACTGAGTTTTTTCCGATTCAAACCTTTTTCGTACTGAATTGGGGCATGGCTGAAACAGTAGGTATAACGATTTATAGCCAATTCAGAGCCATACTGGATGATGTGTGGGGGAGAACGAGGGTGGTTATATCCGGGAGGAGAGTCGGGAGAGTCTGGAGGTGTTAGGGAGGGTGAAGGTGGTGGAGTGAGCTCATTGTTAGATGACATGATAGGAGATAAAGTGAGAAAAGAGAAGAGGGTGGTATTTTTGGTGTGAAGGAATGAGAAGAAAGGGTGGATATTAAATAGATAAAGAGGGGAGGGCAACGGAAAGGATTGCAAAACTCTCTGATAAGCAATAGTGTAAAATGGCTCAAGCCATGGCTCAGGCCACTTGACTGAAAGCAGTCAAAGGGTCTGCAAACAGGACAAACAGGACAGAAAGCAGAATGGAAATCAAAGGTAAAACTAGTGGTAAATGGCGCAGGCCACCATTAAAAGTGGCGCAAGCCACTACCTCCAACAATCGAGCTAAAAAAAAAATTTAAAATTGACTAAAACAGGAGATAGATATTACACTAAGACATATCAAACATACATTAAGAGAGCAAAATCAAGTGCATCTGTCTTTCAGTTTGACTCCAAATAGGGAATACTCTGACATATTCCCACCATAAAATAGTCACAAGCCAAATAGTTCAAGATTCGTTGACACAAAAATAAAATAAGCTAAATTGTCAAAAGTGAGATGATGAGAATGTTGGAAAAATAAAAACAATAACAGATAATTGAATTAAGCATCGTCCTCGTGCTCGTCTAAGTCATGATAAGTTTCGTCGTATACAACACCAGCTAAAGAAAATGTCATCCGCTTAAGAATATCGTCTCCTGGAAAACTGGCTACACGTGGATTACGGGGCATCTCGACTGGCTCAAAAGAAGTACCAGCAACGGACTGACTAGAACTAGTACTGAACTTAGTCATGCGCACTGAACTCTCTAGACCCATCGTACTTAGACTGGAACTGAGAAAATCCACTGAAGAAGGCATAGTCACGCCAGTCTGAGGGAAAGCTTCAGGACCTGTACCTGTAAAAGCCGACTCTGACACACCACCAACAGACACAGATGGATACGGCGGATATGAAGTATAAACGGGAACGGCAGGAAGCCAGTCAGGAATGGTGTAGGGAATGTCAGAACACTGGGGATAAAATTTGGATTGCTTGGTCATAGATGGGCTAACGTTGGCAAGAAAATCACGCTGGCCTCGAATACCAATTCGGATATCATTGGCCCACTGACACATCCGCTCAAATCCTAAAGTTGTGTTGGCACTTTGAGGCGGCGACTACCACGCAGGAAAGCACCAAGATCTTGAAAATTTAAACGGGCGATTAGGGTGGGTCCAGTGGAAGGTCCCAAACGAGGAGCGGCACTGGGACGGAAGGGTAAATGATGGTGGAAAGCGAGGCGGCCGAGGGCGAGACACATGGGGATCGAAGATCGACGGGAGGAGTCTTAGGAGATTACGGCCGATCGAAACTGAGGATGGGGCAATTAACGTATCACTAGGAAGTGGGGTGACTCGATGAAGCGTACAGAGACTCGTGATAAGATTAGGGAAAGGAATGTTGCCATCCTTGCGACACGTTTCGGCAAACAACACGGCCTTGGCATGAATGATGCTTCCTAAATCGACAGGAATACCCCCTAGGATAGTGAAGGTGGTGCAAGCCTCCTCAACGTTAAAGGTCGAAAGGTGACGAGAAGGACAAGCGTTGTGACCCAGAAAGTGCTTAAGGGCCCTAACTTCACGTGTGGTATTCCCAATAGGGAATCTACCCTTAACCCATTCAGCACTCGGATCAACTATCTTCTTAAAAGCTTCAGCTCGTTCCCACAATTTAGTTGGATTATGTAACTCCCAAACGGTGTTAAACTCAACGCTTCTGTTGGAATAGTGTCCTAAACCCAATCGGGTTGGACCGGATCCGACCGGGTCGGATTATTTCTACTATTTCTTTATGCTTATACATATATTAAATGGCTTTTCTGTTGTCATATATTTGTTCTTTTAAAGAACCAATTGTGAATTGTTATATGATAACGTCCTTAGTATTAAACTGTGATAGAGAAACCATGATAGGCGATTATGGTTGATGAGATCTCTAATCACTTTAATAAGTTTGATACTTAAATGTCTCTAGTCGATGTACTATTAAACAGGGCATTGATAGTATGAACAAAGCTAGCACGTATTAGATGTCTTCGTCTTTAAGGCGAGGATAGATCTCGTCTATCGAAGTGTAGAGACACTTGGACCATGACGTGGACGTGTATTGGAGAATGCGACGCGTTAGGATCGACCCACTTACGTGATAAGTGTCACACTATGTGACGGTTGTGTAATTATCCTTAAGACCGAGTCTTCATGGCATCACGGTGTGGATTGTCATGCTTTGACACTATTGAGGTTTCCCTCAGCCACGGGCGATCATGCGGTAGTGATTGGGTATGATACTGAAGCATGCGGAGTATACATGATTGGTCGTCCGGGAATCGCGTATCCTATGATTGGGATCGAATATCCGAAATGGCCTTCTTATAAGGAATGTCTTACTCTCGTGAATCTTTGCAAAGTGGGAGTAAATGAGTTACTTCGAGAGAGCATGATATCCAGATTATAAGATACGGTTGTTGATGTTTTGACACTTTCGACTAACGACCGTATGGATATTATTACAAATGATAGGATTGTAAGTTACACGGTAACTGTTTCACATGAAAGGTAGTAGTCATTGCATTTGACTCTTCCGATGATTGGGGGTCACGGTGTGTTGCTAGACGCTATCCCGTGATCGTTAGGCATGAAGGGCATTTTCGTAATTTGCACTTTGTGTCTACGGCCAACATATTCGGAAGCCTATCGGGTCACACATAAGAACATCTAGCGGATTAAAATGTGGTTATAGATGATAACCAAATAAGGAAAGTTTATCTCGAGACTATAAAGGTTATAGTGGTAAATTAATATGGTGGTATTTATTTATTATGAATAAATTAAATACAAGATATTAATAATATTATATTAATTAAAGAATATTCGGATGCCAATTTATTGACTAAAGGTGGCGCAATTTTGGGAGTGTATAAGATACACTTGGATCGTGTAATTTAATTAATGATATTACCTATTATTAATATTAGATATTAATAAAATAAATTAATATATATATGTTATGAGTGCATGCGTGTGTGTACATTACATGCAAATTAGATTTGCATGCATGCGCACCGTGTGTGTATGTATATATATATATAATATATAGATTTATTTGTGTAATGTATATGTGATATATACACATATGTAAATTGATTTATGGTAATAAAATAAAGATAGTCAATATTAGATATTGACAATATCTTGGAAATAATCAATATAAGATATTGACAATATCCTAGATTTATTTAATATGAGATATTATAATAAATGAGATAAATCAATCAATTATATTTTCCTTATTTTATTGGGAAAAGGTTTTCTTCCTTTCTACTCTACTTGGGGCGCCACTTCTACTATAAGTAGGAGGTGGGTGTCAAGCTCTTTTGTACAACACAATTGCAAGAGTTCATAATTCTTGTGTAAAATAGAGAGCTCTCCATAGTGAGTTTGTGAGGGAAGAAAAGGTCCGATCTAGCGACCGGAGTTTTTTACGATAGCAATCCAAGGAGGATTCAAGCGAGGGGTTCGTGTGGATTAGCGATAGAGGCCGGACGCGTGGGACGGCTTGCGCGATTGAACTACTCTCCGTTGGCGGTCAAAGCGACGATCTTGTAGATCATCTAAGGTATAATCTGTCAAACTACTTAACGTGTTTATTGCATTAAACGAAGAACGATCTAAAGGAAATCAAATTTTAAATTCATTTGCGTTAAACTAGTGATTTCCTAATAGTGGTATCAGAGACAGACTTCGAGCTTAAGCAATAAGCATAATTTAATTGCGTAGTATTTAATCAATAGATGCAAGATTTAAATCACGAAACGTTGAAACAAAAAAAAAAATAGGTTCATGGGGTCGGCCGACCGGCGGCGCCTCTCTCTCAAGGGCGGCGGGCGGCGGCGGTAACCCTAGGGTTTCCGTCCGTCGGCTCTCCTCTTCCAAATGGGGAGATCGACCTTTTCGTTTTGTGATATTTTATTGTGCATAGATATCTCGTTTGTTTAGTTGTGTCATATGGCCAACCAATGGTTCAAATAGTTTGGACCATTGGGAAACCATATGGCATGTTGGCCTTTCCAAATTTTGATTTGGAATGAGCCCAGCCCCTTTCAAATATTTGATTTGGAATAGCCAGTTTCAAAGCCACTCCAAAATTTTGATTTTGGAAAGTGGCAGTGCCTAAACTAAAACTATTTGGCCTTCCAAATATTTGATTTGGAATAGCCTAGCAAGCCACTTCCAAAATTTTGATTTTGGAAAGTGGCTGTGCCTAGACTAAAATAATTTGGCCTTTCCAAATATTTGATTTGAAATAGCCAGCCTTTCCAAATATTTGATTTGGAACAGGCTAGTTTCAAAGCCACTTCAAAATTTTGATTTTGGAAAGTGGCTGCGAGCCTAAGCTAAATTTAGTTTTGGAAAGGAAAAAATAGGAGACTTTATAATTTTAATTTTATTTTGAATAGTTCAAATTTAATTAAAATTTAAATCGATTTAAAATTAAATGTTAATTTTAATTTTCGGTTAAGTCATATAATTAATTAAAAGTTATTTAATTATTTGACGTGATAAAATAAAGACGCATGAGTAGTAGTAGTTAAAATTAGAATTTAATCTTTTCATAAGATAAAATTGTATGGATTAGATGTGTAGATATAATGTGATTATATGGACCCGATTGATCATGGACTCAACCAATAGGATAGATGAGAATGTTTTTCTTTATGTTGGTTTTTGAAAAAATGTCCTAGGCCGTTATGAAGAACGTGACCTAGTTTACTTTTGCATTTATCCCATTCCTCGAGCCCCCTGTGTGCGGCGGGTGTAATTATTTATTATGTAACAAGAATGGAGCAAGAAGTTCAAGACCAAGGAGAGATAAAGAACCCATTGGCGTACAGCAATAAAGATCCTATTGGCGGTTGCAGATACCCTTAGTTTGTGACCCGCGGTTTCGTCAGTTTGTATTCGAAACCGCACCTAGGAAAAGTCCATGATCATACCGGTTACTTTACGCATTTATTTATTTAGTGCTTGTATTTATTTTATATGATACGATAGATGCATGACTAGGCACGATCTAGATAAATGTGTAGGATGTATGTTTATAGAGATAGACATATTTATGATGAGACCATAATTAAAATTAATTAAGTGAATTAATTTACGAAAAATACTTCCACGACAAAAATCAAGTCGAAATATTGTCTCCCAATATTATAACGACGGTGAAGAGCCTGTGTTCGGATCCAACTGATCGACCACCGCCGGGAGTTGACCTACCTCGGGTATATCGTCGTTATTGAGATATGATCGTATGAGATCTCGTGAATATTGGGTTATGACTTGACTAGAGTCTTTCGGTGATTGGCCACCGTCAGGGCCGTCTGACTTTAGAGACAAGGGGTTGACTAACACATAGTGATGTGTATCGCCAAAGAGTTGACTAGTCAACCACTGAGAATCACATAGAGATGTGAATGGTAAAGAGTTACCTACCTATCGAAATTATCTTGGTTGATCGACCACCGCCGGGAATCGAGGTAACTAGATGGGATCTCAGCCACTAAAGAATTTTGAAAAATTCTTGAAAGTCAATTGGAAGTAGTTGACTAGTGGGAGCAAAATCATAAACCAATAGACCATTTTTGATTTTGCGTGTATAAACAACAACACTCTTTTATTTTCATTTTTTTATGTTGTAGTTTTAGCAGACTTTATATTTATGTTTATTTCTCGATTAGTAAAACCAAATTATGACTGTTACCTTTTGAGAAACGTTCTCAAATATGGTTAAGTAATTTTAATCCTTTTAAAGTAAGCAATGACACGAGCAATCCCGTTATAGTAGTTGGAGACAAGGAGACTACATATTCAATGCAATGCTCCAAGACTTTAATTATTAAAGAAAAGCGGGAGCTCGTGATATTGGACACGATCCAATATAATCATTCGGTCATACGATGACGAGTTATTCAAACGTTGGATAAGAATGACTAGACCGAATTTTGGAAAGGATGTTTTCAAAATTGTAAGATTTAAGTATCGACTTAATTTATCATTGCTTAAAAGCTAATTAAATAGTTAATGTTTTAAATACGATTTAAAAGGTTAAATAAACTATTTAATAAACTTTAGATTTTCTTTATGAAAGGAAATTGAAAACATAGCTCTTGTGATCTTTCTTAAGTCTTATGAAGACTACAATAAGAAACATTTCTCAAGTGCTTAAAGGATTGAAAGGAAATTTAGGGCATGTGCTTAAATAGAGAACTTATTGAAGTTTCTATTCTAGGCAAGTAAGTTGAGATAAATCTATCTAAGTTCAAGTCAACTCTTAGATATATGATATCTTGAGAGTGTGATTAAATTAGAAAGATTAAATACAGATATGGAAAGGTGAAGCAAACGTTGTAACACTTACCATATTCTGGATCTAGTAAACTGATAAGGGAACTAAATAAATGTTATTATGTTCCGGTTCTTGTGAAGAACATGCTTTCAATTATTTGTTAGGATTTAGTAGACATATTCAATTGTAAAGAATAAATGTTATTCCGATAAAGTTGGAAGGTCACTGAATCTAACATACTAGATTGATGTCACTATATAGTTGATATATGTGATGAGATCTCAACTAAATATTTGTATGGCTGTTATCCTTAATATTTGTGGTTGTTCTAGACATAGTCTCTCCGGAAGAGAAGCGTATAATTAAACGTCATTCGATGATGTTGAACCATATGATTATGAATCATGTGGGTTAAGCGTATCTTATCCAAAGAGGACTAAAATACCCTTTTATGAAAAGGTTATAAATTCTAGAAAAATTGTCTAAAGCCTAAACATACCGATGTTTGTTGGCTTATGACAATTAAAGCCACAAATAATTGTTTGTTAATCTCTATGACTATTTTTAGAAATAGTCAAGTGCACTCGATGAAGTGCATAATTGAAAAGCCGAAAAGTTCGAGCCGAAGACGAATATGAGATTGATGAGCTACTTAGGAATTAATCTTCAATTGGATTGAAGTAATTAATACCGAAGGGTGTTTGAAGTAAGTCGTCGAAAGGAATAAGATTCTCCCTTCAAGAATACCATATTTGGGATACGCAATTGGATTGTGTTCCCAAAATGGAAACAACACTTTATATGATAAAGGTGTGACGCAGGCCATGCGAAGTATCCCTTACCCGTTTCGGGATAGTGCCCTTATACTTAACCGAGTTCCAAAGAATAAAGGTTGAATAAATTCCATATTAGATATGGAAGAGGATAATGTCAAATCTGTCTTAACCGATGATTTGAAGTTGTCATAAGCAAAGTCAGAAAGGCTTGGAGCCTAGTACGACATATGCAACTTTGTGGAATATCTCAGCAAGTACGATAGATATTATTTACTGGTCCGCGGAGCAAAAGGTGTTTGTCTCCAAACATGCTGTCTTCTAGAGGAAGTGTTTCTTCCAAAAGAAGCAGTGGGAGTGAATCAGATCTCAAAACAGTTTGAGATCCACAAAGATATATTCAACCAGAGGAACGTGAGCAGACGCCGCATAGCGATGAGGTGTAGATCACTGCTCAGAGCACACAAAAGTTCTGTAAGTCTGTGGATGACCTTAAGCCTAAAAGGGCTGCTGGTATGTTCATCTTGAAGAATGAATATCTCACGACTTATGAAAGAATGTTTGAGAGGCAATATTGAGAGATATGGCTAGGAGCCATAATATCTGAATTAGATTCCATCAGTGACAACTAGGTTGTGAACCTAGTCTGTCTTACCTAATGGGAGTGTCCCTGAAAGGCTGACATGGATAGTAATATGATTACCATAAGGCTATAGTGACGGCTGAAGGGCATGAGGTGTAAACCTTGTAATTGTCTTTATGCTGGCGGCTGTGCCCGGTTCTATTCAGACTATGCTTGTTGTAACTTCGTATCATGACTATATGATAGTGTTGAAGCCGTTGGGCATATAGCTCGATGTTCATAGACGTAAACATGATATGTAAGCCCACGAGATCCATTTATGGACTCAAACAAGTTTCTCTAGACAATTTCTTTGTTTGATAATCAAAGGAGTTTGTTTTAGTCAAAAGAAGGATATGCCTAATGTGCAAGATGGATAGTGGGAGTGTGTTACGATTTTGAGTAAGGTATTGGATATCTCTCTAGAGAATTATCACCCCATGTCACGATCAATTAATGTTTGGTAGTTCAAGGTCTTTGCGAAAGCACTTGGATTAGCGATTCTTAATTTTAGAAATAAGAATCTATAGCGATAGATTTAATCTGGCTTTGTTAGATTATAGTTTACCTATATAGATGTGATGCTAAAAGAAGTTTAGCATAGATCGCGAGATCTGTCTATGTTAGGACATTGGTCCTAAAGATAAGGTGAAAGATGATGCTTATGGAAGGTTTTCTTCATCACTGCGATAGGAACCATCTTATAGGTAATGCCGGATGTTCATAGTCCATGAATAGTCATGAGCAAGTATAAAAGTAAACTGTAAATGTCGAGAATATCCTTAAACAAGTTAAGGAAAGTTTCTAGTTTATTGAAACTTGGAATTAAATAAACGTAGATATACAAACGTATATCCTAAGTCTTATGAAGGCGAGTGGGAGCTACAGATGGGTTTGCGATCACTTTGATTAAGTGATACAGTTGAGTGGAAATGTTCTAGCATATGGGTCATCAGTAAATTCTACAACTTAGCCAAAACACAAGAGTGCCTTAGAGGCAAATGAGAGCGAGACATGGATCTAGAAGGTTCATTCAAGAACCTTATACGGTTCTTCCACCTTTTCAGATATAAATGATATAGTAAGTGGATTTATTGCTTGAAGCAAGGACCAGGGTCTCGTCAGAGATTTGTGTGTGTGTTGAGGCGGTTCCTTTGACTTGATCATTTGGAATGTGATATGAAGATAGTCTGAGTCCCCATGGATAGCGATCCGTTTATGGCTAGGGGCTAGTTAAGTAGTATTGCATGAGATTCTTGTGTTTCAACTTGGTCTTGTGTGTTTGGTGATTGGTTTTAGGCCAAGTGGGAGATTGTTGGAATAGTGTCCTAAACCCAATCGGGTTGGACCGGATCCGACCGGTCGGATTATTTCTACTATTTCTTTATGCTTATACATATATTAAATGGCTTTTCTCGTTGTCATATATTTGTTCTTTTAAAGAACCAATTGTGAATTGTTAT
Organism: Gentiana macrophylla; assembly: GCA_026214975.1. Classification (NCBI taxonomy): domain Eukaryota; kingdom Viridiplantae; phylum Streptophyta; class Magnoliopsida; order Gentianales; family Gentianaceae; genus Gentiana; species Gentiana macrophylla. Next base: position 8,356,076 of record CM047807.1, on the reverse strand, counting down.
ATGATAACGTCCTTAGTATTAAATCGTGATAGAGAAACCATGATAGGCGATTATGGTTGATGAGATCTCTAATCACTTTAATAAGTTTGATACTTAAATGTCTCTCAGTCGATGTACTATTAAACAGGGCATTGATAGTATGAACAAAGCTAGCACGTATTAGATGTCTTCTGTCTTTAAGGCGAGGATAGATCTCGTCTATCGAAGTGTAGAGACACTTGGACATGCGTGGGACGTGTATTCGAGAATGCGACGCGTAGATCGACCCACTTACACGAGATAAATGTCACACTATGTGACGGTTGTGTAATTATCCTTAAGACCGAGTCTTCATGGCATCACGGTGTGGATTGTCATGCTTTGACACTATTGAGGTTTCCACAGCCACGGGCGATCATGCGGTAGTGATTGGGTATGATCATTGAAGCACGCGGAGTATACATGATTGGTCGTCCGGGAATCGCGTATCCTATGATTGGGATCGAATATCCGAAATGGCCTTCTTATAAGGAATGTCTTACTCGTGAATCTTTGCAAAGTGGGAGTAAATGAGTTACTTCGAGAGAGCATGATATCCAGATTATAAGATACGGTTGTTGATGTTTTGACACTCGACTAACGACCGTATGGATATTATTACAATGATAGGATTGTAAGTTACACGGCAATCAAGTTTCACATGAAAGGTAGTAGTCATTGCATTTGACTCTTCCGATGATTGGGGTCACGGTGTGTTGCTAGACGCTATCCCGTGATCGTTAGGCATGAAGGGCATTTTCGTAATTTGCACTTTGTGTCTACGGCCAACATATTCGAAGCCTATCGGGTCACACACATAAGAACATCTAGCGGATTAAAATGTGGTTATAGATGATAACCAAATAAGGAAAGTTTATCTCGAGACTATAAAGGTTATAGTGGTAAATTAATATGGTGGTATTTATTTATTATGAATAAATTAAATACAAGATATTAATAATATTATATTAATTAAAGAATATTCCGGATGCCAATTTATTGGCTAAAGGTGGCGCAATTTTGGAGTGTATAAGATACACTTGGATTGTGTAATTTAATTAATGATATTACCTATTATTAATATTAGATATTAATAAAATAAATTAATATATATATGTTATGAGTGCATGCGTGTGTGTACATTACATGCAAATTAGATTTGCATGCATGCGCACCGTGTGTGTATGTATATATATATATAATATATAGATTTATTTGTGTAATGTATATGTGATATATACACATATGTAAATTGATTTATGGTAATAAAATAAAGATAGTCAATATTAGATATTGACAATATCTTGGAAATAATCAATATAAGATATTGACAATATCCTAGATTTATTTAATATGAGATATTATAATAAATGAGATAAATCAATCAATTATATTTTCCTTATTTTATTGGGAAAAAGTTTTCTTCCTTTCTACTCTACTTGGGGCGCCACTTCTACTATAAGTAGGAGGTGGGTGTCAAGCTCTTTTGTACAACACAATTGCAAGAGTTCATAATTCTTGTGTAAAATAGAGAGCTCTCCATAGTGAGTTTGTGAGGGAAGAAAAGGTCCGGTCTAGCGACCGGAGTTTTTACGATAGCAATCAAGGAGGATTCCGAGGGGTTCGTGTGGATTAGCGATAGAGGCCGGACGCGTGGGACGGCTTGCGCATTGAACTACTCTCCGTTGGCGGTCAAAGCGACGATCTTGTAGATCATCTAAGGTATAACTGTCAAACTACTTAACGTGTTTATTGCATTAAACGAAGAACGATCTAGAAAAGGAAATCAAATTTTAAATTCCGCTGCGTTAAACTAGTGATTTCCTAACAGCTTCTTGGTACTTCGGGAATATGATAAAATTCATTAATGGCTTTAGGGGTGAAAGGGACTTTGGTTTTACGAATCGTGACAGAATTGACTACACCATTCTCAAACTCCTCTGGATTAACACTGGACAATACAGAATAAAATTCCACCACCATTGTAAAATTAATGGGTGCAGTTGGTATTGCTGCCACGGCTCCCCATTTACGATCATCAATGATTTTCGCAAGCCTAGGAGTGATATGTGAAATGCTGAGACTACGCTCTGACACGACAGGACTCTGACTAAAGATTTTGGCATAATTCTGACGAGCTGCGGCAGATGCGGTCCTATCGAACAAGATATCCTGCTCGGCTTGTGTTAGAGCTCGCGACTGGGGTGTAGGGACGGTGACAATTTTACGCTTTTTGGTTGACGGATTTTTCTTACTACGAGAGGGTTTTCCGGACATCTATGGTAATGGTGGTGGTGACAACAACAACACAGCAACAACAACAACACACAATTCATCCAATTAATATTAAATCCCATCCTCCAGTTTGATATTGAGTCTAACGAAATTATGAGAAATTGAAGATAATTTGATTGAAATGAAAAGAGAAATAACTTGTTACCGTGTTGTTGATGTTGACCGCCGGAAATTAAGAGGGTGGCCGGAATTAATGGTGTTCCAATCCTTATAGCACCGAAATTTCATCCCTTGATGTCCTTAGCACCGTCATGTGCTCGGGTTGAGACGGATAGAACGAGAAGAGGACAGAGGAAGATGGTGACTGCTGTTGATGTTGAGGATTTGATAGATGAAATTGGGTTGAAGAAGCCTTGTGTCAAAGGGGTTGGTGCGGCGGCGAAGAAAGGAAATGGATTCAGATTGAAGAAAAAGAAAGGGTGTGGCGTAGGCCACTAGGGAAGTTGAATTAAAGGGTAAAAGTGGCGCAAGCCACGAGGATCATGGCGCAAGCCACAAAATTAATTAGCTAAATTCATGAAATTAAAGTGGCGCAGGCCACTAATTTTCATGGTGTGCACCACTACATCATGAAACGGGAAGGAACTCACTATTCATTAACAGAGAGCAAAACACCCACAAATTTTCACTTAGAAAATTTTTTCTATCACCCCAAACATACAAAACACATATCTTTAACTAAAAAAAAATTCTAACACTTATAATAAACATACTAAGCATACTCAACACATTACTTCTATCACGTATCAAGATAAGAATTATATTTAAAATTAAAATTTATACGGTCTATCGGGTTGCCTCCCGGGAGCGCTTTCGTTTAACGTCTTTGGCTCGACGAGATTATACGGTAGATTAAATGGACTTATACAGATTAATCGTAGGGATTACTACAAACTAATACCACTTAAACACATAGCACAAAAGCACATAATCTTACCAAAATTGATGCATAAGCGGTAAAAGGAAAGATAGTACCCGGGGTTGCTAAGTTTATAGTCTATAGCAATACTTTGCCATGTTATTAATCAGAAGGGGGGTCGGTAAGGAACATCACTTCCTCAGTTTGAGGGATTCCTTCCTCTTTGACGAATAATTTCACTCGATGTCCATTAGCTAGAAACGTGGTCTTCCCATCGGTAAGTTCCACTGCTCCGGATGCATATACCTTGGTTACTTTAAAGGGACCTGTCCATCTCGATCTCAACTTCCCTGGAAACAACTTCAACCGTGAATTATACAAAAGCACCTCATCACCTACATGGAACTCACGATGAAAAATCATTTTATCATGAAACGACTTCGTGCATTCTTTGTAGATACGGGCGTTTTCATAAGCATCTAAACGAAATTCTTCCAATTCCGTGAGTTGGAGCAACCGATGATCACCTACGGCTTGGGGATCAAAGTTAAGAAACTTGATGGCCCAAAAAGCTCGGTGCTCTAACTCAACCGGAAGATGACAAGATTTTCTGAATACTAGTTTATAAGGAGAGCAACCAATGGGTGTTTTAAAAGCCGTTCTATATGCCCATAGTGCATCATCGAGTTTCACCGACCAATTTTTACGGTTGGTGTCTACCGTTTTTTCAATGATCCGTTTCACCTCTCGGTTAGACACTTCCACTTGACCACTAGTGTGTGGATGATACGGTGTACCTATCTTGTGCTTCACACCATACTTTTAAAGTAATTTTGTGAATGGTTGATTACAAAAATGAGATCCTCTATCACTAATGATGGCCCGAGGAGTGCCAAATCTCGTGAAGATGTTCTTTTTAAGGAACTTCATCACTACTCCGGCATCATTGGTGGGAAGAGCTTGGGCTTCAACCCATTTAGATACATAGTCAACCATTACCAAAATAAACTTATTACCAAATGATGGAGGAAATGGACCCATGAAATCGATGCCCCACACATCAAACAACTCACACTCTAAAATAGGGTGGAGAGGCATTTCATGTTTCTTAGATACATTTCCCCATTTCTGGCATGACTCACAAGATTTAGCATAATGATGTGGATCTCTATATAACGTAGGCAAATAAAAACCACATTGTAAAACTTTATAAGAGGTTTTCCATCCACCATGATGGCCTCCAACTTCACGTCCATGACAAAAGGATAGTAGACTTGAAATTTCATTATTAGGAATGCATCTCCTAATGATGCCATCCGAACACCTCTGAAAAAGGTCTGGTTTCTCCCAATAATAGAATTTCAAATCATGGAAAAATTTCTTTTTCTTTTGCCATGTCCAATGAGGTGGAATATAACCATGCGTAAAATAATTAACAATGTTACCAAACCATGGTGAATCCTCTCTTTTGCATCGGGTGTTTCCAATGAGTTGCATGGATGGAGGTGCATCAATCACCATAAGTTGTTCATCCGGGAATGCATCTTGAATCTCCTTCCTTTTACCTTCCTCTTCAACGATCTCTAGTCTACTCAAATGATCCGCCACTACATTGTCTTTACCTTTCTTGTCTTTGATTTCCACATCGAACTCTTGAAGAAGTAGAATCCATCGTAAAAGTCTTGGCTTTGCATCCTTCTTGTTCATTAGATACCGGAGTGCCGCGTGATCGGTGTGGATAATAACTTTAGAACCGATAAGATAAGAACGAAACTTATCCAAGGCGAAGATAACCGCCAAAAGTTCCTTCTCGGTTGTGGCATAGTTGATTTGTGCCGCATTCAAAGTATGATATGCATAGTAGATGGCATTCAGGTGGATAAGGCTAAAGTATAAGCCATTGAGAGAATGTCGTACCCGAAGACAGTGAAGGAGGTACGAGGATTTCTAGGACATGTGGGCTTCTATCGGCGTTTCATTAAAGACTTTTCGACGATAGCAAAGCCGTTATCCAACCTGCTGAAAGAGGACGTGGAGTTTTTGTTTGATGATAGGTGTAAGAAAGCTTTTAATAGCTTAGAGGATAAGCTAACCAGTGCCCCCATTTTAATCGCGCCCGACTGGACTAAACCTTTTGAATTAATGTGCGATGCCTCTAACTACACAGTGGGCACAGTTCTAGGGCAGAGAATTGACAAAAAGTTCAGGCCGATTTACTATGCTAGCCGCACTTTGAACCCAGCTCAATGCAATTACGCCACTACCGAGAAGGAATTCTTGGCAGTCGTTTTTGCTATTGACAAATTCAGAAGTTATCTTTTAGGGTCCAAAGTGGTGGTGTGGACAGATCACGCAGCACTACGCTACCTTATGGAAAAAGCAGACGCTAAACCAAGGTTACTCAGATGGATCCTGATACTACAGGAATTTGACCTTGAAATTAAGGACACGAAAGGTAGTGATAATGTTGTAGCTGACCACTTATCTCGCCTAGTGAATGAAGGTGGCGAAGTCCCTAAGGAGATAGGCATTGACTTTCCGACTGAGCAATTAATGAAGCTAGAGACTGTGAGGCCATGGTATGCTGATTACGTCAACTACTTAGCAAGTGGGCATTTAGAAGAGATGACGCATCAGGAAAAGAAGAAAATTTTCAGCGACTTAAAGTATCTCGTATGGGAGGATCTATATCTGTTTAAAGTCTGCAAGGACGGGTTGCTTAGAAGGTGCGTTCCGGAGCATGAACAATTGGATATTCTAGAGCAATGTGATAGTGGTCCCGCTGGTGGACACTACGGAGCACCTAAGACAGTCACAAAAATCCTTCAAGCTAGTTTTTACTGGCCTACCTTGTTTAAAGATGCTGAAGCCTTTTGCAAAGGCTGTGATAGATGCCAAAGAGTAGGAGACTCGAAGAATAGGATGGAGATGCCTTTGAGGCCTATCTTGGAATGTGAAGTTTTCGACGTCTGGGGCATGATTTTATGGGACCATTCCCATCATCATGCTCTAACAAATATATTCTGGTCTGTGTGGACTACGTTTCCAAGTGGGTAGAGGCCATAGCCACCCAAACCAATGATCACAAAGTTGTAAAGAAATTCTTGCAAAAGAATATCTTTACTAGATTTGGCTGTCCTAGAGCCCTTATCAGTGATGAAGGTTCGCATTTCTGTAATGCACCACTGGATAAAATTCTTGAGAAATATGGTGTCAAGCATAGAATTGGTACACCATACCACCCCCAAACCAGTGGCCAAGTCGAGGTAAGCAACAGAAGTCTAAAGCGGATTTTGGAGAAAACGGTAAATTCAAATAGATCCAACTGGAGTCTGAAGTTGGACGACGCACTTTGGGCTTATCGCACCGCGTTCAAGACCCCTATGGGTACGTCACCATTCCAAATGGTCTATGGCAAGGCTTGCCATCTACCAGTCGAGCTGGAGCACAGAGCTTACTGGGCTATTAAATTCTTAAACTTCGATAGCCAACTCTGTGGGGAGAAAAGATTATTGCAACTACATGAGCTCGATGAATTCAGACTCAGGGCCTACGAGAACGCCAAGCTGAGCAAGGAGAGAACGAAGGCGCTCCACGATGCAAAGATAAAAGACAGAGATTTCAAGGTAGGAGAGATGGCTTTCCTTTACAACACCAGATTACATCTGTTTGCTGGCAAGCTTAAGTCCAGATGGTCCGGACCCTTTGAAATTGTCGAAGTCCATCCAGGTGGAGCGGTTTCCTTGAAAGGGTACAGTGGTCAACCTTTTAAAGTGAACGGTCATAGATTGAAAAAGTATTTCGGACAGCCTTATGAAGCACCTGAAGTCCTGTACTTTCAAAAGTTGGTTGACATGACTGATGTGCTGATTTGTGATGAGATCCCATCCGAATTCTTTACTTCGGATGATGACATTATTGCCCTTAACTTTAAAGATGCTTCTACCACGCCTCCTACACCTATCAGTAAGCTAGTGCAACAATTAAGCAACAACACGAAGAAGAGAGTCAGTGCTATCTGGCGAGTTAAGTTCAAACACTTAGTAGAACACTTGACTTGTTCTTCGTTAATGCCACACCACCGCCCTTCATTCCGATTCCGATGAAGAGGTGGCCCTGATCAAACCGAAGTGGCCCGATCCGGGTTGACTTTGCTGACTCTGTCAAGCTATGACATAAAAGAAGCGCTCCTAGGAGGCAACCTAGTCTTTTAAGTTACTTTTTAGTTAAGTTTTAGGGCATTAGGAATAAAACCGTGGTGATTGGTGTGTTGGTTGTCCTTGTCCTATTTGTGAATGCTTTATTTGCCCATTCATGTTTACTCATATACCCCTTGTACCCCGAGATTATCTGCTGTGTCGAGTGTTGCAGATACTGTTGAGCGGTTTTTGCCAGTTATCATTTTTAGTGTTGTCTGTTCGTGATACGAGCTGCAGCGGTTCATTCATGTTATGGCCTGACCACTGTCAACCTACAGCCCGACAACCACTTTGAAACCAGCTAAGTATTCTTTTCTTTTATTTGCACATTCTGAGGACATCATGTGATTTAAGTGTGGGGGGGTGTTTAAATTGGGTATGTTATCATGCTATATCTTCTGAAAATGAGTAAATGTGATTTTCTCGACAATTTTAAAATTTATCAGAGTAAACTTGGATAATTGTAAATCTTGAGCATGTAATTGAAACAAAAGGCTCGCTAGTTGTAGTTTCTTGATGATGATTGTCTGTAACTTCTGTGAGATAGCTATAGCATGCTTTTACTGATACGAGATAGTATTCATTTCATATTCACGTAAGCCTTTGATATTGAAGCAAAAATTTTGAACTTTATCCATTCACTATCCTAGTGATTTATCCTAGAGAGACTTGTGCTTAATAGTAACAATGAACATTACACCTAATTTCTAACCGTGTACTGTGAATATCTGAGGTTTGAATGTGATAAGTAAAACGTAACTAGTGTTCTATGAAAAGTAGAAGGAAAATTTCAAAAAAAAGTGAAAAGATGACATTGGGTGTGTCGAAAGCTAGTCGATGATTTGAGTGCGATAGGGTATACCACGTATGTCCTATACCACTATGATGACTAAAAGCTCACGACAGTCAGAAAAAGCTGCCTTATGATTGGAGTAAGGTAGGTATATCTCGAATATCCTATTCTCGCTATGACAGGCAAGAGCTCATTCGATGTGCGTTTAAATGTGAAAGATTAGTTAAATCAACTTGCACTAAGAAGTGGTATGAATTGATATAAGACTAAGTTATCGCTCATCTTATCCCAAAGATAAACCGAATGATATGTTTTAGGGATTATCCTAATAAGTACACGGGAAGATTTTTTTGTGGAACGGTTAACGCTATACCTAGGAAATTCATTAGGATTGTTTGAACGGATCTCGTATGAAAGAATAGTGGAGATTGAAAAGGGCTTTTACACACACATCGAATCTATCTCTATGTTGGTAGTACTTGCTATATTTGTCGATTCGTTGTTACGTGAGTCGAGAGCCTATGTGGATTACATGTACAATGAGTCGGTTTTGATTGTTTTGTTCGGGACGAACAAAAAGCTAAGTGTGGGGGAGTTGTTCTCGGTGAATTTTATGATTTATATTGCAATATTTCATAACAATAATCCCCGTGTTTTAGTAATTTTTATAGAAAATTACGTATTGAATGAATAAATTGGAGAAATGGTTTTAAAGTTATAAAAAGTGTAAAACGTGCCAATTACGTGCTTAAAATGATGATTTTTTGTTGGTTTGAGTTGTGTTACACTTTGGTATGCTTTCAATGACTGGCAGGTGTTAAATGCGACTGAAAAAAGAGGATTTGAAGTGTTTAATCGTGCTTTGAAGAATAAAGAGATAGAGATGAATTTGGAAGAAAAAGGGTTTGGATTTAGCGCCCGTAAGCTTGAACTAGCGTCCAGTGTGGACAGACGTATGAATATATGGACGGGCGTCCAGGAGGAACTTTTACATTCAGGATTGACAGATTTTTAGTGAACTGGCGTCTGATTTTGTATAGGACGGGCGTCTAACATGACTCGGCCCGATTCGAAGAATTTTGTTAAGACTGGACGGGCGTTCAACCCTTTGGACGGGCGTCCGGGTGCCGACTTAACCCTAGCCGCCTCAGTTTTCTATAAATACGTGCGATATCCCAACCCTAAAATCATCATAGCTCACAGCAGCCGCACATAGGAGAGCAGCCGCACCAAAACCCTACGAAATTATGAGTTTCGTCCCTTCAACCGTGTCTTAGATCATCACAAGGATGCAAGGCTAAGCATATAGCGGTAGAACAACTGGAGGATACCACATCAACATCACCACAACCATGAATTGTTAGGTTATCTTTATTTATGATTTCGAATATTGTATTTTATTTATCGATTGGTATTTGGATTGATTGTTAAGTGTTTTGTTAGATAGGGATATCAATGAAACTGCATGTTGATTTGAATTTGTATGGAAATATAATTCAACAATAGAACCTTTCAATCGATACAATTAATAATAATTTGAGGAATCATGTATTGTTAATTGGGTTATATAATTTGGGAACAAATTAATGATCTTGTGATGTATGGTTAATTGTTTTGCTTGGAAAAGAAAACAAAATCCTAGGAATTGAGCTAAAGGAATTTAATCGATTTTGAGATTGATCAACCCAATAAAATCGTATTCTGATCATAAAAATGGTTGTGTGATTGTTGTGTGGTTGATTCTAGCTGTTTTACTGTTCTTTTAACTATTTGATAAATCAATTCGTTCGTTATCAACTTTTATTGCTACGTTTAGTTATTTAAAAGTCTTAGTTTTTGCCTACTGTTTCTGCATATTTCCGTTTCCAGCACGATATCAGACGCCCGTCCACCCTAAGTAGACGCCCGTCCAGTTCTAAGTTTCTCTGTTTTGTCATTGTTTTAGTCATTGTTCTTCGTTTCGTTTTATAATTAACGTCCACCTTTAGTTTTAGGTAATAATTAGTGACATAATCGATTTAATAACTATACTGTAATCCGATAATTATACGATTCCCTTAGGACGACTCGGTAACACCCTATACTACGAACCTTATACTTGGGGTGTTCCGATAAAATAAATTTAAAACTAGTTTTATCGAACAATACCATCAAGTGACACTTTTCCCAATTTAGAACCAAATTCGTATCTTCACAACGTTGTACGACACGTTCCAAATGAGATAAGCATTGATCAAAGGAATCTCCAAAAATACTAAAATCGTCCATAAATATCTCCAAAAATTTCTCAACCATATCAGAAAAGATTGCCATCATACATCTTTGAAATGTGGCCGGGGCATTGCATAAACCAAAAGGAATTCTTTTATAAGCGAACGTTCCATAAGGGCAAGTAAATGTTGTCTTTTCTCGATCACCAGCCGCAATGAAAATATGTAGATATCCCGAATAACCATTAAGAAAACAATAGAATTTTTTTCCACACAACCGCTCCAACATTTGGACTATGTACGGTAGTGGATAGTGATCCTTCCTTGTATGCTCATTCAGTTTCCGGAAGTCAATACACATGCGATATCCGGTCACTTCCCTTGTAGGGATCCATTCGTGTTTCTAATTCTCTTTAACTGTGAAACCGCCTTTCTTTGGTACCACTTGAGTAGGACTGACCCATTCACTATCCGAGATAGGGAAGATTATGCCCATTTCTAGCAACTTGATAACCTCTTTCTTCACCACTTATTGCATATGTGGATTTAGACGGCGTTGTGGTTGTACACACGGCTTAGCATTGTCATTCAAAATGATCTTGTGCACACAAATTTCCGGACTAATTCCATGAATATCCGCTACTGTCCAACCGAATGCTCTCTTGTGCTTTCTAAGCATCCTTAGCAATTGATCTTCCTGCAAATCGGTTAGTGACGAAGAAATAATAACAGGTAACAATTTATCATTTGCAAGAAAAGCATATTTAAGATTAGAAGGTAAAGGTTTTAATTCCAAATTTCTTGGTGGCTCTTCAACCGAAGGCTTTAAAACTGGTCCACTCAAATCTAGTTCCAAGTACCGGTGCCATGGTTGTCTTTTAAAAGGGCCGCCGGCATCCAAGTGAAAAATCACTTCCTTCATTTCTTTGTCATTTTCTTCTTCTTTATAGATTGATAAAGCCAAGCATTATTCAAGCTTATCTTCAAAGGCCTGTAAGTTAGTACGATCCACAAAAATAGAAGATATAGCATCTATGAAAGAACATGATTCTCGTGAGTCGTATGGATGTTTCATTGCTTTGAAGATATTAAAAGTGACTTTATCCTCATTAACTCTCAAAATTACCTCACCTCTTTGAACATCAATAAGAGTTCTTCCCGTGGCTAGGAAAGGACGACCAAGAATAAGGGGCGTTGAATACCCTTCCTCCATTTCCATCACCACAAAATCAACCGGGAAGTAAAACTTATCGACCTTAACTAAAACACCTTCAATGACTCCCTTAGGGTATTTAATCGATCTATCCGCCAATTGGAGAGTCATCTCCGTGTTTTTAAGTTCTCCTATTCCGAGTTTTTTATAATCCGCATAAGACATAAGATTTATACTTGCACCGAGGTCACAAAGTACTCTCTTAAACAAAAATCCCCCGATTTCACACGGAATGGTGAAACTACCGGGATCCTTAAGTTTAGGAGGAAGCTTATGTTGTAAGACCGCGGAGCATTCCTCATTAAGACAAATTTTTTCATATTCTTCTAAACGCTTTTTATTTGACAAAATATCCTTAAGAAATTTCCCATAAGTAGGCATGTTGATTAAAGCTTCAATTACGGGAATGTTAATATTCAAATGGCGGAAAGTATCAAGGAAACGAGCATATTTTTTATCCATCTTCAACTTTTTAATTTGTTCCTTAAGGGGATACTGGAGTGATTAAAGGTCAATTAAAGTGGGATTAGAATTCATACCTCCCTTACCCTTATTGTTTGGTGGAGACGGAGTAGCTTCCTCAAAATTTTGTGCATTTGGTGGCCGCCAATCAATGTCTTCTTGCCTTTCCTTTCTCGATTTTTGCTTCGGTTCCCTTTGAGCTTTTTGAGTGTGAACCGGTGGAGAGTTTTTAAGAATTGTGTGTTCTTCAACTTGATCCTCTCTCACATGTTCATTAAATAAGGTCCTTAGATCACTTGCTCTAGGGTTCTTCAAGATTCTAGGAACTTTCACCCACTCTTCATCATCACTTTCCTTTTCAACATACCTATCCCTTCTCAAAAATTCATTAACAACCTCTCCTTCTTCTTCACTCAATTCCTCTTCTTCAAATTTGTCATCTAAATCATCTTCTACTTCGTTATTTCCGGGATTTTCCACACCATTGCTTCCACAAACCTTTCCACTACGAGTAACGATAACATTAACCTCCCTTGGATTCCTCTCGGTATTGCTAGGAAGTCCACCGGGTGGTCTACTACTCTTTCTTTCACCTTCTCTACTCATGTGTTCTTCTACATTCCGCATTGATGCTTCTATGGTCTTCATTCTTGTATCATGACCACTCATTGTAGTCCTCAAAGAGCTAAGGTCTTTAGTAATCGAACTCATAGAAGTCATCATGGATTCCATGTTCTTAGCTTGAGTAGATACAACACCCATAAGATTATCCATCATTGCTCCCCATTTGTCAACATTGTCATTTGAGTGAGTAGTATTTTGAGTAATGGGAATGCTTTGGGTGGTGTGTTGTTGATAAGATCGAGTTGGTGGTTGTTGTGGATAGGTGGAGGAATTTCCTTGGAAATTTCGAGTTTGGGAATTTGGGTTGAAAGAAGTTCTTTGTTGTAAAGGAAATGGTGGTTGGCCTTGTTTGTTTGCATTTTCGGACCAACAATAATTTGGATGATCTCTCCTTATAGCATTAAAGGAATTTGAATAAGCATTGTTTAGATTTTGATGTTGTTGCATGAAACTAACCTCCTCATTCATAGGTTCTCTTGACTCATCCAATACAAAAGTTGTATCATCATCATACCTCATTTCCTCAATTGGGAATTCACTTTGTGCATAAGTATCCAAAGTTTTGCTAGATTGCATACCATCGAATTTCTTGTTAAGAGAAGCTAGTTGAGCTAGCACTTCCGATTGAGACGTAGCTTCTCCTACAAGAGCAACTTTTCTCGTACTCAATCCGGTCTCCCACATTCTATTGTTTTTCGAGATTCTTTCAATAGCATCATACACCTCTTGTGCATCACGCATCATCAAACAACCGCCACATGCATGATCAACATCCGCACGGGACTCATGTCTCAATTGTCTACAAAAGAGTTGGATTTGCATTTCCAGAGTATATCCGTGATCGGGACAAGCTCTCAACAATTTTTTAAATCTTTCCTATGCACTTCCGAGAGACTCTTCAACTCCTTGCTTGAAGTTAGCAATTTCAACTTTCAACTTTAAGTTTCTCCCGGGTGTGAAATATTGCTTTAAAAATTCGTCTTGTATTTCTTCCCAACTAGTCAATGAGTGATGAGGAAGAGATGAAAACCAATCTTTAGCCTTTCCGGTCAATGAAAAGGGAAACATTGACATCCTTGTCAACTCCTTGTGAACACCATGGCTCTTAGCCGTGTTGCAAAATTGCTCAAATAGATGAAGATGTTGATGTGGATCTTTGTGATCTTCACCAAAAAATTGACAACGGGTATCAATCAATCCAAAGAGATGACCTTTCACTTCAAAGTTGTTAGCTCCTTCATTAGGTAAACGGATAGGATCATTTGGTACATTCCTTCTAACTGTTTGATCACAAATGGGTCGAAATGGAGGATTGTTGTTTTGGTTATTTAGGTTGTTTTGATTCCGGTTTTGATTTCTGTTTTGGTTTTGATTTCTGTTTTGATTCTGGTTTTGTTGGTCATTGGGATTTTGATTGTTTGGATTTGGGTTAAGTGGATGAATGGGTGGTGGATTTAAATTGGCTTGGTTTTGACCATGTCCTTGGGCATGAGCAAGCCCTTGTTCGGGTGATGTCTCGTCACTAATCTCGGCCATATCGAATTCTTGGTTAGATGATCCTTGGGAAGTTTCTTCACCAAGTTGTCCTTGGCTAGTTTGACCTCGCTTATTCTCAGATCGTAATTGCCTTTCGTAACTATTGATGTCGGGCTTGTATGGAGTGAGAGGGGCCTTACCGCTTCTAGAACGGGTCATCAACTGCAAAATAGAAACAACAAGAAAACAGTGAACAACACTTGGTAACTTACCAATGGGTAAGTACAAAATGAAAATAAAACAGAATTAGGTTAGAAAAAAGTTTTGATTCTTTCTCAAGAATTTTAAACTAATATAAGTAGAAACCGTTACATTCCCCGGCAACGGTGCCAAAAACTTGATTTAAACATTCTAGGGGTTCAATCTCACCGGCAGTGTACCGGATCAATTGTAATCTAGCGTGGTGGTCAAGGTCGTCTCCCAAGGGAAATGTGAGGTTAAACACCGATTAGTTATCATTATCTTGATCCGAATCGCAGTTTTGTTTAAAAGACTAATAATTAACTACAAAGGTTGTTCAAACGATAAAAGAAATTGACTAAGGAGGTTTATAGTTCAAGTTAATTCCCTTGAATTGATTGGAATCGATCAACATAAGTGTGCTATTGTGTGAATGGTGCATTCCGAAACATGTGATCTTCCCTCATACGAGTGTATAAAATTACACTATGCCTTATCCTTGGTTTAAGTACCTTAAACCTAATGACTCGACACGATAAACACGTGAATGCAATATTCCCCGGATAAGGAATCGAATTCCACTAGGGTCGATTCTACCTTCCGTTCCTCTTACCCTTATCTCACAACTAACGTCTCCGTTCGGTTTCTATTAATTGTGTAGGTGCATGCAATGGTTAATTACTCCAATACACACATTAACAATCAAGCAAGCAAGAGGATTTCAATACAGTAGAAGCTAACAATAAAATGATCAATTTCAACAACAAAAAGATCAACTATCATTACTATATCATCTTAGTCAATACAAGAAACTAGCCACTTATCATCATAACTACTAACAAGTTAAAGCTAGCATTCATAATAACAAGAACACTTAGATCAAAGTAAAAGCTAATAGATTACCAAATTCGAATGATGAACCCAAGGTGAGATTCATCTACTACAGTTTTGATGAAGATGGGGCACAACTAATTGTTTTCTATACATCCACCTCAAGACTTGAGCTTCTCAAAATGATAGTTCTAAGACATTACAAGGATTAAATGTTAAAATGATGGAGATTTTTTGCTAAGAGAGCCTTTTTGGTGATATTGCCTTCAAGCTTCTGCAAAAAACTCTATCTGTCGAAACTTCCCTTTTTCTTCACTGATGAGCAATAGTATATTGCCAAATTTTTGCAATATTTAATAAGATGGCTTGCGCCACTTTTTGTGTGGCTTAAGCCATGTGTGACCAAAGTAGTTGAGATATGACTTCTGCATTTAATGCGCATGTGATAGCTTGATATCATGGCCTGCACCATTTAAGTTGTGGCTCACGCCACTTTTGATGTTGTGGTCTACGCCATGACATCAACAATTATAAATCTTGCATGGAATAAAACAAATGCTTTCCAATTTCTTTCCATTTCTTTTCTGCTCTTCTATCACTACAAAACAGACATAATCACAACACTAATAACTTTTGATAATAAATTATAGATGACTATGTTAACATTTATTAATAAAATTTAGACATTTATCATATAAAATTATGAAATGAAATCGATTCGATTTATATCTAATTCCACTATAATTGATACGAATTATTATTATATACTGAAGAATTGGGGTAAAACATCGTACAATTTTAGCATCCGGTTGACATACATCAGTATGTAATCACATAACTCAGTGTATGGCATACACATGAGGATTGAGTTAGTGATGATGTGCTTGAAACTAGTTAGTCCGTGGTGAATTTAATCAGAGTATGGGTCTCATGATTAATATACCAATAATGCATGAGAACACTTAACGGTGTGACCGCCTTATCCGGACCGTCGGTATATAGTGGTACCTAGTGGGGCATTTATATATGATGTCAATCATATAGGACTAGACCGATTTGATTTGAGTTCTCGATATAATTCAGTGATCGAGAAATCTTATCGAATCACAAGATGATCGTATATGGATTAATCTCAATCCTGATGTGATCACAGTCTACTGCTTGGTTCAAAGTAGGGTTTGATGTGCTAGTTAAGGATCACTTGGATACATGTGATCTGAACACTTCTCGTTGGCTCTTTTCTGGAATGAGTGAGTAGTCTGTGACTACATAGATATGGAATTCATTCCTTCCTGTGGGAGGTAGACAGATAGTTCCCTTATTTTTTAATCCTAGAAACTGACCGATGGGACTAGTTCATATTATATTTGTTATGAACTAATTGATCACTAGGGGGTTAATGGTAAATAAGGATAAGATGTTTTGAGAAGGGTTTACGGAAATATCCCGAATCAAAACGAACAGTCTATGGAGGATTTATCCGTATGTAATGATTATATCAATGGACGTTTATCGACTCAGTGATTGAGTGTAAGTATATATGTATAATCGATAGAGTTCAGTTTCGGGTTTATGGTGGCGTAATCCCGGAATTAATAGATTGAATAAGAATTGTTATGTTCGATGAATAATTCTATTTAATTTATTGTAGCTACTGGTTATAGGTCCATGGTCCCCGATGCGGCTCCTTACATGCATATGTTTCTTGACGTTGGACCTCAATGATAATTAATTAATTGGACTATTTAATTGATGTGCGATTTATTATTTATTGGACTAAATATTAAAATACATGGAAAAGATATTTTTCATGGACTCCGCCCATTATGCGAAATTTCATGTGAACCCTAATTTTCTAGTATTGAGGTGTGTGTGTGTGTGTGTGTCTTGGTAGTTATTAAGGAATTAGTTTTCTTGATAATTATAAGACATGTGATTAATTGTTTGTTTGTTAAATAATTAATTAAGGAAAATATTCTAGATTGATTTTAGATTATTCTAGGAGTATCTTTTATGGAAAAGGATTATTATAATTGATTTTGTATTAATTATTAAATCCTTGGGGGACAAGGATTTCTCTCATATATAAAGAGAGTTCTCCTAAGCCTTTTAAACAATATATCCTAATACACGCATACATACACACAAAATAAGCTTGGACTTTTCGGCCAAGCTTAGGGTTTAGAGTTGGGAAAATCTTTGGGATTTTCTGGGTAGCATATCAAGGAGGTCAAGAATCAAGGATCAACATCCACCGGTTGTTGCTTGGAGATACACATCGGAAGACTGTGGCATCTCAACTATTTGGATCTCGGCTTCTCAATCTTCATATCTAATCTTTTGATTGGTAAGTAGATCTAACCTTATTGTAGTTTAGATCTATTTATTTATATGTTTTAATATGTATTGATCATGATCCTTGTTATTCTTCTGCGTAATCGGGCGGATCTAGATCCGTCTGAAGGATGTAGGATCGTAGATCTAAACGGGTTAGATCTACGCGCAGCGGATGGATCACGACTTATACATCACAACACATAGTTAAAGGACTTAAACTACTACAAGGGGTTTAAGATCATGTTACCAATATCGGGAAGAGACGCCTTGATCTTCCGATGTGTTCTCCAAACGGTGGTTGGTGGACACCCTTCGTGATACACGAACCTCCTTGATATGCAACACCAAGAAAAACTTAGATTTTTTCTTCCTCTAAAAACCCTAGACAAAAAAAAACAAATTTTCTCTCTTTTACAAGTGTGGTGGTTGAATTATGCCAATACCTAAGGCTTGGGAGAACTCTCTTTATATAGGAGAGTAATCCTTGTCCTCCAATGATTCAATAATTAAGAGATAATTATTATATTAATCCTTTATTCCAAATAAAAGATAAATAAAATGAGTATCCAAACAAATTAGGATAAATCATATTTTTATCTAATATTCCATGAATTATCATTTAACAAATAAAAGATAAATCACATGTCAAATAATTATCCAAAAAAACTAATTTCTCTCTAATTAAATAACATCACATTGGCGCCACCTTGTAGGGTTACTAAGCCCACATAAAATGTATTTTATGTGTATTATATTATTTAGCCCAACTAAATAATATCCATGCATATCAATTAATTAGGTCAGCCAATTAATTATCACTGAGGCCCAAATAACAAGATTATTAGTCCGAATTACAGAAGCCACATCGGGGACCATGGACCTATAACCAGTAGCTCTAATAATTAATTATTCATCGAACAAAATAAGTACATTAATTATTAATTCCGGGATTACGCCACCATAAACCCGAAACTGAACTCTACCGATTATAGATGTATACTTATACTCAACCCATAGAGTGAATAAGCGTCCATTGATATAATCACTACATACGGATTAACCTCCATAGATCGCCCATTCGGTGGGATGTCTCCGTGAACCCGACTCGAGAATATCTTATCCTTATTTACCATTAACCCACGATGATCAATTAGTGCACATATCTTACTAGTAGCTAATTAGTCAAATGTGAACTCCCGGGATCGATCACTTTCTTAGGGCTAACAAATAAGGGGACTGTGTCTCTACTTCCCACAGGAAGGAATGGATTCCATGTCTGTGAAAATCAGAACTACTCACTCATCAGGAGATAGTGCCAACGAGAAGTGGCTTGGAACACATATTTAAGTGAACCGTAACTAACACATCAAACACTACCCCGAGACAATCAGCACCCTGTGATAACCTCAGGATTAAGGTTGATCCATATATGATCATCTAATGATTTAATGAGATTCCTCGATTACGGAATTATATCGAGAAATACAGATTAAATCGGTCCAGTCCTATATGAATGCCATCATATATAAATACCCCATGTAAGTACCCTCTACCGATAGTCCGGATAAGACTATCACACCTTAAGGTGTTCTGGGCGCATTATTGGTGTTTTAATCAAGAGACCTTAAACTCTGATTAAGTTCACCACAGACTTACAGTTTAAGTATATCACCACTAACTCAATCCTCACGTGCATGCCATACACTAAGTTAAGCGGTTACATACTTATATACTTAGGGTTTGCAGCAGTGTATTACTTACAAGCACAAAGCAAGTAATAAGGTGAGATAAATTCTCTCATCCACTATTAAAAAAAACTACACAAATTGTCTTTCGGGCACTACACCTAACAATCTCCCACTTGCACGAAATGACAAGCAACGATTGTTTTTAGAGCACACCCTTTCTCATCTTATTCACAACACTCTCCCACTTGCTCTAAAAGTAGATGAGACATATCCATCAATGCCGTACTCTCCAAGCACTCGACTTGGTACACTGATTAGTTAGGTTGTCGACTCGAGACGATCTTTAGGATTGAAACGTTGTCGGTCCTTCCAATCAGGCGGTACTCTCTCTCAATATGCTTTTGACTTCTTGTGACTGAGAAGATCCTTCTAAGCTATCTCTTCACTGTTTTCACAATGAAGTGATATTTTACTCCCAGACCAAAAAAGGAAATTCTAAGCACTATGAGCAAACACTGAGCCCGAGATCAACTTAATGATCATCCTTAATCTGACTACAAGTCAGAATCAGTGTAGTCAACCATATTCAAGTTTGCACCTGAATATACTAGCATATGATTCCTCGTTCTCTAAATATACTTGAGGACGTACTAAACCGCTTCTTATTGCTCGAATCCAAGATTCGATTGCAATTGACTCATGTTAAGCTGACTTGCCCTTATCCCAGAGAGACTCTATCCCATTTTCTCTTTATCCGAAGATTTGGAGAATCATTCCTGAGAGGTAGGGTAGGACTACTCTCGATGAATGCTGCAACCATATATGCATAATCATCTTATTCAATAAGATAGGTGGGATAGCCAATGACTCATTCTCATGAATTTGACCGAATCAGATTCTTAGAATATAGTCCCATTCTCTCATGCAGAGAATGTTGGCCTGTCAGTTTCCGAATTCAGATAGCACACACATGTTGTTTCCAAACGTTTCAGTGTTATCATTCGCGAACACTAATACTACTTTTTACCAATATTGATACCCAGTCTACAAAAGACTTATCAATATTCTGGTCAAGTCCACATATTTTAAAACATGCGACTTTTAATGACCGAGAGGTTCTCTTACATCCACAAAAGACATAAGTCCCCACAGTCAACCTGCCATTTGTTCTAACCAAGATCCTTCTGTTTCGAATGAATCCAGACTCCATTTTTCAGCAAAAAAGTATTAGGAAATCACCCCTATTTTCTGCTTCCTAACGGAATCTAGCAAGGCGGAGTGGTGAGAGAGTTCAAGGTCTGGTTAACTCTCTACTTTTCAGGGAATCACCCCTAGATCACTCAGCTTTGTGCTGAAAGTTGAACTTTCTTATTCATTCAACTCTTTTTCAGCGTTGATCCAATTACTCCCACTGGGCCTGAGACACTCAGGTGGTTCTACAAGAAACTGAACAGAACTGGAGTACTAAAACTCCATTCACAGGGATAAGGTATCCGAACCAACCTCTATGATCAGAATCCTATACAGCCCACAAAGAGCCACATGTTATCAATCACCCCAACAGACTATAAAGTCCACAAAACCATAATGGGTCAATGGTTAAACCATACTCCCATGCGTTCTAGGTGGATTGATATTCTGATCTAGTAGTATTTATCAGTGTATTCACCAACAACCGATGTTGTACGTGGCCTGACTAAATCAGATAGTAACTACCTTTGGGTAACCGTACTCCAAGGTTTAAGGCTGCTTCATATAGATTCTATCAAAAGCCTTGTGACAGTTCAACCGTCACTTTATGATCTCAAGAATCTTATAACCAACCTTCACTCGTCTCATTAAGATATTTCACAAATAGTCACAATCTGAACGTATGCGCAAAATCTCCAGTCCTACCTTCAAGCATTAAGTGCTAAATGCCTACATTTACGGAAGTGGTGTGAACCGAATTCACTCCTTTTCCATAAATTCACTAGCATCTTCTAGGTAGACTTCTCGGTTTCCATAATAATGTTAACCGTTATTTTGCACCAAATTATCTTAATCGAGTTTAGCAGTGTATTGTAGCACATCAGTAACTATATATGGGGCAAGTCTATGGTTTCTTCCTCAGTGAAAAACATTCCACTAGGAGGCAGGCCGAGCATCAGTCCCAAACTATTGCGATAGCCTATTCTGAGCATGGAATACTCTATTCTCTGCTAAAATCAGAGACTCCTCCTCGTATTCTTTCGATAAACTAAACCGTGTTTCGAGTAGTTATCAGACAAAATGTCACCACTCAAAATCTCCCACTAGCTTGTATCTCTCACTAGACCCCAAAGGTTATGATGAACAAGCTATGTTACCCCTTCAAATCTATTACCCTTTCCCAATTGAAAGGAAGCTTAGTCATTGTTCCTTTAAGACAATGTTCCGAGACTGGGAGATAGGAATCACCCTTAGCCAGTCATTAGGTCTTATCTCTAGGATATATGCACTAATTAATAGATTTTGAAGAATCGTTTATCTTAATACGGAAACCATTCACCTATAATAGTTTAAGACGTGTTACATATACATTTTCAGCATTTCTTAGTGGTTCTAACTTTATCAAACAAAAGTCCGAGTCTTGGATTCGTACTACAAATGACATTTTCACTTTCTATGAGGCAACAATATATCGAGTTGAAAGTGAATCCATTTGTTTCAATGAATCTGTAAACAGAAAAATAAATTTTTCTGTGATATTCAATTGTTTCAATGAATCTGAAATTACTACCCATTGTTACTCTATTAATCGTTAATGCAAAGCTCTCTTGTTCTTCCAAAGAACTTAGCTCCCGAGTCGAGTTACTCGGTTAAGAAAGTTGCTAAGGATTCATTGGTTAGTGATCCGAAATCACTTTCCTTATCCTATACTTTCTTTACTTAATGTTTCGGTTTAGCCTCAATCTTAGTTTAGATGATTAACACTTGTAGACATTATTTCCCCTTCTTGACTTTTCTTAAATGGAAATAGTCTTGAACTAGCAGTTCGTTTGAGTAGACACTACTCGTGAACTGTGGGATGTCTAATGAAAGCGTTACCCAGTGGGACTAATTTTCTAATAATTTAGAAAAACAACATATAAAAGCTCCCACTAGTTTATCGGTTCCAATTACCGTCTAACTAGCGATACTTTAATTTATTATTCTCCAATTTTTCTATTAGAAAATTTCTCGTGTAGACACTACACAATTAAAATTCACTAGATGAATTTTATCGTCCCAATCATCTTTCAAACTAACTACAGTCATCTCTCGTTCAACACGAGGGACAGCAGTGACATACTTGTTTACGTCATTCAAGTCTTGAAGGCTCAAGAGAAATATCTCTTCCAAAAAATTAATTGGATGTAAGATTAATAAGCACAACGTTCTAGTTACTTACCACTTTTAACGAAGTCATTACTAGTCAATTTAAAACATACATTAGTAGTCTAGTACCATAGAGAGATATTTAAATAGTTGTAAATAAAATTGACAGAAAATAAATCCAAATTATACACTACTAATTGATTTTAGGAACTATAAACTAAGTACTTATAGTCTATCCTACCGTTCCAAAGACTTAATCTCTTACCTCAGTGCCGCCTTAGGGAAGGTCAAAGAGGTTTCGATTAATATTGAAGATCAAATTGAGAATCGAACATCTCATTTGTGATCGTCAATCACCTTTCCTTTTTCAGCCAAGGTATTACCAAAATACCCTTTATGAGTGTGACCTACTGCTTCAGATTTTTAGGTAGACCCCGAGTGTGCCGCCTTAGGGTCGGTCAGTGACCCGGCGAGTACCCAAAATCCTTTCCTTTCGGAGACCAAACCTTGAATTTTGATAGCGGTGAAGGCCTTCCTCCTCGTGCCGAATTCAAAGCCGGCACGAGGCGTCACCATTCTCTCACGTTGCTTGTGTCAACAGTAGAGGCCATGGGGTCGGCTGTCGCCTCTCCCGCTCCCACTCAATATTTTGAAAAAGTGGTCGGTTTACTGATCACGTTTTTGGACTTGTTGTTACATTAAGGAACAATAAATCATAGGCCCGAATGGTGTCGGTTATGTGGGCTAGCCCACCCGACCTATTCGTTGGAACATATGTGGCCGTCGGATGGGTCAAGACTAGGGGAGCTCCATTGAGCCGTAGTGGCTCGTCGGATGGCTCAGCCTTGCCGGACCCCCGTGCAAACGCCACACGTGGAGGGTGAAGTCGATCGAGCCGTAGCTACTGTTGACCACCCAACCATGGTTAAACCATTTTCGAACCATGCTTGCCCGTGATTATCCAATCCTTAAACATCAAACTTTCACGTAGACACTACGGAGCAAAAAACGTAATCTCGTCTAGGTAAGGTGGAATTCACCGAGAATCCAACACCTTAACCACAAGGTTTCGGGATTTTACTCCTTATGCTTTCGCAGAGTGGGATTCACCAAGAATCCATCACCCAACCTCGACGATTGAAAAAACCAATGTTCCTCGATTTTTACCCTAATTAGTTTCTAATTAATGTCAAACAATTAATTAAAACTAATTGCGTGTTTTATATATGCCTAACTAATTCCTCGAATTAATTTCTACATGTATGCATATGGAGTGGAATTCATGATATGATGCATGTCATGGAAATTTTCCGGTTCTACACATACAATCTAAAAATGTATACTAGCGCGGAAAATAAACATCGAGATGGACCGTTGGCACCCCCGTATCTAATCTAATAAAAAATATAATAAAAATAGAAACCCTAATCTGTAGCTGTTTAAATATTTTGGACGATAGGCAAAACAAATGAATTCGGATCGCGACGAAACTTTCCAGATCTGTTCTTCATTCCTCGGGCTTCAATATGGACGGTTGGATCGGAGCTTTGACTTGTCAAGTTTCTCCAGTGAGCCGCCTAACGTGCTGATGAATCTGACTCTTACAGCAGCGCATCAAAGACTTCACGAGGCCGATCGGGATTCGAGATGAATCCCGATAGACCTGAAAGTTTTGTTACAGATCAAAAACTCCATATTTATCGATCTGTCCGGTTGGATTTGTGTTTCAACGGTTCAAACTCTCCCAGAAATTCGAGGAGGTTACAGGTAGGGTTTCTGTGAATCCTGCGTTTTTCTGTTACAGCAGCTTCTTTGCAGCAATGAAAGGATATCAAAACGGACTCCGATCGACACCAAATTTTGTGGAATTGTTCATCATCTTCCAATATTGATTCTGACCGGAGAGATCGTCGTTTCAACGGCTCGATCAACGGAAAAAACGAAACAACTAAACAGCTACTAAACAGATCTATTTTCTGGAAATTAAAATTGCAATGAAAATAAATTACATAATTTCCTATACTCATATGAACGAATTTTCATCGTTTATATGAGTTTACAATAGATCTAACGGGTAAACAGTGTCAACCCCCAATCCATCTCTTCAACCATAGCAATTAATCATTAGCAAAGCATAAAACAATAAATAAAATTTACCTACATGCAATTCCACTCCTTTAAATCGTTTAATTATGATTATGACTATATAAACCGTGGAACCTGGCTCTGCTACCACATGAAGGATGTAGGATCTTAGATCTAAACGGGTTAGATCTACGCGCAGCGGATGGATCACGACTTATACATCACAACACATAGTTAAAGGACTTAAACTACTACAAGGGGGTTAAGATCATGTTACCAATATCGGGAAGAGACGCCTTGATCTTACGATGTGTTCTCCAAACGGCGGTTGGTGGACACCCTTCTTGATACACGAACCTCTTTGATATGCAACACCAAGATAAACTTAGAGTTTTTCTTCCTCTAAAAACCCTAGACAAGAAAAACAATTTTTTCTCTCTTTTACAAGTGTGGTGGTCGAATTATGCCAATACCTAAGGCTTGGGAGAACTCTCTTTATATAGGAGAGTAATCCTTGTCCTCCAAGGATTCAATAATTAAGAGATAATTATTACATTAATCCTTTATTCCAAATAAAAGATAAATAAAATGATTATCCCAAACAAATTAGGATAAATCATATTATTATCTACTATTCCATGAATTATCATTTAACAAATAAAAGATAAATCACATGTCAAATAATTATCCAAGAAAACTAATTTCTCTCTAATTAAATAACATCACATTGGCGCCACCTTGTAGGGTTACGAAGCCCACATAAAATGTCTTTTATGTGTATTATATTATTTAGCACAACTAAATAATATCCATGCATATCAATTAATTAGGTCAGCCAATTAATTATCATTGAGGCCCAAATAACAAGATTATTAGTCCGAATTACAGAAGCCACATCGGGGACCATGGACCTATAACCAGTAGCTCCAATAATTAATTATTCATCGAACAGAATAAGTACATTAATTATTAATTCTAGGATTACGCCACCATAAACCCGAAACTAAACTCTACCGATTATAGATGTATACTTATACTCAACCCATAGAGTGAATAAGCGTCCATTGATATAATCACTACATACGGATTAACCCTCCATAGACTGCCCATTCTGAGTGGGATGTCTCCGTGAACCCGACTCAGAATATCTTATCCTTATTTACCATTAACCCCCTGATGATCAATTAGTGCACATATCTTACTAGTAGCTAATTAGTCAAATGTGAACTCCCGGGATCGATCACTTTCTTAGGGCTAACAAATAAGGGGACTGTGTCTCTACTTCCCGCAGGAAGGAATGGATTCCATGTCTGTGAAAATCAGAACTACTCACTCATCAGGAGATAGTGCCAACGAGAAGTGGCTTGGAACACATATTTAAGTAAACCGTAACTAACACATCAAACACTACCCCGAGACAAGCAGCACCCTGTGATCACCTCAGGATTAAGGTTGATCCATATATGATCATCTAATGATTTAATGAGATTCCACGATTATGGAATTATATCGAGAAATACAGATTAAATCTGTCCAGTCCTATATGAATTCCATCATATATAAATGCCCCATGTAGGTACCCTCTACCGATAGTCCGGATAAGACTATCACACCCTAAGGTGTTATGGGGGCATTATTGGTGTTTTAATCAAGAGACCCAAAACTCTGATTAAGTTCACCACGGACTTACAGTTTAAGTATATCACCACTAACTCAATCCTCACGTGCATGCCATACACTGAGTTAAGCGGTTACATACTGATATACTTAGGGTTTGCAGCAGTGTATTACTTACAAGCACAAAGCCAGTAATAAGGTGAGATAAATTATGTCATCCATTATTAAAAACAACTACACAAATTGTCTTTCGGGCACTACACCTAACACCGTCCGCCTATATTACATCCAAAAAGTGGTATCAGAGCCTCCGATCTATAAATTAAAGTATATAATGGATAGATCTAGGAGTGGATTTGCATGTTTAGATTGCATTGTTTTTCATTTTTTTAAGAATTCGAAAATTTTCATGATGATGAATGCTTTGATATGTTGTGGTGAAGAGATGGATTGGAGTTGTCACTGTTTACCCGTTAGATCTATTGTAAACTCATATAAATTTGTTATATGAGTATATGCAATTTTGTAATTAGTTTGATGATGTAATTTTACATTTCCTAGAAATAGATCTGTTTTGTTGATGTTCATCTTTTCTGTTTTGCCCGTTGATTGAGCCATTGAAACAACAATCCCTCCAGTCATAATAAAGAAATTAAGTTGATGAAAAGGCCCTAAAAATTTCGTGTTAATCGGAGTCCATCTCAATGTCCAATCGTTGCAATAAAGTTGCTGCTGTGTCATAAAAGCACCGCAGCCCTAGCTGTTAGTTCGTCGAATTTCTAGAAGAGATTGGACCGTTGAAATGAAGATCCGAACATTCAGATTGAAGTAGGAGGAGTGAAGAACTGGCCCACAAAGTTTCGTGACAATCAGAGTTCGTTTGGATGCCCGATCTTTGATGTAACGGATCAGTAGAAATAGTATTAGAAACTAGTAAACTCTAGTTAGGGTTTTTTTTTAATAGGTTAGATACGGGGGTGCCAACGGTCCATCTTGATGTTTATTTTCCGCACTAGTATGTATGCTTAGGATGTATGCGTAGAGACGCAAAATTACCATGACATGCATCTTATCATGAATTCCACTCCATATGCATACATGTAGCTATTTAATTCTGGATAATTAATTAGGCATGTATTCAACTCGATTAATTAGTAAGCTTTAATTAATTGTTGTGGGTTTGTTCCGTAGTGTCTACGTGAAAGTTTGACAATTTAAGAAATCGGAAAATCATGATACATGGGTTCGGAAATGGTCTAACCATGATTGGGTAAGTTCAACTGAGCTACGGCTCGATCGACTCACCCTCCACGTGTGACGTTTGCACGGGGGTTCGGCATGACTTAGCATATCCGACAAGCCTTTACGGATAAACGGGGCTTCTCTTAGCCGGATCTGACCGACAGTCACATATGTTCAAACGAATAAGACGGGTAGGCTTGCCTACATTACCGACACCATTCGGGTACATGATTTGTTGTTTCTTAAAATATTGTCAAGTCCAAAACCGCAATCAGTAAACCCACCACTTTTTCAAAATATTGAGTAGGAGCGGGGAAGGCGAAAGCCGACCCCACGGCCTCTACTATAGATGCAAGAAAGTGAGAGAATGGTGACGCCTCGTGCCTCTTTGATTTCGGCCCCCTTCGGATGGTGTTCACCGCTATCAAAATTCAAGGCTTGGTCTCCGAAAGGATAGGATCTTGAGGACTCGCCGGGTCACTGACCTGCCCTACGTAGGCATACTCGGGGCGTACTTAAAGGTCTGATATAGTAGGTCACACTCATCAAGGATATTTTAGGAAATATCTTGGCTGAAAAAAGACAGTAATCGGTGTTTAAAGTCGGGATGTTCGATTTCCACGAGATGTATGATTCTCAAAGTTTAATCATCGAGAGAGATTGTCTCAGTTTAACCATCATCGTGCTGATACCGACCCCCTAGGCGGTGGTACGATGCGAGGTTAAATCCTTGGAATGGTAGGATAGACTTTTACAGTTTATAATTCCTAAAATTTATCTAGTCGTGTATGTATGAATTTTTTCTATCAATTTTATTTACACCTATCATCTCTAGGCTACTAAACTGCTAGTGTAATGACTTCGTTAAAAGTGGAAAGTAACAAGAACGTTGAACTCATCGAAGAATGCAATTAAATTTCGGATGAGATATTCCTCTTGAGCCTTTAAATCTTAAGTGACATAGTATAGGTATGTCACTGCTGTCACTCGAGTTGAACGAGAGACGCAGGATGATGTAGGACTATATAAAATTCTATTAGTGAATTTTAATTTTGAGTAATCACACAAGAAATTTCTAATTGAAAATTTGGAAAATCATAAATAAAGTGTTTCTAGTTAGACGGTATTTGGAACCGATAAACTAGTAGGAGCTTTATTCTTATGATTTGTTGTTTTTCTGGATCATTAGAAATGTGTAAGAGACTGCACAAGATTCCTGGAAAAACATGAAGAAAGCATTACTAGTTAGACGGTATTTGGAACCGATAAACTAGTGGGAGCTTAGTTTTGGTGATTTTCTAATCTCTGAAAAATCATAAATAAAGCATTGCTAGTTAGACGGTATTTGGAACCGATAAACTAGTAGGAGCTTTAACATTATGATTTGTTGATTTATTAGAAAAATCAAATTGTCCAAACGAGTAACACTATCATTAGACATCCCACAGTTCACGAGTAGTGTCTACTCAAATGAACTGCTAGTTCAAGACTGTTTCCATATAAGGAAATTCAAGAACGGGAAAGAATGTCTATACGTGTTAGTCATCTAAACTAAGTAGTTTTAAGGCTAAACCGGAATATTAATAAATAGAAAATCAGAGGATATGGAGCGTGATTTCGGATCACTGACCAAAGCATCCTTAACGATTTCCTCGAAAGCTAAGTTCTTTGGAAGAACAAGGTACCTATGCATTAAACGATAAATAGAGTACGGGCAGTTATTTCAGCTAGAATAGTACTGGGAGTGATATAAGGAAATGAATTTCGGATTCAATCCTTGAATATCACAGAAAATTTATTTTCTGTTTTCAGATTCGTTGGAACGAATGGATTCAGTTTCAATTCGATAATTTGTTTGTCTTATAGAAAGTGAATATGACATTTGTAGCACGAATCCAAGACTCGGACTTTTCTTTGATAAAGTCAGAACCAACCAGAAATGCTGAAAAGGTATATATAACACATCTTAAACTATTAAAGGCAAAAGGTTTCCGTATTTAGATAAACACTTCTTCATACTCTATTAATTAGTGTATATTTCCTAAAGACAAGATCTGAAGACTGGCTTAGGGTGATTCTTATCTCCCAGTCAAGGAACACTATCTCAAAAGGAACAATGACTAAGCTTCCTTTCAATCGGGAAAGCGTAATAGATTTAAAGAAGTAACATAGCTTGTTCATAATTACCTTCGGGGTCATGTGAAAGATATAAGTTAGAAGGATCTCCTGAGTAGTGACATCTCGTCAGACAACTACTCGAAACGCCAGTAAGATTATCTAAAATATTTGGAGTTATCTCTGATTTCACCAGAGATAGAGTATTCCATGCTCAGTAATAGGCCATAGCATAGTCTTGGGACTGATGCTCGGCCTGCCTCCCAGTGGAATTTATCCACTGAGGGATAACACCATAAATTTGCCTCATATAGTTATTAATTTTATACAATACACTGCTCAACTCATTTAAGATATTGGTTGCGAAATAACGGTTTACACTATCATGTAAAACCGAGAAGTCTACCTAGAAGATGCTTACATATTTGTGAAAAATGAGTGAATTGAGTTCACCCCACTTCCGTCAATATAGGCATTTAGCACTTAGTGCTTGAAGGTAGGACTGGAAATTTTGCGTACACGTTCAGATGATGACTGTTCATGCAATATCTATACGTTGAGTAAAGGTTGGTTGTAAGATTCTTAAGATCAGAAAGTGAAGGTTATACTGTCAAAACCCCTTCTGAAAGGGTCGATCAATAACAATCTTGAACTTTGGAGTACAGTTACTCAAGGTAGTTACTAACTGATTAGATCAGACCACGTCCAACATTGTTTGTTGGTGATAACACTGTACTACTAGATCAGAATACCGATCCACCAAGAACGTAATAGGAGTATGGTTTTAACCATTACCTATTGTGGTTTTCTGAAGACTTTGTAGTTTACAGAGGTGATTGATAACCTATGGTTCCTTGCGGGCTGTATAGGATTCTGATCAATAGAGGTTGGTTTAAAAGCCATAACCCTGTGAATGGAGTTTTGGTACTCCAGTTCTGTTCACATTCTAGTAGAACCACCTGAGTGTCTCAGGCCCAGTGGGAGTAATTGGATCTACATGATAAGAGTCGAATGAATAGAAAGTTTAACTTTCGGTACAAAGCTGAGTGGTCTAGGGGTGATTCCCTAACAAGTAGAGAGTTAACCAGACCGTGAACTTTCTCACCACTCGGTCTTGTTTGATTCCGTTAGAAAGCAGAAAATAGGGTTGATTCCCTAAGACTTTCTTGCCGAACAAACGGAATCTGAATTCATTCGGAACAGAAGGGTTTTAGCTAAGAATAAATGCATGATTTCGTTAGAAAGCAGAAAATAGATGTAACTCCCTGAGACTTTCTCGCCAATCAAACGGAATCTGAATTGATTCAGGAACCAAGGCTTATATCCTTTAAGGATCAAAGCAAACCTCTAGGTCATTTAAAAGTCACATATTTTAGGTATGTGGACTTGACCAGAATATTGATAAGTCTTTCATAGACTGGATGTCAGTATTGGTAAAGTAGTATATACATTGTTGTTCATGCATGGTAACACTAAAACAATTGGAAACAACATGGGTGTGTTATCTGAAGTCGGAAACTGACATGCAAAGATTCTCTTTATGAAAGAATCTGACTACATTCTAAAGGATTTGATTCGGTCAAATTCCCGAGAATATGTGACTGGCAATCCCATCTATCCTAATGGTTAAGATGATTTTACGTATCGTTATGAAACATTCAACGAAGTAGTCCTACCCTACCTCTCACGGAATGCTTCTCTAAACCCGAGGATGAATAGAAAATGGGATAGACTCTCTTTTGATAAGAGAAAGTCATGTAATTACAAGTTAATCGATTCTGGATTCGAGTATTAAATAGCAAGTTTAGTACGTCCTCAAGTATCTTTGGAGAATGAGGAATAATATGCTACTATATTCGGGTGCGAACGTGAATATAAATGATTACATTGATTCTGGCTTTAAGTCTGATTAAGGATGATCGTTAAGTCGATATCAGGCTCAGTGTTTACTCGTGTGATTCTGACTTTAAGTCAGATTGAGGATTTCCTTCCATATCTGGGAGTAAATCTAGATTTGGTAAGCCGATACTACTTCATTGTGAAAACAGTGGAGAGGTAGCTGATAAGGATCTTCGCAGTCACTAGAGGTCAAAACAAAGCTGTTGGGTATACAGCACTCTGCCCGCCTATGTGCGTTCAACCCATGGCGATGTGAAGGTGTGGTATAAGGAAATAAAGTAGCACCTTTACTAACACCAATTGGTTTTAGTACAACGGTAAGCGCTTGATCCTAAAAACTGGTAGCAGAGCAGGTCATGGGTTCGAATCCCGGCAATAGCATTCTGTGGTAAACCATGGTTGAGTGGGTAGCAGGTGCTGGGGGGGAGATTGTTGGGTATACAGCACTCTGCCCGCCTATGTGCGTTCAACCCATGGCGCTGTGAAGGTGTGGTATAAGGAAATAAAGTAGCACCTTTACTAACACCAATGGGTTTTAGTACAACGGTAAGCGCTTGATCCTAAAAACAAAAGAGGGTCGGTTCCCTGAGTTCTTGCAACACAAGAGGGAACCGCTCCGATACCAATTGTTGGTCCCTTGGAAAGGCTAACACAAGTTTAGAGGGGGGGGTGAATAAACTTGTCACCAAAAACTAATCCTGAATCGAAAAGTCCCGGAACTGAAGTTTCTCTGAAACTCAAAGCGATTCTGATTTGTTCTGTCCCCTTTAACTTGTGCGGAGTTCGATTAGCTCAACCGAATATAAGTTGTTCTTGACTTATATTTAGTCTCATTAAGCAGCAAAGCGGATAAAACTAGCCTTTAGTGCAATAGATGTGTAAAAAGAAAACTAGACCTTCTATGTATCGATTTAAGTCTTTGTCTCGATTGTCGACGCTTTCTTTGAGAGATAATGCAATAAATAAAACAAACACAGATGCATAAGGTAAATCAACACATGATTTGTTTATGGAAGTTCAGGGTGGTGTAATCCCGTACGTCTCCCCTTCTCCTGTGGCGTAAGAGGTAACAATAGAATAATGAGATAACCATTACAAAATCCTAGCACTATGACAGTCCTTCACGACACCCTAGTTTCACTGTCTACACAAAATGAAGAAAGGTGAGATTGCTCCCTTCACTCTGCACACTAATCCTTTGGAGTTGGAATTGCTCCTTCACCAGCTCACCACTCACATACACAGTCCGCAGACTGCACCAACTGCTGTAGCAACAGCGTATGAGAAAAGGTAGAATTGCTTTTCTCAAACTATGCACAGCCAACCCTTTTTCACAAAGGTTAGGTTTAGAATTAATCAAGGATTAATTCGGTGAGCTGTTGGATCTTCCGGATCTCTCTGTAGCTCCAAGATGCCTTCTTTCCCCTTAATGGGTTCTTTGGATCTTTCTTTGAAGTCTTCAAGGCAATTCCGTTGGCTTCCCCTTTTTCTGGATATATATGATCTGTTTTTTTATGGATCTGGATTTGGATCTTTGACTGTATGCTTGTAAAGCTCTTTTTCTGATCCTCCTCTCTCTCTTTCTCCAAGAGATTCTTTTGTGCATTTATAGGGGTGATGTAACGGTCACTAGCTCTTGTAGCCGTTACACTTGTCGTTTAGCCAACGTTCACATGTACGATCTTTTGTCGTATTGTCAATTTAAATTCAATCAAGGCCTTAACTCAGTTTTCTACTCTTCTTCAAAACTGAGTACCTTGTATACTTAATATCTGACTTTAATTTACTAAGTCAGAGTACACCAATCAGTTTCTTCTTTCTTGGTAACTGATAATCTTTGTCCTTAAGATTATTCGATTTACACATGATCTATAACTCGATTGAGTCACCACAGACTTGCTCGAAATCGACTTATAGTCACGACTTAATCGACTTCCAACCGAGTTTGCCACCTCAGTTCTTGATCTTCAGAATCGAGTATGTGTCCCTCGCTTATTCAAGATTCTAGATAAGCCAACTGAGTCTGTGTCCTCCTCGAACTTATCTTCTTCGGATTCTAGCATAGCGAGTTTGAACCCTCGATTCTTCATGTGCATATTCGATTTTCTTGCTATAACTCGCTTTCTTGTTAAGACTCAAATTATTCGCCTAGTTCCTATTCTATTACAATGCTTATGCGAAACAACCTATACAAAGTTCGGACTCTAGATAGAACTTATACATTTAACTCTAGACTATTTCTTGCTTCTTCTTTCATTATGCACTATAACAGTTAGTTACGACTTCATCATCATGGGTTGTAAGTGATTTGCCTAATTTCGTGACGAATCATCATCAAAACATAAATAATATTTCCAACAATTTCCTTTTTGATGATGTATCATAACCTCCCTAAAAGCAATAATGAAAGAATAGTGCAAGAAATCATAACAAAACATCTTAAGATAGCAAAATAGAACAGCCAAGTTTATCACAAGATTCAAAATAGAACAGACTGAGTTAAAAACTGAATTAGATTACATCTTTTCATTTTCCAGGCCATTAACTTTTCACCAGCAAATATGCTCCTTTTTGTCTCTAAAAGTCTTCTTTCTTTTCTTTCTTCAACTGATTCACCATCTCTTGGATTAATTTCCAGATATTCATTCAGCAGACTGTTTCCTTCTTCATTCTCTTGGTTTTTGAACTTGATCAGAATTTCTTTGAGTTCTTCTTCCATCAATTTCTCTTCTTCTTCTGAGATAAGATTTTCCGTCTCCTCTTTTCTTTCAGATTTCTTTTCAATTTCCCCCTTTGTTTGTGTCTCCTTATATCGCCGAGTTTTTCAAGAGATTTGACACAGTTACAAGCTTCTTTCTAATACTCAACACTTTGCTTTAAGCTGCGGCTTTCTCATCATCCTCGGTTCTTGTATCTTTAAAATCTCCTTCGCAATCGACTTTTCAAACATATCATCAACAACTTCTTCATTAATTTGAGTAGTTAGTAGATCGGCGTCTACTTGTCTATCTTGAACTTCTATCGCTTATGCGGCATAAGCCTCTTGATCTTTTCTTCTTTAGTTTGCATCATCATCACTCTGACTTCATCTTCCCCTTGTTTGAAGATAAGCGATAGCGATCTTCAAATAACTTTTCGTAGGGTGATGATGTTTGAGTATTTGTTCAATCTGAATAATGTATTCTTCCAATTAATTCATGCAGTTTGAACATTTTCTCCTGTAGATTTTGTATTAAACATTCAATGAATTCTTTCAGATTCTTGATTTCTCGGCTTGATTTCTTGAACCGAGAGATTCTCCAAATCTTGATTTGCTTATGGATGCCTCATGAGCTTGGGATGAGGATCCATTTGAGATAGTAAAAGTGAGTATCATGAATCATCGGTGCCTTTTCATACTCGGGCCACAAAAGTGCATCTTCCACGCCTTCTCTTTGTTTTTCAGTTGTATTCCCCAAACATAGTAGTGGGAAATTCACTCCCTCGAGATACTTCATCGATTTGATCTCTTGATTCTTCAATCTCTCTTTCGATTTCTTCTTCCATTTCTATATCATCTTCGGTTTCATCATCAGTTTCAGCATCACTTTCATCAATTTTGATTACCACTTTAGGTTCGGCTTTCATTGCCTGAAGTTTGTTCCATAACCTCTTCTGTCTCCTCAGAGTTCTTTCATCTAAGTTCACAGTTCCACTTGAACTGGAGTCTGAAGCTTTACTCAATTCCTCTTCTTCAATGATTTTCCTTTTCTTTGTTTCAGTGGACACTGATTTGAGTTTTGCTTTGGCTTCTGTAACTTTTGATATGGAAAAATGATCTAGTATCCTTTGCACTAGATAAGGAAATCCCTTTTTCAGTAAGAACGATTCTCCAGTATCTTCTCTTTCTTTGACTCTTTCTTTCTCGTCTGAAATTTGCTTTATCAACTGATTGAGAACAAATTTGTTCCAATTAAATCTCTTTTCAAACCAAATAGCATAAATCATCTTCATTTTGTTAGTTGAGAGAGTATAGAAATTTCGAGCATGACCAATGACGTTTCTGGTCAGAAGTATCATCAAGAATGCAAACTCTCCTTTCTGCTGATAAATAGTGCCACTGTAATTCTTTTCCTTCTTGTTGATTGCCGTGATATTCCAAAGTTTGTCTTTTTCTTCTTTTCCAAAAGTGAAAGATGGAGAGCCTCCAATTATATATAGACGGAACACTAGGGAAAGTAACTGTTCATCAATGGTGAAGCTTTTGTCTTGAACAGTTGTTTTGAAGCTTCTTCCATTGTTGATGATTTCGGCATTTCTGTAGAAATCTCTAATGCCGTCTGGACACAAAGTAGTGACCTTTGTATCAATCAAATTCTCCAAACCTCGAATCTTTTTAATCTTCTTTGTGATTTGAACTGAAAGAGTGGAGTTTGAGAATTTTTGACAGAAGTTGTCCAAGCTGGTGGTGATTCCATCGTCTATGTTGTATTGCTCCATTGATTTTTGAGTTAGGGATCCTTGAATGCTTGATTTTGGGTGAGCAGGATTTTGTCAAGATTTTGCAATCGTTTTCAAATGAGAGTCGTGTCACAATCAATGAGATTATGTAGGGATGTGCATCTACTTTTTCTCCCAGATCGACACGTGGCTTTGAGTGATTTTCCATGTCAGTCTAAACGTCAGATGGTAGCTGGAAAGTCTTTACTTCTTTGACAGTTTTGTCCTTCATCAGCTTTTGCCATCTCAGTCAGTTTTCTGAGGATTTTGCAAAGTGAACTGACTTTTCCTGCAAAACAGTTTAAGTTTTCTTTGGTACCTATATCTTTTTGGGTCCGATTGAGTTAGTTATTGAAATATTACTTTCAATTTCTTTGTTGAGAGAATTAAACCTTCTCAACTCTTTTCTGGATAAACCATTACGCTCAATTTTAGTTGATTTCACAAGGATTGTTTTAGATTTAACCTTATTAGTTTCCTTGTGCAATCCACTAAATCTTCCAGTATCTTGATTTCTAGAGTTTATACTTTTTAAAGCCTCAAGACTGGGTGGGGGTGGGGGATTATCATTGCTTTTGTCAAATTTACTGAACATTAATCTTTCAGCTAGTTTTGACACCTCAGTTTTAAGAAACTTATTCCAATCTTTTGCTTTGTCAAGTTCTCTGTCTTTTAATTTTAGTTCCAACTTAAGTTTTTCAGTTAACTCGACAAGATCATGGTTCTTCAGACTGAGTTCAGCAAATGATAACTGATTTGAAGAATGTACCTTTTCTTGATGATGTAATGAATCTTCTATATCAACAACCACCTGCAACATCTCCTTTCCTCCTACTTTTGAGAGGTCTTTCAGTGATGGAACTCCTCTGGATTCGTTAATGTGAACATTGAAGTTTGTATCCACTTCATCACTGAGTTGAGGTTCTAGATTTGTAAATAAATTTGTCGCACTGAACCTTTCGATCATTTGATCCTGAAAATCAGATATATTTTGCAAACAATTAGTCAGGGGGTGAATAAGCCAACTTCTAGCTCTAGATGTAGACATTGAAACTAAGTGAATCGACTGATGAGGGTCTTCAACAACTGGTTTAAAAGGTATACTTGGATCTTCTTTCAAATGAAAGATTTGCTCCGATACCAATTGTTGGTATCGGAAACAACTGAACCTTGAAGCGGTAAACGATTTGGATCACCTTCAAAAGAGGGAACCGCTCTGATACCAATTGTTGGTCCCTTGGAAAGGCTAACACAAGTTTAGAGGGGGGGGTGAATAAACTTGTCACCAAAAACTAATCTCGAATCGAAAAGTCCCGGAACCGAAGTTTCTTCGAAACTCAAAGCGATTCTGATTTGTTCATGTCCCTTTAACTTGTGCGGAGTTCAGTTAGCTCAACTGAATATAAGTTGTTACTGACTTATATTTAGTCTAATTAACTGGCAGCGGATAAAACTAGCCTTTAGTGCAATAGATGTGTAAAAAGAAAACTAGACCTTCTATGTATCAGTTAAGTGCTGTCTCAGTGTCTGACGTTTGCTGAGAGATAATGCAATAAATAAAACAAACACAGATGCATAAGGTAAATCAACACATGATTTGTTTATGGAAGTTCCGGGTGGTGTAATCCCATACGTCTCCCCTTCTCCTGTGGCGTAGGAGGTAACACTAGAATAATGAGATAACCATTACAAAATCCTAGCACTATGACAGTCCTTCACGACACCCTAGTTTCACTGCTCACACAAAATGAAGAAAGGTGAGATTGCTCCTTCACTCGCATTAACCGATCCTTTGGAGGTGGAATTGCTCCTTCACCAGCTCACCACTCACATACACAGTCCGCAGACTGCACCAACTGCTGTAGCAACACCGTATGAGAAAAGGTAGAATTGCTTTTCTCAAACTATGCACAGCCAACCCTTTTTCACAAAGGTTAGGTTTAGAATTAATCAATGATTAATTCAGTGAGCTGTTTGGATCTTCTGGATCTGACTCTGTAGCTCCAAGATGCCTTCTTTCCCCCTTAATGGGTTACTGGATCTTTCTTTGAAGTCTTCAAGGCAATTTCGTTGGCTTCCCCTTTTTCTGGATATATATGATCTGTTTTTTTATGGATCTGGATTTGGATCTTTGACTGTATGCTTGTAAAGCTCTTTTTCTGATCCTCCTCTCTCTCTTTCTCCAAGAGATTCTTTTGTGCATTTATAGGGGTGATGTAACGGTCACTAGCTCTTGTAGCCGTTACACTTGTCGTTTAGCCAACGTTCACATGTACGATCTTTTGTCGTATTGTCAGTTTAAATTCAATCAAGGCCTTAACTCAGTTTTCTACTCTTCTTCAAAACTGAGTACCTTGTATACTTAATATCTGACTTTAATTTACTAAGTCAGAGTACACCAATCAGTTTCTTCTTTCTTGGTAACTGATAATCTTTGTCTTTAAGATTATTCAGTTATACATGATCTATAACTCAGTTTCAAGTCACCACAGACTTGCCTGAATCCTGACTTATAGTCACGACTTAATCAGCTTCCAACCGAGTTTGCCACCTCGTTCTTGATCTCAGAATCGAGTCTGTGTCCTCAATTATTCGAGTCTTCTAGATAAGCCAACCGAGTCAGTGTCCTCAAATGAACTTATCTTCTTCAGTTCTAGCATAACTGAGTTTGAACCCTCAGTTCTTCATGTGCATATTCAGTTTTCTTGCTATAACTCAGTTTTCTTGTTAAGACTCAGCTGTTCGCCTAGTTCCTATTCTATTACAATGCTTGTCTGAAACAACCTATACAAAGTTCAGACTCTAGATAGAACTTATACATTTAACTCTAGACTATTTCTTGTTTCTTCTTTCATTATGCACTATAACAGTTAGTTACGACTTCATCATCATAGGTTGTAAGTGATTTGTTTAATTTCGTGACGAATCATCATCAAAACATAAATAATATTTCCAACAAAAGCATATTGGGAAAGTACCACCCGATTGGATGGACCGGCGACGTTTAGATCCTAAAGATAGTCTCGAGCTGACAACCTAACGGATTAGTATACTAAGTCGCGTGGCATTTAGATGTTGCATACTCACCGAGTCACTGGCCGACCATGCGGCGGCACACTCGGAGTGTATTTTGACATCAAAATGGTTTGATGCACTTGGCGGGTACAGAATTGAGGGGTATAGCTCATTTGCTTTTAGAGCAAGTGGGAGAATGTTGTGTATAAGGGGTATGCTCTAAACAATTAATCACTTACCTTTCGTGCAAGTGGGAGATTGTAAGGTGTAGTGCCCGAAAGACAATTTATGTAATTGTTTTTGACTGGATTTATAATTCATCTTAATATTTGCATTTATGCTTATATTAATACACTGTTGAAAACCCTATGTATATCGGTATGTAATCACATAACTCAATGTATGGCATACACACGAGGATTGAGTTAGTGATGATATGCTTGAAACTAGTTAGTCCGTGGTGAATTTAATCAGAGTATAGGTATCATGATTAATATACCAATAATGCGCCCAGAACACTTAACGGTGTGACCGTCTTATCCGGACCGTCGGTATAGGGTACCTAGTGGGGCATTTATTTATGATGTCAATCATATAGGACTGGACCGATTTGATTTGAGTTCTCGATATAATTCCGTGATCGAGAAATCTTATCGAATCACAAGATGATCATTTATGGATTAATCTCAATCCTGATGTGATCACAGTCTACTGCTTGGTTCGAATTAGGGTTTGATGTGTTAGTTAAGGATCACTTGGATACATGTGATCTGAACACTTCTCGTTGGCTCTATTCTGGAATGAGTGAGTAGTTTGTGACTTCACAGATATGGAATCCATTCCTTCCTACGGGAAGTAGACAGACAGTTCCCTTATTTGTTAATCCTAGAAACTGACCGAAGGGCCCAGTTCATATTATATTATTTATGAACTAATTGATCACAAGGGGGTTAATGGTAAATAAGGATAAGATGTTTTGAGAAGGGTTTACGGAAATATCCCGAATCAAAACAAACAGTTATGGAGGATTTATCCGTATGTAACGATTATATCAATGGACGCTTATCGACTCGGTGATTAGAGTGTAAGTATATATCTATAATCGATAGAGTTCAGTTTCGGGTTTATGGTGGCGTAATCCCGGAACTACTAGATTGAATAAGAATTGTTCTGTTCGATGAATAATTTTATTTAATTTATTGTAGCTACTGGTTATAGATCCATTGTCCCCGATGTGGCTCCTAACATGCATATGTTTCTTGACGTTGGGCCTCAATGATAATTAAGTAGTTGGACTATTTAATTGATGTGAAATTTATTATTTATTGGACTAAATAATAAAATACATGGAAAAGACATTTTTCGTGGACTCGGCCCATTATGAGAAATTTCGTGTGAACCCTAATTTTCTAGTATTGGGGCATGTGTGTGTGTCTTGGTAATTATTAAGGAATTAGTTTTCTTGATAATTATAAGACATGTGATTAATTGTTTGTTTGTTAAATAATTAATTAAGGAAAATATATTAGATTGATCCTTAAATATTCTAGATTTATTCTAGATTATTCTAGGAGTATCTTTTATGGAAAAGGATTATTATAATTGATTTTGTATTAATTATTAAATCCTTGGAGGACAAGGATTTCTCTCCTATATAAAGAGAGTTCTCATAAGCCTTTTAAACAATATATCCTAATACACGCATACATACACACAAAATAAGCTTGGAACTTTCGGCCAAGCTTAGGGTTTAGAGTTGGGAAAATCTTCGGGATTTTCCGGGTAGCATATCAAGGAGGTCAAGCATCAAGGATCAACATCCACCGGTTGTTGCTTGGAGATACATATCGGAAGATTGTGGCATCTCAACTATTTGGATCTTGGCTTCTCAATATTCGGAACTAATCTTTTGATTGGTAAGTAGATCTAACCTTCTTGCAGTTTAGATCTATTTTTTTATATGTTTTAATTTGTATTGATCGTGATCCTTGTTATTCCGCTGCGTAATCGGGCGGATCTTGATCCGTCCGGTGATATTACATCCAATACTAACACATTTGTGTCGACTAAGATAGTTAAGAAGTTGAATCTACCTTCACAACCCTTAAGAAACACTTTGGAGATAACCAAACTGCTAGGAAAGGCAACTAAGGTAACTAGGACGATACCACAAGTGGATGTTTGAGTAGGAACATATCGATGCAAGAGTGATTTCACAGTTCTGGACTTTTCAGATTTCGATGTAATTCTTGGAATAGATTTGCTATCCGAGAATTATGTGCACTTGGATTTTAAAGAAAAGAGAGTGACCATTAAGGTACCCGGAAAATCATCTAAGACTTGTCAAGGTAATGTTTACAAGCCTAGCAAGAAGCGTCATCCGATAATTTCTGCAGTTAAGGCCATAAGGGTTTGTCAAAAAGGTTGTGAAGACTACTTGTTGTATACAATGGATGTGGAACAAGTGAAGCCTAAGTTAGAGGAAACCCCCCTAGTAAAGGAGTACCCTGAAGTGTTTTCAGAAGAGTTACCATGAAACATGCCCGATAGAGAAATAGAATTCGAAATCAAGTTAGTGCCTGGAGCGGCACCAGTTGCGAAGGCACCCTATAGGATGGCACCGGCTGAATTGAAAGAGTAGAAAGCTCAAATTAAAGATATACTTGAAAGAAACATAATTCAGCCTAGTACTTCACCTTGGGGAGCCCCTGTTTTGTTAGTTAAGAAGAAAGATGGTAGCATGAGAATGTGCATCGACTATAGAGCCTTGAATAAACTTACCATCAAGAATAAGTATCTCTTGCCAAGGATTGATGATATGTTTAATCAGTTGAAAGGTAAGAGAGTGTTCTCTAAGATTGATCTTAGGTCAGGATACCATCAGTTGAATATCAAGGTAGCAGATATACCGAAGACGGCTTTAAGTACTAGATATGGACATTATGAGTTCTTGGTTATGCCATTTGGACTCACCAATGCTCCATATGCATTTATGAATTTAATGCAGCGTGTTTTCATGCCATACTTGGACAAATTCGTGATAGTATTCATAGATGATATCCTCGTATACTCAAAGGATGAGAAAGAACATGAAGAACACCTAAGGATAGTGTTGAACTCGTTAAAGGAAAAGCAGTTGTATGCTAAGTTTTCAAAGTGTGACTTTTGGTTTGATCAAGTCAGTTTCATTGGTCATGTGATTTCTGGGGATGGCATTCAAGTTGATCCGGCGAAGATTGAAGCAGTTGAGAAATGGCTTAGACCAACTACAGTTTCAGAAGTGAGATGTTTTCTTGGTTTGGCTGGCTATTATAGGAAGTTTGTGCAAGACTTCTCAAAGATAGCTACACCACTCACCAAGCTCACACAAAAGAACGTAAAGTTTGTGTGGACTAGCGAATGTGAAGAGGCTTTTCAGACCTTGAAAGATAAGTTGACTACAGCCCTAATGTTGGTAGTTCTAGAGATCTTTGATAACTACGACATCTATATTGATGATTCGGGACAAGTTTTAGGATGTGTGTTGACGCAGGGAGGAAAGGGGAATTGCTTATGCATCTAGACAGTAAACAGTGCATGAAAAGAATTATCCAACACATGACTTAGAGTTGGCAGTGGTAGTTTTTGCCTTGAAGACTTGGCGGCCTTACTTGTATGGAGTCAAGGCTAGGATTTTCACAGACCACAAGAGCTTAAAGTATTTCTTCACCTAAGAGAATTTGAATATGAGACAGAGGAGATGGTTAGAATTCGTAAAGGATTATAACTTGGATATTCAATACCATCTGGGTAAAGCAAATGTGGTTGCAGATGCCTTGAGTAGAAAACCAGTGTTTTCAGTTTCAAGGGTTGATGATGTGGAAGAGCAGTTGGAAGGGCTGAAAATCCGGGGTTTTGATCAGATTGAAGATCGATAGTTTGTGGCACCGTTGTTAGCAAGATCAGAGTTGATGGATGATATTTGGGAAAAGCAATATGAAGATTCAGTGTTGGTTTATTTGAAGCGTGTTGCAAGAGAGAAACCTACGGTTGGTTATGTGTTAGAAAAAAATGGAAATCTTTGGTATCAGGATCGGTTATGTGTGCCTAATGTTGGTGACTTAAGGAAAAGAGTTATGGAAGAGGCAGGCAGGATTTCTTTTGCAGTACATCCAGGAGCTACAAAAATGTACAGAGATTTGAAGGAAAAGTTTTGGTGGCCCTGTAGGAATGTGGAAATAGCTAAGTATGTAGCAGAATGTGATACTTGCAAGAAAGTTAAAGCGGAGAATAGAAATCCGGGAGAAATGCTTAAGGCATTGGATATCCCTGAATGGAAATAGGATAAGATCACGATGGATTACATCACTGGTTTACTGAAGACGAAGAGTGGGCATGACACGATTTGGGTGATTATGGATATGTTGACCAAATTAGCACATTTCTTGCCAACAAAAGTTGATATGTCCTTGAAGAAGATGAGGACACTATACTTGGACAATATAGTGAAGTTACACGGAGTACCTATCTCGTTAGTTTCGGATTGTGACAGTCAGTTTTACAGTCGATTCTAGAAGAGTTTGCAAAAGGCTTTAGGCACAAAATTGGACTTGAGTACGGCCTTTCATCCTCAAACTGATGGGCCGTCAGAACGGACAATCCAAACACTTGAAGATATGATAAGAGCTTGTGTTTTGGAAGTAGGCGGATCATAGGATGACTACCTACCCAAAGCAGAGTTTGCCTACAACAACAGTTATCACGCAAGCAAAGGTATGCCATCGTTTGAAGCATTGTATGGGAGAAGATGTCGGATGCCGTTGTTTTTGTTAGGAAATCTACGTGGGAACGCAGCGGAATTCAAAATTTTATTTCCGTTTACAAGGATCGACTTCGTTTAAGCAACAAACAAATAAGCTAGTTGACGGTGGTCACCTTGCTTGAT
Source organism: Gentiana macrophylla (assembly GCA_026214975.1). Classification (NCBI taxonomy): domain Eukaryota; kingdom Viridiplantae; phylum Streptophyta; class Magnoliopsida; order Gentianales; family Gentianaceae; genus Gentiana; species Gentiana macrophylla. Next base: position 8,312,116 of record CM047807.1, on the reverse strand, counting down.
CTGAAAGATCGACGATTTGACCGTCTAAGGAGAGTAGTTGTGCACGGAACCGGCCAAGCGTTCGGCCTCTACCGGTGATCCACACGAACAGCCCACCGGAATCCCATCATGGATTGCTACTAGAAAAATTCGGTTGCTAGACCGACTTTCTCTCTCTCTCTAAATCTCTTCAGAAAAGCTCTCTATTTTTCACAAGAACTATTAGCTCTTGGAATTGTGTTGTACAAAAGAGCTAGCCAAGCCTCCTATAAATAAGGCATGGGGCACCCCTCTATAGTTCCCAATCTGATTGGGATTAGCTTCTTAGTAGATTGAGGAGAGAGAAAAATTTCTCCTAATAAAATTAGAAAAATATCTTTAATTGATTTATCTCATTTAATTTAATATCCTTTATTAAATATTTCTAAGATATTGTCAATATCTTATATTGACTATATTTATCTTATTACCATAAATCTATTTTTCCAAATCAAGTAATGTATAATATTAATATTATGGTAATCTTATTAATTAAATTGCACAATTCAAATGTATCTTATACATTTTAAAAGTGGCGTCCCATCTGCCACTAATTTTGGGAATTGAGATTTTCTTTAATTAATATAATACTATGATTAATTAATTTGCAAAATACATGTGTATCATATACACATAATAATTTCGAAATACATACATCATATGTATATTTAATTAATCAACATAATTAATATCTTGTATTATATTTATTCATAATAAATAAATACCACCATATTAATTTACCACAACAACTTCTATAGTATGAGATAAATTATTTCCTTATTTGGTTATCAATATAACCACATTTTAATCCGGCTAGATGTTCATATGTGTGACCCGTAGGCTTCTGAATATGTTGGCCGCAAATTACGAAAATACACTTCATTTCTAACGATCACGGGATAGCGTCTAGCAACACACCGTGATCCCCATTCATCGGAAGAGTCGTGGGTCAGTCTAACGTATGCATTCTCTAATACACATCCACGTACAGTCCAAGTGTCTCTACACTTCGATAGACAAGATCTATCCATGCCCTTAAAGATAGAAGACATCTAATACGTGCTTGTCTGTACGTACTATTAATGGCCTGTTTGATAGTACATCAGCCTATAGACATTTAAGTATCAAACTTATTAAAGTGATTAGAGATCTCATCAACCATAATCTCATATCATGGTTTCTCTATCACAGTTTAATACTAAGGACGTTATCATTCAACAATTCATAATTGGTTCTTTAAAAGAACAAATATATGACAATAACAAAGCCATTTATTATATATGTATAAACATAAAGAAACAGTAGAAAAGATCCGACCCGGTCGGATCCGGTCCAACCCGATTGGGTTTAGGACAATATTTCAACAATCTCCCACTTGCCCTAAAACCAATCACTAGCACACACAAGACCAAGTTGAAACACAAGAATTTCATCCAATACTCGCAACCAACCCTAGCCATGAACGGATCGCTATCTGTGGGGACTCAGACTATCTTCATACCATGCTCCAAATGACAAAGTCAAAGGAGCCGCCTCAACACATACATGAATTTCTGATGAGACCATGGTCATTGCTTCAAGAAATGAATCCACTTACTATATCAACTGTACAGAAAAGGTGGAAGAACCCTTCAAGGTTCAGGGTTGAACCTTCTAGATCCATGTACTGCTTCCGCTGCGCCTCCAAGGCACTACTATGTTTTGGCCTAGTTGTAGAATCTCCAGTGATTTCTAGCTAAGAACATTTCTAGCTCACTGTGTCACTTAACCAAAGTGACTGCAAACCCAGACTATAGCTCCCACTCGCCTTCATAAGTCTCAGGATATACGTCTGTATATCTATATTTATCTGATTCCATGTTTCGATAAACCAGGAAACCATCCTTAACTGGTTTAAGGATATTCTCAACATTCACCAGATTTACTTTCATACTTGCTCATGACTATTCATGGACTACGAACATCTGGCATTACTTTTATGATGGTTCCTATCGCAGTAGAAAAGGAAACCTTCAAAAAGCATCATCTTTCACCTTATCTTTAGGACTAACGTCCTAACATATATAGATCTTGAGAACACCGGCTAGCAGTATCTCCCGTCGTGATCTATGCTAAACTCTTTTATCATCACATCTATATAGGTAAACTATAAACTAACAACAGTTAAATCTTTCACTATAGATTCTTATTTCCAAAAATAAAAACTGCTAATCCAAGAGACCTTGAACTACCAAACATTATTTGACTGTGACATATGGTGATAATTACCGAGAGAGATATCTAATACCTTACTCGAAAACTATAACACTCCCACTAACCCTTTTGCACATTGGGCATATGCCTTCTTTTGACTAAATCAAACTCCTTTGATTATCAAACAAAGAGATTGTCTAGAGAAACTTGTTTGAGTCCATAAATGGATCTCGTGGGCTCATATATCATGTTATTGTTTATGAACATCGGGCTGTTTGCCCAACATCTTCAACACTATCATAAAGCCATACGAAGTTATAACAAGCATAGTTTGAATAAAACTGGGCTCAGCTGGCAGCATGAAGATAATTACAAGGTTAACACCCCGTACCCTTCAGCCATCACTATAGCCTTGCAGTAATCGTATTACTATCCATGTCAACCTTTCAGGAGCATTCCCTCTAGGTAAGACAGACTATGTTAACAACCTGGTTGTCATTGATGGAATCTAATTCAGATATTATGGCTATAGCCTTGCGGTAATCGTATTACTATCCAACCTTTCAGGGGCATTCCTTCTAGGTAAGATAGACTAGGTTCACAACCTGGTTGTCATTGATGGAATCTAATTCATATATTATGGCTCCTAGCCATATCTCTCAATCTTGCCTTTCAAACATTCCTTCACAAGTCATGAGATATTCATTCTTCAATATGAACATACCAGCAACCTTTTCAGGCTTGAGGTTATCCATAGACTTATAGAACTTTTGTTTGCACTGAGCAGTGTTCTGCCCCTCATCGCTATGTGGCGTCTGCTCACGTTCCTATGGTTGAATCTCTCATTGTGGCTCTCAAACTCCTTTGAGATCTCATTTACTCCCACTGTCTATTTTGAAAGAAATGCCTCCTTTAGAAGACAGCATGTTTGGAGACAAACATTTTGTTCTGCTGCAAACCCTAAGTATATCTGTATGTAACCACTTAACTCAGTGTATGGATTACACGTGAGGATTGAGTTAGTGGAGATATGCTTAAACTGTTAGTCCGTGGTGAACTTATCAGAGTTTAGGGTCTCTTGATTAAAACACCAATAATGCGCCTGAGAACACCTTAGGGTGTGATAGTCTTATCCGGACTATCGGCAGAGGGTACCGTGGGGCATTTATATATGATGGCATTCATATAGAATTTCGACCGATTTAATCTCGAATTTTCGATATAATTCCGTAATCAAGGAATCTTATTAAATCATTAGATGATCATATATGGATCAACCTTAATCTCGAGGTGATCACGAAGTGCCGCTTGTCCCGGGGTAGTGTTTGATGTGTTAGTTACGGTTCACTTAAATATGTGTTCCAAGCCACTTCTCATTGGCACTATCTCCAGATGAGTGAGTAGTTCTGATTTTCACAGACATGGAATCCATTCCTTCCTACGGGAAGTAGAGAGACAGTCCCCTTATTTGTTAGCCTTAAGAAAGTGATCGATCCCGGGAGTTCATATTAGACTAATTGATCACTAGTCAGATATGTGAACTAATTGATCATCAGGGGGTTAATGGTAAATAAGGATAAGATATTCTGTGTCGGGTTTACGGAGATATCCCACTCAGAATGGACAGTCTATGGAGGGTTAATCCGTATGTAGTGATTATATCAATGGACGCTTATTCACTCTATGGGTTGAGTATAAGTATACATCTATAATCGGTAGAGTTCAGTTTCGGGTTTATGGTGGCGTAATCCCGGAATTAATAATTAATGTGCTTATTCGGTTCGATGAATAATTAATTATTGGAGCTACTGGTTATATGTCCATGGTCCCCGATGTGGCTTCTGTAATTCGGACTAATAATCTTGTTATTTGGGCCTCAGTGATAATTAATTGGCTGGGCTAATTAATTGATATGCATGAATATTATTTAGTTGGACTAAATAATATAATACACATAAAAGACATTTTGTGTGGGCTTTTTGACCATAAAGGTGGCGCCAATAATGTTGAATAATTAGAGGGAAATTAGTTTTCTTGGATAATTATTTGACATGTGATTTATCTTTTATTTGTTAAATGATAATTCATGGAATAATAGATAATAATATGATTTATCCTAATTTGTTTGGGATAATCATTTTATTTATCTTTTATTTGGAATAAAGGATTAATGTAATAATTATCTCTTAATTATTTAATCCTTGGAGGACAATGTTTACTCTCCTATATAAAGAGAGTTCTCCCAAGCCTTAATGTATTGGCAAATTTCGACCACCTTAGAAAAAAAGAGAGAAATAATTAGTTTTCTTGTCTTGGGTTTTAGAAGAGTGTTGCATATCAAGGAGGTTCGTGTATCAAGAAGGGTGTCCACCAACCGCCGTTTGGAGAACACTCGTCACATTAAGACATTTTACAAACATTCACAATCTGAACGTATGCGCAAAATCTCTAGTCCTACCTTCAAGCATTAAATGCTAAATGCCTATATTTACGGAAGTGGTGTGAACCGAAGTCACTCCTTATCCATAAATTCACTAGCATCTTCTAGGTAGACTTCTCGGTTTACAGAATAATTGTTAACCGTTATTTTGCAACCAATTATCTTAATCGAGTTTAGCAGTGTATTGTAGTACATCAATAACTATATAGGGCAAGTCTATGGTTTCTTTCTCAGTGAGAAACATTCCACTAGGAGGCAGGCTGAGCATCAGTCCCAAGACTATGCTATAGCCTATTTTCGAGCATGGAATACTCTATTCTCTGCTAAAATCGAGAGACTCCTCCTCGTATTCTTTTGATAAACTAAATCTCTTTCGAGTAGTTATCGGACAAAATGTCACCACTCAAAAACTCCCACTAGCTTGTATCTCTCACTAGACCTGAAGGTCATAATGAACAAGCTATGTTACCCTTCAAATCTATTACACTCTCCCGATTGAAAGGAAACTTAGTCATTGTTCTTTTGAGATAGTGTTCTAGATCGGGAGATAGGAATCACCCTTAGCTTATCGTCAGTCTTATCTCTAGGATATATGCACTAATTAATAGATATTGAAGGGTCGTTTATCTTAATACGGAAACCATTCGCCTATAACAGATTTAAGATGTGTTGCATATACCTTTTCAAAGATTTCTTAGTGGTTCGACTTTATCAAACAAAAGTCCGAGTCTTGGATTCAGTACTACAAATGTCATTTTCACTTTCTATGAGGTAACAATATATCGAATTGAAAGTGAATCCATTTGTTTCAACGAATCAGAAACGAAAAATAATTTTTTCGTGATGTTCAAGGATAGAATCGAAATTCATTTCCTTATATCACTCCCACTATTCTAGCTGAAATTCACGCCCATTGTTACTCTATTAATCGTTAATGCAAAGCTCTCTTGTTCAGTCAAAGAACTTGTTTGCCGAGTCGAGTTACTCGGTTAAGAAAGTCGCTAAGGATTCATTGGTTAGTGATCCAAATCACTTTCCTTATCCTATACTTTCTTTATTTAATGTTTCGGTTTAGCCTCAAAACTTCAGTTAAGATGATTAACACTTATAGACATTCGTTCCCATTCTTATTTTCCTTAAAAGGAAATAGTCTTGAACTAGCAGTTCGTATGAGTAGACACTACTCGTGAACTGTGGGATGTCTAATGTCTTTTATGTGTATTATATTATTTAGCCCAACTAAATAATATCCATGCATATCAATTAATTAGCCTAGCCAATTAATTGTCACTGAGGCCCAAATAACAAGATTATTAGTCCGAATTACAGAAGCCACATTGGGGACCATGGACCTATAACCAGTAGCTCCAATAATTAATTATTCATCGAACCGAATAAGCACATTAATTATTAATTCCGGATTACGCCACCATAAACCCGAAACTGAACTCTACCGATTATAGATGTATCCTTATACTCAACCCATAGAGTGACTAAGCGTCCATTGATATAATCACTACATACGGATTAACCCTCCATAGACTGTCCATTCTGAGTGGGAAGTCTCCGTGAACCCGACTCAGAATATCTTATCCTTATTTACCATTAACCACCTGATGATCAATTAGTTCACATATCTGACTAGTGATCAATTAGTCTAATATGAACTCCCGGGATCGATCACTTTCTTAAGGCTAACAAATAATGGGACTGTCTCTCTACTTCCCGTAGGAAGGAATGGATTCCATGTCTGTGAAAATCAGAACTACTCACTCATCTGGAGATAGTGCCAATGAGAAGTGGCTTGGAACACATATTTAAGTGAACCGTAACTAACACATCAAACACTACCCCGGGACAAGCAAAGACTCGTGATCACCTCAGATTAAGGTTGATCCATATATGATCATCTAATGATTTAATAAGATTCCTCGATTACGGAATTATATCGAAATTCAGATTAAATCGGTCCAAATTCTATATGAATGCCATCATATATAAATGCCTCACGTAGGTACCCTCTACCGACAGTCCGGATAAGACTATCAAACCCTAAGGTGTTCTGGGCGCATTATTGGTGTTTTAATCAAGAGACCCTAAACTCTGACTAAGTTCACCACGGACTAACAGTTTAAGTATACCACCACTAACTCAATCCTCACGTGTAATCCATACACTGAGTTAAGTGGTTACATATAGATATACTTAGGGTTTGCAGCAGTGTATTACTTTACAAGCACAAAGCAAGTAATAAGGTGAGATAAGTTCTGTCATTCATTATTAAAAACAATTACACAAATTGTCTTTCGGGCACTACACCTAACAATCTCCCACTTGCACGAAACGACAAGCAACGATTGTTTTTAGAGCACACCCTTCTCATCTTATTCACAACAGTACTAGGCTCCAAGCCTTTCCGACTTTGCCTATGACAACTTCAAATCATCGGTTAAGATAGATTCGACATTATCCCCTTCCATTTCTAATACGGAATTTATTCAACCTTTATTCTTTGGAACTCGGTTAAGCATAAGGGAACTCTCCCGAAACGGGTAAGGGATACTTCGCATGGCTTGCATCAAACCTTCACATTTTAGGAACACAATCTAATTGCGTATCCCAAAGATGGTATCCTTCAAGGGAGAATCTGATTCTTTTTCATACAACTTCTGAAACACCCTACAAGTATTAATTACTTCAATCCAGTTGATGATTAATTCCTAATTAGTTCATCAATCTAATATTCGTGCTAGCTCAAATTCTTCGGGATTTCCGAATTGTTGTACTTCACCAAGTACATTCAACTATTTCTAAAAATAGTCATAGAGATTAATAAACAATTATTTGTGGCAATAATTGTCATAAGCCAACAAACATCGGTATGTTTAGGCTTTAGGCAACTCTCTAGATTCTATAACATTTTCATAAAAGGGTATTTTAGTCAACTTTAGATTAGATACATATTACCCACAAGATTCATAATCACATGGTTCAGACGTCATCAGAATGACATATGTTCACATGATTCTCCTCCATAGAGACTATGTCTAGAACGAACACACGATGTTAAGGATAACAACCATACAAATAATTAGTTGAGATTTCATCACCTATATATATCAACTATATAATGATAACAATCTAGTATGTTAGATTCAGTGACCATTCAATTTTATCGGAATAACATTTATTCCTTACAATTGAGTGTGTATACTAATTCCTAACAAGTAACTGAAAATCATGTCCTTCATAAGAACCGGAACATAATAACGTTTATCTAGTTCGCTTATCAGTTTACTAGACTCAGAATACAAAACCGAAAATGTCGCAACGTTTGCTTCACTTTTCGTATCTTGGTGTATTCCGTATTTAATCTTTCTAATTTAATCACACTCGTAAGATATCATATATCTAAGAGTTGACTTTGAACTTAGATAGATTTATCTCAACACATTTGCCTAGAATAGAGACTTCGATAAGTTCTCTTACTTAAGCACTTGCCCTACCTTTCCTATTTAATCCTTTGAGCACTCGCACATACTCTCAATTTAGTCTACATAAGGGTTAAGAGAAATTAAAAGAGATATGTCTTTAATTTCCTTTCATAATGAAAATCTAAAGCTTATTAAATAGTTTATTTAACCTTTTGAATCATATTCAAAACATTAACTATTTAATTAACATTTAAGCAATGATTAAAGAATTAAGTCGATATTTAAATCTTACAATTTTGAAAACAACCTTTCCAAAATTTGATGTGGTAATTCTTATCCAACGTTTGAATTAATTGTCATCGTATGACAGAATGATCATATTGGATCGTATCCAATATATGATTAATTCGTTGAAACTTATTTCAAGTGATTTAACCATATCATGAACTTCCATTCTCATTAATAATTAAAGCCTTGGAGCAATTCATCAAATATGTAGTCTCCTTGTCTCTAACTACTATAACGCGGTTGCTCATGTCATTGCTTATTTTAAAAGGATTAAAATTACTTAACCATATTTGAGAACGTTTCTCAAAAGGTAACAGTCATAATTTGGTTTTACTAATCGAGAATAAAAACATAAATATAAAAGTTTGCTAAAAATTACAACATAAAATGAAGATAAAAGAGTGTTGTTGTTTATACACGCAAAATCAAAATGGTCTTCGGTTTATGATTTTGCTCCCACTAATCAACTACTCCCAATTGACTTTCAAGAATCTTTCAAAAACAATTAGTGGCCAAGATCCCATCTAGTTACCCCGATTCCTGACGAGGGCCGATCAACCAGAATAACTCGAAAGGTAGGTAACACTTACCAATCACATCTCTATGTGACTCTTGGTGGTTGACTAGTCAACTCTTTGACGATAACATCCTTATGTGGTAGTCAACCCCTTGCCTCTAGAATAAGACGGTCCTGACGAGGGCCAATCACCGCAATACTCCAGTCAAGTCATAACTCAATATTCATGAGATCTAATACGATAATATCTCAATAACAATGATATACCCGAGGTATGTCAACTCCCGACGAGGGCCGATCAATTGGATCCGAACAAGGGCTCTTCATCGTCGCTATAATATTGGGAGACAATATTTCGACTTGATTTTTTGTTGTGGGAGTAATTTTACAAATTAATTCACTTAATTAATTTTAATTATGGACTCATCAATTATATATATATTTATCTCTATAGACATACATCCTACACATTCATCTATATCGTGGCTAATTATGCATCTATCGTATCATATAAAATAAATACAAGCACAAAATAAATAAATGCGTAAAGTAACCGGTATGTTCATGGACTTTTCCTAGGTGCGGTTTCGAATACAAACTGACGAAACCGCAGGTCACAATCTAAGGGTAGCTGCAACCGCCAATAGGATCTTTAATGCGACATCTCCAATGAGATCTTTATTTCGTCTTTCTTTGGTATCTATCTTCCGCTACATTCTTGTTACATTTAATTCTATCTAATAAAATAAATACACCCGCCGCGTATGGGGGGAGCTAACGGGAATGGGATGATGCAGAAAATAAACTAGGTCACGTTCTTCATAACTGCCTAGGATAATTTTTATACCAACGAAAAATAAAATCATTCAAATCCATCCTATTGGTCGAGTCCATGTTCAATCGGGCTCCATATAATCATATTATATCTACTATCTAATTCTTACAATAATATCTTATGAAAAAGATAAATTAACATTTAACTACTTGCGTCTTTATTAATCGATTAACGTTTAATCAATTAATAATTTTATCCAATCAATTAACTAATTAACATTTAATTAATTGAATGATTTTAATCGAAATAAAATTAACGATTAATTTTAATCGATCTCAAATTTAATTTTAATTGATTTGAACTATTCTAGAAATAAATCAAAATTAAAATTAAGTCACTTTTATTTCTTTCCTTTTGATTCCTAATCAAAAGGAATGTCTTTGATTTCCTAAACTAAAAGGCATCTCCCCTGACCCTTTTCAAAATCAAATTTTTGAAAGGGGCCTAGGCCTAGGCCTTTCCAAATCAAATATTTGAAAAGTGCCTAGGCCTATTCCAAATAATGCTTGGAAAGGCCAATATTATTTTTGATGTCATGTGGCATCAATGACCCAAACTATTTGAACCATTGGTTAGCCACATAGAACAACTAAACAAAGGAGATATTAATCACAACTACGAACAATATTGAATCATAAAATACACAAAACCAAATTTTGGGGATCTACCAAAAGGAAGCACCAGCCGACACCGACCTCCCTGGGGGAACCCGCCGCCGCCGCCGCAATTTCCGGTAGGGGGTACCGCCGCCGATCGGCCGAGCACCCAAAAAGCCGCCCCCCCCCCTTTTTTTTCTTTTTTTCGTGTATCGTTTTACGAATAAAAAATCTTTCATCTTATAATTACGTGATTTAAACAATAAAATTAACTACACTAATTAACATGCTTATTTCTTAAGCTCGAAACTCTCTATGATACCACTATTAGGAAATCTACGAGGTGACGCATCGGAATTCAAAAATTTATTTCCTTTTACCAGAATCGACTTCATTTAAGCAATAAACAAATAAGCTAGTTGACGGTGGTTACCTTGCTTGATATAAAAGATCGACGCTTTGACCGTCTAATGAGAGTAGTTGTGCACGGAGCCGCTTAAGCGTTCGGCCTCTACCGGTGATCCACACGAACAGCCCGCCGGAATCCCATCATGGATTGCTACTAGAAAAATTCGGTTGCTAGACCGACTTTCTCTCTCTCTCTAAATCTCTTCAGAAAAGCTCTCTATTTTTCACAAGAACTATTAGCTCTTGGAATTGTGTTGTACAAAAGAGCTAGCCAAGCCTCCTATAAATAAGGCATGGAGCACCACTCTATAGTTCTCAATCTGATTGGGATTAGCTTCCTAGTAGATTGAGGAGAGAGAAAACATTCTCCTAATAAAATAAGGAAAATACCTTTAATTGATTTATCTCATTTAATTTAATATCTTATATTAAATATTTCCAGGATATTGTCAATATCTTATATGGACTATATTTATCTTATTACCATAAATCTATTTTTCCAAAACAATTAATATATAATATTAATATCATGGAAATCTTATTAATTAAATTGCACAATTCAAATGTATCATATACATGACGTCCCATCTCCCAGTAATTTTGGGAATTGAGATTTTCTTTGATTAATATAATACTATTATTAAATAATTTGCAAAGTACATGTGTATCATATACACATAATAATTTCGACATACATACATCATATGTATATTTAATTAATAAACATAATTAATATACTGTATTATATTTATTCATAATAAATAAATACCACCATATTAATTTAACACTATAACCTTTATAGTATGAGATAAATTGTTTCCTTATTTGGTTATCACTATATCCACATTTTAATCCGGCTAGATGTTCATATGTGTGTGACTCGATAGGCTTCCGAATATGTTGGCCGTACACAGAAAGAGGCAACTTACGAAAATGCACTTCATGCCTAACAATCACGGGATATCGTCTAGCAACACACCGTGACCCTCAATCATCGGAAGAGTCAAATGCAATGACTACTACCTTTCATGTGAACTAGTTACCTTGTAAATTACAATCCGATCGTTGTAATAATATCTACACGGTCATACGTCGAGTGTCAAACATCAACGACCGTATCTTATAATCTGGATATCATGCTCTCTCGAAGTAACTCATTTACTTCCACTTTGCAAAGATTCACGAGAGTAAGACATTCCTTATAAGAATGCATTTTCGGATATTCACCCCTACTATTAGGGCATGCTATTCCTAGACGACCAAACATGTATACTACGCATGCTTCAGTATCACACCCAATCACTACCGCATGATCGCCCCATGGCTAGGGGAAACCTCAATAGTGTCAAAGCATGACAATCCACACCATGATGACATGTAGACTCTGGTCTTAAGGATAATTACACAACCGTCACATAGTGTGACACTTAACAGTGTAAGTGGGTCAGTCTAACGTACGCATTCTCTAATACACGTCCACGTACTGTCCAAGTGTCTCTACACTTCGATAGACGAGATCTATCCCTGTACTTAAAGACAGAAGACATCTAATACGTGCTAGTCTGTACGTACTATCATTGGCCTGTTTGATAGTACATCAGCCTAGAGACATTTAAGTATCAAACTTATTAAAGTGATAAGAGATCTCATCAACCATAATCGCATATCATGGTTTCTCTATCACAATTTAATACTAAGGACGTTATCATACAACAATTCATAATTGGTTCTTTAAAAGAACAAATATATGACAATAAAAAATCCATTTATTATATATGTATAAACATAAATAAACAGTAGAAATGATTCGACCCGGTCGGATCCGGTCCAACCCGATTGCGTTTGGTGGCCCTCTATGAAAGTGGAAATAGCTAAATATGTAGCAGAATGTGATACTTGCCAGGAAATTAAAGCGGAGCATAGAAATCCTGGAGAAATTCTTGAGGCATTGGATATCCCTGAATAGAAATGGGATAAGATCACGATGGATTTCAGCACTGGTTTACCGAAGACGAAGAGTGGGCATGACGCGATTTGGGTGATTGTGGATATATTGACCAAATCAGCCCATTTATTGCCAACAAAAGTTGATATGTCCTAGAAGAAGATGATGACACTATACTTGGACAATATAGTGAAGTTACACGGAGTACCTATCTCGATAGTTTCGGATCGTGACAGTCGGTTTATCAGTCGATTCTGGAAGTGTTTGCAAAAGGCTTTAGGCCCAAAATTGGACTTGAGTACGGCCTTTCATCCTCAAACAGATGGGCAGTCAGAACAGACAATCCAAACACTTGAAGATATGATAAGAGCTTGTGTTTTGGAAGTAGGCGGATCATGGGATGACTACCTACCCATAGCAGAGTTTGCCTACAACAACAGTTATCACGCAAGCATATGTATGCCATCATTTGAAGCATTGTATGAGAGAAGATGTCGAACGCCGTTGTTTTGGGATGAAGTCGGGGAAAGACAAGTCACCGTGCCACAGTTGGTTGATCAAGCTAAAGAAAGGGTTCAGTTGGTTAGGAAGAACTTGAAGGCAGCACAAGATAGACAGAAAAGTTCGACAGATGTTAGAATAAGACCTCTTGAGTTTGATGTCGGTGAGAGAGTTTATCTACGAGCTTCACCAATGAAATAAGTTAAACGTTTTGGACAAAAGGAAAAGCTAAGTCCATTAATGTATGTTGGACCGTTTGAGATTCTGGTAAGAGTTGGACCTTTGGCTTACAAGCTCAAGTTACCGGAATCAATGTCAAGAGTCCATAATGTTTTCCACGTATCAATGTTGAAGAAGTGTTTGACAAAGACGGATGTTGAAACTACGGTTGATCCGGAAGTTCTACAAGATAATTTTGCTTATGATGAGAAACCGACCAGGATTCTGGAACGGAAAGAAGAGATAATAAAAAGATGGATGATCTCTCTGGTTTTGGTGCAATTGAGAAATCATTCACCGAATGAGGCTAATTGGGAAGTTGTGGACGACATGATCAACGAATTTCCTCATTTTGGGGATTTAACAGGTATGCTTTACTTTGAGGACGAAACTCCTCTTAAGGAGGGGGGGGGGGGGAATGTCATATTCCGATTTTCGGGAAAGGCAGACGTGTCATTTTGTGAAAATGAAGTATTATGTTCATTTTATTTTTGGAATTAAAGTGTATAATATATATATATATATATATATATATATATATATATATATATATATATGTGTGTGTGTGTGTGTGTGTGTGTGTGTGTGTATTTTGGAAAATCTTATTTAAATCATCACGGAATAGCTAAGGAAAATAATAAGTAATTATTATTTTTGGGATTTGCTATTTAAGGAAAATAAATCCCACAGTCCTTATAACCTACTAGTAATCAGATTTTCTCCCTACGTTCTGTGGAAGAGGCGTGGAGAGCAATAGAGAAAGGGCTAGGAGATTTCTTCAAAATTCAAAGCCGTATCTCAACCGTTTTCAGATCCGGGTATAGTAGTGGAATTGTCGTGAAGAGGACTTCGTTCCAACACAAGAAAGTTGGAGTTTTTCTTAAGGAATGAATTTCAACCTAGATGTTGTTTTGGATGAGCTTTATGGATTAAAACTCGTATCTTTCATGGTTTGTTGTAATAGAAACGTGTGATCGCATCTAATCTAATTTTGGATTGATCACATAGGTTTTCTGTGAAAAGAATCGGGTTTTGCTACAGATTTTCGTAGCTCTTGTTGTTGGATTAGTGATGCACGGTCCAAGTAATAAAATACTCAATACCTAAATAACCAACTAGCAAGAGAACTAGGTTCAATCATAGTATAGCTAGATAGAGTCGAGGTCGATCCCACAGAGACTCGGCTTAAACAAGTACAACGTTATTAAACTAAAAATAGATTAAAGGGCGGTCTACGACCACTATAACGTAGAGATGAAGGTTGACACGATAGAAAACACAAAGACTAACAATACGACACAAGACACTAAACACTTATTTTTATGGGTTAAAAAGACTCTAACAAACGGTATTGATTACGCTAGTAGTAATTACTCCCCCAAATATGTATATCTAAACCGAGACAGAAAAGACATTAAGGTTGATTATATTCTGTCTACGGGCGCCATTCCCTAAACTGGATCTAATTCGTGAACGGATAGAAGATCCTTATGCTTAATTACGAATCCTTCCTTGGGACAGGATAGAACATCATATAACAAGCATGCTATACCAAACTTGGGATGCCGATCTAAAATCGTCACCTGCTTCAGGCAACCACCGTGGACGGGTTGGCACACCTCCTAAACGATCGGCTAACTAATGTCCTAGTAACATGACAATTTTCACAATATATAATATTAATTTACGAGAATGATGTAACAAATTGGCGGATCTATTACATGTTTATATGAAAAGCGAAAGCACGACGTGAGCGAAGTCGTTCCGTAAATTACTAGAATCTTGATGGCTAGATCTAACCATATAGACCATGGTAGATCTAGACCGGTGACTCTAGAATTTGCTCAGAAACGCGTAGCCGTGACGGCTTAGATCTACATGAATATGGGTTTGTTAATTAACTACATCACAAAATCAATACTCAATCGACTACTCCATAACGAAATAAAATATATCTACGAATAAAAACGACATATTTGGATAGGCATTACCCTCGTAGACGGAGGGTCCTCCGATCCTTCAATGCAATCTCTAATCGAAGAATCCATCGCCTCCGTGATGAAGAAACATAATATAATAAAGAAGAACTATATTGATAAACTAAAAGTATTGTAATATTGTGTTTTTAGAGTCATCGTAATGAAATTCGTGGCTGCTACTTTATATAGAGGCTTAGGCCGACCTAAAGATAGATTTGAAAACCCTAAAACGCATAGAGATAACTCCCAGGCGATCCTCGAGATTTGGCCAGCTCGCTCCCAGCGAACCCCCAGCTCGCTGCCAGCGAGTTCACTGCCTTCTGATTGGCTCGCTGGCTTTTCTTGTTCCTTACTCCACTTTTCGTGCTGCTTCGGTATTTATATTTAATACAATCCAATTCTGCCTTGATTTATCTTGAGATTTACTTCCTCCGATGGCAGATATCGTACGATTTATCGCAATCTATAAAATCAATATTTATGGCACAGTAAATAATATTTTAACAATAAAAACAGATAAATTCCAATTTATATCTTACAAATCACATAACATTAAATAATCATTATAAACATGTGATTTAATATAAAATATATATTATTAAGCTCGATTTAAGGACAACGTTGATGACTTTTACGGGTATAATTTGACCGTCATCAACTACCCCCCACTTAGACTTTGATCATCCCGAACAAAGCATCAATAAGTCATTACCCAAGACAACATTTTTAATGGTCAAATCATACTTACGCAAGAAACTCGAGTCAACTCATACCATTCATGCTCATAAGGTATCCATTATTCACTACTAGCTATGAATCGAAGTGATGTGTGCATGTGCATTCAGTTTTATATATTCGTGGCAAGATTAAAGTTTATGCTAACTTCACAGTCTTAACCTACCAACATTAGCATTCCTACTTCTTAAGCCTCGCAATGGGTAAAGACATGGTGCAATAAGCAAGAGCATCATCCAGAAGGTTTTTGGACTCGGAGACCGAGAAATACTCAAAGCCTCTTAAAAAGTTGAATTTCTTCGCCTTTTCATAATTTCAAGTATTAACACCTCTCAAGAAAGAAACTTGCTTTAAAAGTAAAGTATGCATTGCAAGAATCCCCCTCTCACGGATTAGTCAATAGCATTGAATATTACCACAAGCGCGGGGCTACTTTGGTAATGTTACTACAAGCCCAGTGTTTAACGCATTGTTAAACACATATAATTCTCAAGCTTATTACTCCGCTTAATTTGATGGCCAGAAGATAGGAATACATCAGCAGATAAATATCGACACTAAGTCTACATAACCAATCATCTACGCAATGTACACATAATTCTTTCAGTTATTATAATTCGGGTGGTATTCGTCGATTCAAATTGAGTAATCGAATAATAAACAACTACTTGCAACAGTCGGCAAGAATATCCTTAAATTTACATTCACTTAAGTATAAAATGATCATGTACTCATGCAACTTGGTTCCTTTCCTATCAATTCCATGTATAAGAACTCACAATTCTAAGGGTACGAGATACTTAATTAGGCATTTGTTCAATTTTTTTCATTTTTCACCGTTTCATTCAATTGTTCTATTATAACACATCATAGCTAAGTCTCCTACCCCCCACTTAAACTTGGAATTGTCCCCAATGACAAAGAAAAAGGAGAATTTAAGAAAAAGACTTAGCTCTGGAAACGGCTCTCAAGTAAATGCAGAATATAGTAGTAGTCCAAGCACGTCGTGGAGAAGCAAACGAAAACCCGTTTAAGCAAACCAAACAGAAACTCCACGAAACCGTTAATAACATGTCAATGGAAGTTATAAAATAACGTGGCAGTAATTAGATATAGAATATCCAAAAAGAAATTAAGCCACTTTATTTCATACAACCAATGACAAGGAAAACCAAAGAGTTAAAACTACAAAACTCACATGGCGGCTATCAAGGAAAAAACCTCGTTTATTCCGAACTGAGACTCGGAATATGGCGAGATGAAAAAAACCTTAACAGTCTCATGCTACTTATTAAAAGAAAAAACAAAAACAAATCTAAAATATAGTTTTAAGAAATAGTTCTATGGTTATAGTTGTTAGCTCGGCTGTACTCACATGATGGTCTAGTTGTAACTAGGATTTCCTAGAGTAAGTACTTCTTCCTCTCTATCAAAATTATTCCCGAGGTAATGCTTTAATCGGTGACCATTGACCATAAAAGTTTTTCGATCATCTAGGTGACTTACCTCTGTAGCTCCGGAAGGAAATACTTTACTCACTTTATAAGGACCAAACCATCTTGATTTTAACTTGCCCGGGAAGAGTTTCAAGCGCTAATTTTAAACAAGAACCAAATCACCCACCTTAAAGGTGCGGTCAAGGATCTTTTTATCATGAAATCTCTTAGTGCGCTCTTTATAGATCCGAGCATTCTCGTAAGCTTCAATGCGAAACTCTTCTAGACGAGTTAATTCCAACAATCTCTTTTCTCCGGCTAAACTTTCATCTAAATTCAACATACGAGTAGCCCATAAGGCACGGTGCTCAAGTTCAACCGGTAGATGACACACTTTCCCAAAAACAATCTGGTACAGGGACATACCAAGGGCAGTCTTATACGCAGTCCGATAAGCCCATAAAGAGTCATCTAACTTCAATGACCAATCTTTCCGTGTTGGGTTCACAGTTTTTTCCAGGATGCGCTTAATCTCTCGGTTCATGACCTCAACTTGACCACTTGTTTGAGGATGATAAGCGGTAGCTAACTTATGTCTCACCCCGTACTTGGCCATTACCTTCTCAAAACGGCTTATTATAGAAATGGCTCCCATTATCACTAATGATGGCACGAGGGATTCCAAACCGCGTGAAGATATTTTTCTATAAAAACCGCAGTACAACCTTTGCATCATTGGTAGGTGAAGCAATTGCCTCGACCCATTTGGACACATAGTCGACTGCCACCAAAATATAGCGGTTTGAAACAGACGAAGTGAAAGGTCAATCAAAATCAATAACCCATACATCAAAGATTTCTGGTTCTAGTATACTCCTCAGTGGCATTTCATGTCTCCTCGAGATATTTCCCGTCATTTGGCATGAATGACAGGATCTAGCATATTCGTGTGCAGTTTTGTAAAGATTAGGCCAGTAAAAACCACATTATAATGTTCTCATGCTTCATAAGTATGGCAATGTTTAAGTATATCGAGGAATTCACTCTCAGGAACACATCTTCTAAAGATGTTGTCAGAGCAACGCTTAAAAAGATAGGGTTCATCCCAATAATAGTGTTTAAGGTCCGCAAAGAACTTCTTCTTTTGTTGCTGGTTCAAGTCTGGTGGCAAATATCTCCCGGATAAATAATTCATATAATCTTTCAACCATGGTTGTTGCTTCTCAGCCTTAACAACCTCACTTCGCGAAGATATTTCGGCACAATCACTATTCCCTACATGGAGGATAATTGCTCGTCGGGGGTCTTTTCTAAGCATGGTGTGAATGCCTCTTCAGGCTCTTTCTCATCATCCCTAACATCTTCTATATTTTCCTCCTTCTTTGGGATTGGTGGAGTAAGCTCCTTCTCACTTCTAATCATTATTGCATTCACATCCCTAGGGTTCCTATCAGTGTTGCTCGGAAATCCCCCAGGAGGTCTAGTTGACAGTTCTTCAGCTAATTGTCCTATTTGATGAGAGAGATTCTGTACTAAGGTTTCTTGGTTGGTGACTTTGGCATCATTCTCTTGACAGCATTGGTGAAATCTTGTAGCCAAGTCAGTAATGGAATTTGCTAATTGATTCACAGTGTCAAACATTGTGTTACTCATCTTTTCAAGTGCAACTTCCCAACTGTAAGTTTGAGCTTGCTGAGGTACATAAGTGTTGTGTGGTTTTACCCCTTCATTCGGATCACTCCATCGGAATTCAGGTTGGTCATGATTTGGTTTGTAACCGTCAAAGTGATTACCCTGTCTCCTAATGTAATTGGCTTCTTTAGTACCCTTATTCTCTAGTTGATTAACCGTTTCCGTCCCTTTTCTAGTCTCCACTCATTGAATCCTCTCATGCATACCTTCCACCTTATCATTTATGATCAATAGAGTATGTAGGATCTTATGCGATACATCCTCCTCAAATAAATTATCGGCCATCTTCACAGTTGCTATTTCACCACCTCCCCACTGGCTATTCATTGCTATTTGCTCCATCTTTCCTTGTACCTCCTCAGGAGATAAAAGAACAAACGCTCCATTGCTGGAGGCATCTACTCTTATATTCTCCGTATCTTTCAATCCATGGTAAAAGGTTTGCATTAAAATCCATAGAGGGATATCATGATGAGGGCACTTCCTCATGGACTCCTTAAAACATTCCCAAGCTTGATCAAAATTCTCCCCAAGTTGCTGCTTGAACCCCAAGATATCTTGGCGCAACTTAAAGGTCTTTCCTATAGGGAAGTACTTATTCATGAACTTTTGTAGCAGTTCCTCCCAGGTCGTGATTGATCTAGCCTCTAAAGAGAAAATCCATTGCTTAGCTTTATCTTTCAAAGTGAAAGGGAAAAGTTTCAGCTTAATGTTATCCTCAAGAACCAGTTCTGGCTTCACGGTATTAACGATCTCTAAGAAATTCATCACGTGAATGCAAGGATCTTCATTCAGGATACCATGAAAAGTGGAATAGTTTGCCACAATTTGAATGACATTAGGTTTCGGGTGATAAACTTCAGCAACATTTTCAGGCACTACGATAGCAGGGATGAATTGTTCAATGGTTGGCATTGCATAGCTTTGCAAAGTACGCCTTTCCCATGCATCCACAGCTTGGTTAACAAAATTTGCATTATTAAAATTATTTCCCTTTACCTGGTTGGCTTCATTCAGTAATCCTTCCATGTCTGAGTCAGATTGATGTGCTCCTTCAGATTTTTCCTTGCCTTGCTCTTCGTTTGGATCCTTAGAAATCCGGGTAGCTTGTTTGTTTTTGTTTTTGTTTTTTTTTTAATTTGCAAGACAAAAACAACAATAAACAATTAAAGTAGCCTTTGGCGAGACTCTAAAATAAACAAAAATAAAACTGACTCTATATGAAACAGAATAATTAAACAATTAAAAACCTTAAAGGCTAGGCCTTTAACTAGACTCACTAATTAACGAAACGAAAACAGACTCTATGTTGGTCCTAGAGAAGGGTGAAACTATAGTCAGAGGGGGGGGGGGGGGTGAATGACTATAGTGGAGTTTCAAAATCTTTTCTTTTGTTTAAAAGCTTTTGGGCAGCGGATAAGTCCCTTCTTACTATGTTGTTTTCAAATCATTTTAGACAATCACAGATATAAGTTATGATATAGGCAATTTAAATAAATGTTGTAAAGTAAATTGCAGAAAGTAAATTGACACAAGGCTTATAGTGGTTCAGGGTGGTGTAATCCCTTAATCCACTCTTCTCCTGTGATGATCGGAGGAATTCACTATTGTTTTCACAGATACAATAGTATGATTGTCCTTGGCTTCCCAAGCTTCACAATCTACAAGACTATCACTCCTTGACTGCAACAGCTTCAGTGATTCAGTCTCTTTTGCTGCTCCTTGAGATCAAAATCCTTCAACAGCTATCACAGATTCAACTCCTTCTCAGATTGCCTCTGATTCAGTTGCTTCAGTTTTATGTGAATGTGATTCACACACTTGCTTGATCAATCTCAGTGCTGAATATGATTTTGTAGCTCTGATATCTGAGTTGATCACTAGATGTATCCTTGTAAGTTCAGAGAGAAGGCTTTTCAAACTGACAGAGTTTCTGCTTTTATTTTTCTTTTTAGATCGTTGTTTTTCTTTGTCTGTCAATGCCTTCTATTTATAGCCTTGAATAACATTGATTTGAAATTCCGTCCGTTGGCTATATCAATGAGGGAATAATCCTTCATTTTATTCTTGATTCCCCCTTAATTGCATTCTCCTTGATTTCAGTGATCGGATTCTTTCTTCAAACGTATAGCAGAAAATCCGTTCTTGATTGATTCTCTATTGATTGTGCATTTAATGCATGATCTTCTGAATCTTCAACACATATTAAATCTGATCTGGTAAGTGTTACTTCGCCGTTTTCTGAACGGTCGAGTGATCCTTTTGACTTAGCCGTTTTGAATCTTTCTTCACCGTTTCGTCGTTACTCAGCCGAAAGTCAGTTTACTCGGCCGCTTTATTGTTTCCTTCTTTGCTTCAGTTTAAGGAGAATCTTTGTACTTCACTGATCCTTGATTGGGGTGAGATCAGTGTACACCATATTTGAATATTAAGTTTCATCACTTGAAACATAACTTAGACTTATCCAATGTCATCACAGACTTCCTTGGGTATAAGTCAGACCATAATGTCTTCATTGTATCTCTGCTGGTGCTTGGCTGGCTTCACTCTGCCGAATGTCTGTTTTTACTTTGATATCCTACCAACTAGTACAATACTTGTCTGACTCAACTTATACAACATGTCAGACTCTAAGTAAAGACTTATACAGAGAATTCTAACTTATTTCATGCTTGCTATAACAGCTAGTATGGCCATCATCAAAACAAAATGTTCCTAACAATTTCCCCCTTTTTGATGATGCCAAAACCCTCATAAGCCTGAGCATAAGTAATCCCAAATTTTCTTTTTTTTTTATTAAAAATAACAGAACAAAAACTCAACAATTTTATTCATCCATCACAGGGCAATAAGATATTGCATCTTTTTATTTAAAGACAAAGGCGAATAGAAGTAATCTAGAAATAATTCAAATTGAGTGTAAGGTCTACTTCTTCACATCTTCAAACTCGATGCCTTGCCTTTGCTTTGCCTTGCCCTTTTCTCTGGGCTTGCCTTCTTTTCCTAGCGCTTTCAGCTTAGAACTTCCTTCCCTTTTGGCAAAGACTAAAAAGGCTCAAGATTTGTTGGTCTTGTGATCGTAATCGGGAGAGGACCATACCTTCTTTCCAAGATCTTGTTGTTGGCCTCACCAACTTTGATTAGAAGGTCCAATTGCTTGCCAGACGCTCCATTACCTCATCAGGATCTTTGAATTTGTTGAGTGTGAGCATTGAGAGTGTCCACCAAGGGCTTAAGATTATTGTCAATTGTCTCAGCATGAAATTCAAGATTGGTTTGGACATGGTGAGGGATGAGTAGTTGTAGATTGCAAAGCAGGTTTCCTTGTCTCTCCATGACCTCATCTTGGATCTTGATATGATTGATGAGTGCCTCAATCTTGTGGTTGAAAGAGGTTGCTTCACTCCTTAAGGCATTCTTCAGGTTTTGCCTGCTGTAATATTGCCTTTCCATGTCCACAATGAGAGGTTGAATGTCCAGATTGAAAACTCTCTCTGGATCAATTTCCTCTGGTGCCACATGGACATCCTCTTCATCTCCATCATTCTCAGCATTTCTATATTGCTCTGTTTCATTCTCCAGGTCAACTTCTCTTTCTTCCTTTTCCTCCTCTTCCTTTTCATCTTCTTCTCCTTCTTCTATCTGTTCGTGTTCTTCCTCATTAGACATAGAGTCATTTAGAGGTTGCTGTTGAGTGTGGACTGCTTCATCTGCTACCATTCCCCCTTGTACAATTGTGGGGGAGTTGACAATTTCGGCTGAGTGAGCTTTATTAGCTGGCTCACTGAGCTGTTTGTCAACTTTACCAATGCTTTTGAAAAGCACTTCTTGAAGAGTCAGTTCATCATCAGAAATCCCCAAATCTTCTTGATTTGCTTCAAGATTTCCACCTTTTGAGTGTTCATCCTCTGACTCATCTTCATCCTCAGCTATCTCCTCCTCCTCAGATGAAGTGATTCTATATCCTTTCTCACCTTCCTCCAGATAGGTGATTTCCTCTTGTTGCTTTTCTTCTTCTGTTGATGTGTCGTCACTATTGTCACAGGTTCATTCAGTTGCTGGTTCTAGGCAGAGAGATGCTTTAATGTGATGTCTGGGATCTGGTTCTTCGTCCCACTCCTGATCTACTGCCTTCAGGTTGTTTTCTTTTGCTCCTTGCAATGGGTTTGGGCTTCATGGAAGCCTTGATGTAAGTAAACATGGTCTTTGACTTGTGTGGAGACTGTAAATTTGTGGGTTGTACTTTCAATTCGTTGAATAGGTGTTGAAGAGGGAACCCATATGATTTCCTCTCCCAGAAATCGCCATTTTTCTGTAAACCCTTGCTTGGTGCCGTTATTGATAAGTCGATTTCTTTTTGAATTTGATCCTTCAGTCGATTGGAAACAAATGTTGCCCAGTCGAATTTGGTACCTTCGTAGATGATGGCCATTAGTCTGATCCGAACCTCAGTCAGGTTTTCCATAGACCCTTTTCTGCCTTCGATATTCTTGGTGATGACTGGTGCAAATTCGGCAAACAGAAGTTTGAGCATTGATCTTGGTAGATTGTATGTTTTGCTGTTTCTTCTGGGGTTCTTGGCTATTTCAGCCCAGAATTTCTGGACGTCAATCGTCACAAACTTGACATTAGCCGGACCTATTATGGAAAGTTGCAGGAATCTGTTGAGTGTACCGGGCGTGATGACTATTTCCCTTCCAAAGATAGAGCTTTTTATGCAATCAACTTCAGTTTTCTTTGTGCTGGGCACAAACTTAGCATTCTTCCAAAATGCTATTAGATTTTCATAGCAGATTCCAGTGATTGGGGGGCTTAGGAAGGTCATTAGCCCCAAATTTGAACAGCAGTCAACCAAGCGTTGAGCTTTTGCATCATTATCACAAAACGCGAGATAGTGTTCTGGTTTGAAAAATGAACCAGTGATGATTGATTTTTCGTAGTACTTTTCAGTGGGAGAGATTGTGGAAGATGAAGCCATTGATATTTAACTGATGTATAGAGAGGAGTTCTTCAAGTTTTCAGTGAAAATCAAAAATAGGGTTTGTAATTTGCAAGAGAGTGTAAAGATTTCTGAAAATCTCTAGGTATCGTTTATATAGGGTGATTTTGAGTAGTGTGAACGAGGTTTGAATGTGGAAGGATTTTATGACATAATGGCATGATTTTGTGTATGTAATCCGCGATATTCGAGCGTAATGGGGGGGAGTGGTTTGAGGTAAGTAATGATTAGAGCCCGGGAATCGAGGCGTTCATAATTTAAAAAGAATATGGTTACCTCCATGATCATAAGTTGATCTCCACGTGTGTAATCTTCCACAGAATAATCCTCCATAATTTCTTTATTCTCCACGTGTAGTAAAAATTGATTTTGTTCACACTTTAATTTGTCCAAGTCTTTAATTCGGTGAAGTGCCTTGGCTGGTCACTTTGCCGATTTAGAGAATTCTTCTCTGAGCTGCTCCATTTAACCGTTCCTAACAATCAGTTAAGTTAACTTCGCTGGATACCAGTGCCTTACCTGCTACATCTCCTGTAACGGCAAAGGTTGAACCAGTTGATGAAGTCACTTAGCCGATCACTCCAGTTAGCCGCTCTTTGGTACTTAGTCAATTTCAATCATTCCTAACTCAGTTCTCAACATGCTAAATCTTTCATAACTGAGTGGTTTAGTGAAGATGTCAGCCAATTGATCTTCAGTGGGTATGTATTTTAGGATGACATCTCCCTTTTCAACATGATCTCTGATAAAATGATGTCTCACATCAATGTGCTTTGTTCTTGAATGCAACACTGGATTTTCAGTAATGGATATTGCACTTGTATTATCACACATGATTGGAATTGTTTTTTCTTCCACTCCATAATCCCTTAGCTGTTGTCTGATCCAAAGTACTTGTGCACAACAACCGCCTCTTTGCTATATATTCTCGCTTCAATTTGTTGATGTAGATATGGAGTTTTGCTTTTTACTGAACCAAGAGACTAGTCTGGTGCCTAGCATTTGACATGTTCCAGAGGTGCTTTTTCTATCTATTTTGCATCTAGCATAGTCAGAGTCTGAATATGATATCAATTTGAATCCTCCATCTTTTGGATACCAAATACCTACATTGATAGTGTTTTTCAGGTATTTGATTATTCTTTTGACAGCTAGAAGATGTGATTCCTTTGGTTGAGCTTGAAATCTTGCACATACTCCTACTGCAAATGCTATATCAGGTCTACTTGCAATTAAGTATAGTAAGGATCCAATCATTCCTCTATACATTTTCTGATCAACATTCTTTCCTGTTTCATCTTTTCCATGAATGACTCTTGCACACATTGGTGTGTCTGCTGTGCCACTTGTATCCATCCCATACTTGTGTATTAAATCTCTTGTGTACTTGGCTTGACTAATGAAAATACCATCCTTCATTTGCTTTACTTGAAGGCCAAGGAAATAATTTAATTCTCCCATCATGCTCATCTGAAATTTGCTCTTCATCCGGTTTGCAAATTTCTCACATAGCTTTTCATCCTCTGATCCAAAGATGATATCATCAACATAGATTTGTACTAACAATGTACTTGGTCCTTCCTCTAGTTTGAATATAGTCTTGTCTATAGTTCCTTTGTTGAATCCATTCTTGATCAGAAATTGTGATAGTGTTTCATACCAGGCTCTTGGTGCCTGTTTGAGTCCATAAAGGGCCTTCTTGAGTTTGTATACTTTGTCTTCTTTTCCTTTGATTTGAAATCCAGGAGGTTGTTCCACATATACTTCTTCTTCCAAAAGTCTATTTAGATGCACTCTTGACATCCATTTGATAGACTTTGAAGTCTTTGTATGCAAAGACAAAAGCTAGAAAGAGTCTCGATTGCCTCGGCCTTGCTCTCTTGGTGCAAATGTTTCATCATAATCTATTCCTTCGCTTGAGAATAGCCTTTTGCAACTAGTCTTGCTTTGTTTCTAACAACAGATTCCTTGCTCGTCCATCTTGTTTCCGAATACCCATTTTGCTCCAATGATGTTGGTTATATCTCGGTCTCGTCAACAAGTTCCTGGACTTCATTTCTTTCAAATTCATTTAGTTCTTCTTGCATGTTTGTGATCCAATCTGCATCTTGGATTGCATCATCTATGGTCTTGGGTTCCACTTGTGATAGAAAGCATGTTAGCATGTGCTCCAGGTTGTCTTCCGGTTCTAACTCCGTGTGAATATCTCCAATGACTTGTTCTTCAGGATGATCTCTTAGCCAATTTAGATCAGGTTGAAGTTGTTCTTCACTTGGTGCTTCTACAGCTTCATTAAGAGTATGAACTTCAAGTTCTGGAGCTTGATCTGTTGTGTATATGTGTGGCTCCTCTTGATTTTCAAAATGATGATTTAGGATAGAAGCTGGTATGGTTGCACTTGTATAGATTTCCCTTTGTGCTACTTCCTTTTCTTGATCTTGAAAATCTTCACCATTTGTATTTGGTTCATCAAAAACTACATGTATTGATTCTTCAATCACCAATGTTCTTTTGTTAAGTACTCTGAATGCTTTGCTGGTGTTTGAGTATTGATTGAGGTCAAGTTAAATTAACTCGATGCCTAAATAACCACTAGCAAGTGAACTAGGTTCAATTGCAGTATAGCTGAATAGAGTCGAGGTCGATCCCACAGAGAATCAATTTGTGGATCCTAACTTAAATAGTCAACCTATTTATTTCGTTTGACAAAGACGGTCTATGACCAACATAGGATACGAGAAAAGAAAGACACACTCAGACATATAAACAAATAATGTAATCAACTGCCCAATTATAACCGTAATCCTTTGGATCTAGACAATTTATATAACAACAAGACTTATCAACTATTAATCCGTTCATATCCGTTTATATTGGCTACGGGAGTCATCCTCTAAAACTTGACGTAGCACGGGTAGGTCACTAGATCACTGTGATATTGTTACGTGACTTCGCCTTTTAAGTGCCTCCATCTCATATAACTCACACGCTTACGACTCTAAGGATGCCGATATTAACCGTACACCTCGTCTAGGCAACATTCATATGGTTAGGCGTACTTCCTAAACGATTACTCAAACTCTCGTCCAACTAACAATTACTAAGTTATAATCTCATGCTAGTTTACGATCTACGTATAAACAAGGTGCGCGCAATTCCCTAACATAAACCTACCTAGATAACGCTGAACGTCCGTGAAGATCAATTCATAAGCCCACCTAAGAGTTTTACATTGGTATTTCCTTTTTACACGTTTTAATTAAATTAAGCGAGTAACGTAGCCATAGCCATACCTACTGAGACAACAGATTCAATTAAGCTAATTTAATCATAAAGACGTGACTGATTAACGGATGAAGCAGGGTCAAAGGCTCTCGGTCGACCGAATGCATAGGCTCGGTCGACCGAGTGACACCACTCAGTCACCCGAGTGCTCCACCCCCCAGATTACACCCCTGAATATATTTCTCAGCGTTTCTCATACAAATCGGATTAAATACTGATTCGTCAGGCAATCATATAAACTAATCTAAATACATGTAATCAAACACGTAGATTCATCCATAGATGTTAGAAAGAGGACGTAGGGTATGAGATCCTCATAGACAAGGCATCAACACCTCCCTAACATCATAGCCTAGATCTACATCATCTAGCTATGAATAACTACTCAAACAATTAAAGCATAATTGGGAAATTAATTACTAAAAGAAAACAAGAAGAGAAACTAGGGCTTACATTATTGCGCCCCCAGCTCTTCCACATGCCTAAAGAATCCTTATTTTCTTGTATGTATAAATGAATGAATTGGTATTGGTGTTCGTCCTTTTAAAAATAAAAAGAACTTGTGTTTATATAGAGCTACAGCCGACTTAAGAAGACCAACTTAAATGTGGAGAACACTAAACCCTAACCGCCTCAAACAATGTGCCGGACTTCTGCTGGACTTCAGGCCCGCTCGGTCGATCGAATGCATAGGCTCGGTCGACCGAGCCTTGTATCTTTTTAGGCTTCCTTCTTGTTTCGTCTTGGGCTCTCTGAACTTGTCTGCAATTAAAGCTTCTCTGAAGTCCATCCTTGCACTCCCAAATGAGTTACTACAAATATAGCATAAAATACAGTCTGTAACATCAAATAATATCATAAAACCTCTAAATACATAATAACGAATCGTAACTCTCGGTATATGCAAATTAAGCGTATTACGACTTATTATTACTCTATTATAGCTCTTTTAAACTAGAATTGGGGATAAAGATCATAGAATAACGGGCACAAAATGACCGTTATCAACTACCCCCCACTTAGCCTTTGATCGTCCCGATCAAAATATTAATAAGTCATTCCTCATACAAACATTTTCCAATGGTCACATTATACTAACACAAGAAACCCGAATCAACTCATACCATTTATGCTCATAAGATATTCATTATTCACTATTCATTTTGAATCGAAGTGATGTGTGCATGTGCATTAGTTTTTTACAATCGTGGCAAGATCAGAGTTTATGCCGACTTCGTAGTCTTAACCTCGCCACTGATAACGTTCCACCAATTCCAAAAGCTCATCTCCACAATTATCCAAATCCCGTCCTCGAGCTCGATGAACAGGGGCATTCGAAAATTTATTAATAAATAAAGCATATACCTCCCGACTCGTGAATTGTGGCACCCCGTTGATTAATGGTATGTCGCCTTCAACTGCCACAAATTGGGCGGCTCTGCGTCTTCTTGGTGGCATTCGACATGCATAAACAAAGACAAAGAAATGACGGTGGCAGCAAGAAGACTCTCGGTCGACCGAGAGTAATCACTCGGTTGACCGAGTGGTGGCTAGTTAGGTGCTACTTCGTATCCGGCCCTGTATCTTCCCAGTGACTGAGTTGGCCGATCAGAAAAAAATTCGACAGCTCTTTTGCGAAAAAAAATTGAAAAGTGAGTGAAATGGTGTAATGGATGAAGATTTTCAAAATATTCCCATTTGATTTCTACAAGTATTTGGGGGAAAGGTAGGTGGAGAATTTGGATGAAGAGAATGGAGAAGAGGATGAATGGGTTAAATAGAAAAAGAGGAAATTGAAAGTGGAATGTGATTGGTGGATAAGAATGGTTGGGGATTGATGAGATGTAAAGGTGGAATTTGAAAGTTTAAATTGAAAGAATAAAGAAATTGGGAAGAGGGAAAGGTGTATGAGGATATGTAGAAATAAATGGTGTTGACCATTTAATTTTGACACACCGGAAATTCACTACAACATATAACCATGTCATAACTATTATTTCACTTTTTCAATTCCTACCGCAAAATTATCCCAACCGACAAGTTGTCCTAAGCACAAAAACAATCTCATTCTTTTCATAAATAAAAACAATCTGGCCTACATCATTTAAAATAACGCATTTCTATTTCCTTAATCAACATTTTTTTACAAAGACTTGGTTACTACACCCTACTTCACGTAAAAACGATTCGAATAAAAAAAGATTTTTGCACATCCTTAACTTAGCAGTCGTCGGAACACGGCAAAAATTAAAAAAACTCCTTATCGTTTCACGCTACTCTTATTTTTAAGAAGAAAAAAAAAATTATAAAATAGAAATAGTTCTACAGTTTAAGTCAGTAGCTCGACTTTCCATAAATCATCACTTTCTACGAACTGCTCTTGGCTTGCCAGGTTTTCACCCGGTTAGCCTTTACCGAAAATGTCTTGCTGTCCTTTTGCACGAGTGCCTTTCCGCGAGATGTGAGTCCAACGAAAAGACAGTCGAACTGTCCATCCAAGAAAGCTCCAACTTTCGTGATTGTCTCAGAACTAGATGAGCTCTCTTTAGCACGAACTCTACGGGTTCGTTTCTTTGCTTGCTTCCTTCTATCCTTGGGTCTGGAGAAAGGCAGGCCTTCAGGATTATGATTTTCTAGAACAGGGGCAGGCTCGACAGCTTTCTCACGACTCAGAACTGTAAGGGTCTCATCTCTTTCTTCTATCTCGTCATCAGCACTTTTTTCTGAGTCCGGAGTCAAATCTGGTTTCGAATTACCACCTCCTATAACATTTACGCTCACCGGAATAGGGAAATCTGGATTCCTCGTCCCATAGGTCTCAAAACCCTTAGCATCGAAAAATGTAATCTCATGCCTGGACATACGAATTAGGGCTCTAGAAGTATTGATAAAGGCTCTCCCTAAAATGATAGGGCAGTGAGGGTGCTCATCTATATCCATAACAACTATATCTATCTTAAACCTGAGCTGTGCTATGCCAATGATCATATTATTCATATTTCCAGACATGATCGTTTCGGTCCTATCCGCAAACCTAACTTGCAACGGAGTATTTGTGGGGTAAGGATTAGATTTCTCTCACAAAAACTCTTCGGAAAATGTTAGGACTTGAGCGAGAATCTATCAAAGCCAACCCTAGGCATGTTCTTTCTAAGGTAACCTCTACCATAAATGCTCTGGGTCATCTAGTTTCGCATCAACCGAGCCTCATTCTCAATATGTTGCATCTCTCGGGATGACGACTATAGGGTGATTTAGGTCTACGCTAACCTCAGAATCAGATTCTATATCTGACATGTGATGCATGTAGTCATATCCTGAGTCTGAATCTGAAGAAATCTCTTCAGGATTTAACTTGGACATACCTCTGTATATGTAAGCTTCTTTAGACTCTTTCGTTTTCTTAGCTTCTTGAATTCTTGCCTTCATCTTCTCTATTCTCTCCTTGAGTTTAGGTGTCAACGGTTTTCTTGGTGTGGTTTTGGTTCTCAGCACCAAGACTTCTTCTCCTCGATCCTTAGAAGACTGATGTGACGACATTTTGCTAAACAGTTCGCTTGAGTGATTCCTTCTGATTAGCTGCATCATAGGAAAAACAACAAACGGTCATTGAACTAACAGGCAAGATGATTACTCATACTGCTGCTAGGCTTATAACCTACTACTGAGAGAGAAAAAACAGAATCTCAGGGGGAAGACAGCTGTCAGAAAATAGAAAATGGGCTCGGTCGACCGAGTGATAAAGTTCGGTCGACCGAGTGATAAAGTTCGGTCGACAGAACATACAGATTATTTTATTATATATATATATAAATTTTATTTTTTTTTCTTTTATTTATTTATTTTATTTTATTTAAAGAAAACAGATAAACGAAATAATTAAGTAGATTATTTAAGCAATTGGACCATTGATTCCCCGGCAACGGCGCCAAAAACTTGATTGAGGTCAAGTTAAATTAACTCGATGCCTAAATAACCACTAGCAAGTGAACTAGGTTCAATTGCAAGATAATTGAATAAGTCGAGGTCGATCCCACAGAGAATCAATTTGTGGATCCTAACTTAAATAGTCAACCTATTTATTTCGTTTGACAAAGACGGTCTATGACCAACATAGGATACGAGAAAAGAAAGACACACTCAGACATATAAACAAATAATGTAATCAACTGCCCAATTATAACGTAATCATTTGGATCTAGACAATTTATATAACAACAAGACTTATCAACTATTAATCCGTTCATATCCGTTTATATTGGCTACGGGAGTCATCCTCTAAAACTTGACGTAGCACCGGTAGTCACTAGATCACCGTGATATTGTTACGTGACTTCGCTTTTAAGTGCCTCCATCTCATATAACTCACACGCTACGACTCTAAGGATGCCGATATTA
Source organism: Gentiana macrophylla (assembly GCA_026214975.1). Classification (NCBI taxonomy): domain Eukaryota; kingdom Viridiplantae; phylum Streptophyta; class Magnoliopsida; order Gentianales; family Gentianaceae; genus Gentiana; species Gentiana macrophylla. The sequence goes on along the minus strand of CM047807.1, from coordinate 8,280,198 downwards.
ACCGTACACCTCGCTCAGGCAACATTCCTATGGTTAGGCGTACTTCCTAAACGATTACTCAAACTCTCGTCCAACTAACAATTACTAAGTTATAATCTCATGCTAGTTTACGATCTACGTATAAACAAGGTGCGCGCAATTCCCTAACATAAACCTACCTAGATAACGCTGAACGTCCGTGAAGATCAATTCATAAGCCCACCTAAGAGTTTTACATTGGTATTTCCTTTTTACACGTTTTAATTAAATTAAGTGAGTAACGTAGCCATAGCCATACCTACTGAGACAACAGATTCAATTAAGCTAATCTAATCATAAAGACGTGACTGATTAACGGATGAAGCAGGGTCAGAGGCTCTCGGTCGACCGAATGCATAGGCTCGGTCGACCGAGTGACACCACTCAGTCACCCGAGAGCTCCACCCCTCAGATTACACCCCTGAATATATTTCTCAGCGTTTCTCATACAAATCGGATTAAATAGTGATTCGTCAGGCAATCATATAAACTAATCTAAATACACGTAATCAAACACGTAGATTCATCCATAGACGTTAGAAAGAGGACGTAGGGTATGAGATCCTCATAGACAAGGCATCAACACCTCCCTAACATCATAGCCTAGATCTAAATCATCTAGCTATGAATAACTACTCAAACAATTAAAGCATAATTGGGAAATTAATTACTAAAAGAAAACAAGAAGAGAAACTAGGGCTTACATTATTGCGCCCCCAGCTCTTCCACACGCCTAAAGAATCCTTATTTGTTTGTATGTATAAATGAATGAATTGGTATTGATGTTCGTCCTTTTAAAAATACAAAGAACTTGTGTTTATATAGAGCTACAGCCGACTTAAGAAGACCGACTTAAATGTGGAGAACACTAAACCCTAACCGCCTCAAACAATGTGCCGGACTGGACTTCAGGCCCGCTCGGTCGACCGATGCATAGGCTCGGTCGACCGAGCCTTATATCTTTGGGCTTCCTTCTTCTTTCGTCTTGGGCTCTCGAACTTGTCTCGCAATTAAAGCTTCTCCAAGTCCATCCTTGCACTCCCAAATGAGTTACTACAAATATAGCATAAAATACAGTCTGTAACATCAAATAATATCATAAAACCTCTAAATACATAATAACGAATCGTAACTCTCGGCATATGCAAATTAAGCGTATTACGACTTATTATTACTCTATTATAGCTCTTTTAAACTAGAATCGGGGATAAAGATCATAGAATAACGGGCACAAAATGTCCCTTATCAACTACCCCCCACTTAGCCTTTGATCGTCCCGATCAAAATATTAATAAGTCATTCCTCATACAAACATTTTCCAATGGTCACATTATACTAACAGAAAAAACCCGAATCAACTCATACCATTTATGCTCATAAGATATTCATTATTCACTATTCGTTTTGAATCGAAGTGATGTGTGCATGTGCATTAGTTTTTTACAATCGTGGCAAGATCAGAGTTTATGCCGACTTCGTAGTCTTAACCTCCTTTTCCAGAATTTCATGATTCATTTCAATTTCATCAAATTTAGTCATGAGATTTTGGACTAGGTCTGCTGTATCTAATGGGAGACTAGAAGATTGTGCAGTGTTAGATGTGGATGCATTTGATGAGGAACAGGAACTAGATGTTACCTCAGTTTCATCTGATTCTTTAGCCATTAGACATAGGCTTGTTTCCTCAGTGTCTGAGCTATCACCTTCATCTCCATCTAATTCTTTGGTCATGAGGCATAGACATGATTTTTCATTGTTTGCGCTATCTTCTTCATCACTGTCATCTGTGTCATTATCAGATGATACTTCATTCTTTTCACTGCTGGATTCAGCCTTGAGTGCCTTCTTGCTTTTCCTCTTTTCAGATGCTTTGTATTTCTTCTTTTCATCATCTTTGTCATTTTCTTCAGGACAATTAGCCTTGAAGTGACCCTTCTTGTTGCAGTTGAAGCATCTGTATTCATCATCTTTCTTCTTCATTTCTTTATTTGAGCTTGACCTCTTGTTTGATGATGAATTTCCTTTGAAAGGCTTCTTTTAAATGAACCTGTCAAAGCGTTTAACTAATAAAGCTACATGTTCTTTAAGTTCATGTGTCTCTTTGCTGATGCAATCGGCAAAGTTACTTTGTTGGGGTGCAACCAGTGCAGTGATTTTGTGTGTCTCTGCCGGAGCATCATCTTCACCGTTCAATTCGAATTCATGAGCTTTTAATTGGGACATCAGTGTCAGAGTGTCAGTGCTTGCAAGATTTGTTGTTCCTCTGATTACTGATGTTATGATCTTCCATCTTTCAGGTAGTCCTCTCAAGATCTTCAAGCATACCTCTTTCTGGGGATATGTGTGTCCAAGCTGTTGCAGTTCACTGATAATGCTTGAGAATCTGTTGTCCATTTGATCAATGGATTCACCAGCCTTCATTTTGAAGTTCTCAAATTTTGCTTTGCAAATGATAATTTGTTTTCTTTAATCGCTTGAGATCCTTCATTTATCAATGATAGCTTGTCCCACATCTCCTTTCTTTGTTTTGCGTCTTTGATTCTCATGAACATGTTGCTATCTAGGGTCTTCAAAATCATGTCTTTTGCAATAAAATCAGATTTGCTCTTCTTCTCCGTCATCCTTGGTCCAATCCTTTTTGGGTTTATCGATTTCCTTCCTTGATATGCTCCTGTGCCTAACACAGAGTGATTATGATTGGTCCATCATTAATTACATCCAAAGATCTCTTCATGAGTTGTTGCAAGATGAGACAAACATTCTTATTTTATATTCATCAAAATTATTAACATTAAAAGCAGTACTTTTGACAAAAAGTTTGAGGAATCCATAAGTGCAAGTGAATATGTAAACGTAGAGAAAACTTAGATTTGAAAACTACTTTGAAAATGTGCGATCTCCTTGTTACGTAAATTAGATCCGAACAAAGTTACGACATTTAGAACACCGCTCCGATACCAATTGTTGGTCCCAGAGAAAGGTGAAACTATAGTCGGAAGGGGGGGTGAATGACTATAGTGGAGTTTCAAAATCTTTTCTTTTGTTTAAAAGCTTTTGGCGCAATGGATAAGTCCATTCTTACTATGTTGTTTTCAAATCGTTTAGACAATCACGGATATAAGTTATGATCTAGGCAATTTAAATAAATGCTATAAAGTAAATTGCGAAAGTAAATTGACACAAGGCTTATAGTGGTTCAGGATGGTGTAATCCCTTAATCCACTCTTCTCCTGTGATGATCGGAGGAATTCACTATTGTTTTCACTGATACAATAGTATGATTGTCCTTGTCTTCCCAAGCTTCACAATCTACAAGACTATCACTCCTTGATCGCAATGACTTGATGATTCGTCTCTCTTTGTCTGCTCCTTGAGATCAAAATCCTTCAACAGCTATCACAGATTCAACTCCTTCTCAGATTGCCTCTGATTCAGTTGCTTCAGTTTTATGTGAATGTGATTCACACACTTTCTTGATCAATCTCAGTGCTGAATATGACTTTGTAGCTCTGATATCTGAGTTGATCACTAGATGTATCCTTGTAAGTTCAGAGAGAAGGCTTTCCAAACTGACAGAGTTTCTGCTTTTATTTTTATTTTTAGATCGTTGTTTTTCTTTGTTTGTCAATGCCTTCTATTTATAGCCTTGAATAACCTTGATTTAAAATTCTGTCCATTGGCTATATTAATGAGGGAATAATCCTTGATTTTATTCTTGATTCCCCCTTAATTGCATTCTCCTTGATTTCAGTGATCGGATTCTTTCTTCAAACGTATAGCAGAAAATCCGTTCTTGATTGATTCTCTATTGATTGAGCATTTAATGCATGATCTTCTGAATCTTCAACACATATTAAATCTGATCTGGTAAGTGTTACTTCACCGTTTTCTGAACGGTCGAGTGATCCTTCTGACTTAGCCGTTTTGAATCTTTCTTCACCGTTTCGTCGTTACTCAGCCGAAAGTCAGTTTACTCAGCTGCTTCACTGTTTCCTTCTTTGCTTCAGTTTAAGGAGAATCTTTGTTCATCACTGATCCTTGATTGGGGTGAGATCAGTGTACACCATATTTGAATATTAAGTTTCATCACTTGAAACATAATTTAGACTTATCCAAGGTCATCACAGACTTCCTTGGGTATAAGTCAGACCATAATATCTTCATTGTATCTCTGCTGGTGCTTGGCTGGCTTCACTCTGCCGAATGTCTGTTTTTACTTTGCCGTCCTACCAACTAGTACAATACTTGTCTGACTCAACTTATACAACATGTCAGACTCTAAGTAAAGACTTATACAGAGAATTCTAACTTATTTCAGGCTTGCTATAACAACTAGTATGGCCATCATCAAAACAAAATGTTCCTAACACTCTAAAAATATAAAAATTACATAACCACGAAGAAAACACTGTATAGAATGTAAAAGAGCAAAAGCGCGCCGGAAAAACTGTCTCGCCGTGAAATGAATCATTGCTCCGCCAATGAGCTCGATGGGTTCTCGAGAAACTCGCCTGATTTGTTCTATGACTCTTACACGTTATTTATATGTTATAAAAACTAATTAAACAGACTTTATTCACAATATTTACGAATCTACTTTTAATAAAATAAGCTATACTTAATTTAATGACACGAGTCCCCGGCAACGGTGCCAAAAACTTGATGCACGGTCCAAGTAATAAAATACTCGATACCTAAATAACCAACTAGCAAGAGAACTAGGTTCAATCGTAGTATAGCTAGATAGAGTCGAGGTCGATCCCACAAAGACTCGGCTTAAACAAGTACAACGTTATTAAACTAAAAATAGATTAAAGGGCGGTCTACGACCAACTATAACGTAGAGATGAAGGTTGACACGATAGAAAACACAAAGACTAACAATACGACACAAGACACTAAACACTTATTTTTATGGGTTAAAAAGACTCTAACAAACGGTATTGATTACGCTAGTAGTAATTACTCCCCCATATATGTATATCTAAACCGAGACAAAAAAGACATTAAGGTTGATTATATTCTGGCTATGGGAGCCATCCCCTAAACTGGATCTAATTCGTGAACGGATAGAAGATCCTTATGCTTAATTACGAATCCTTCCTTGGACAAGATAGAACATCATATAACAAGCATGCTATACCAAACTAGGGATGCCGATCTAAAATCGTCACCTCGTCTAGGCAACCACCATGGACGGGTTGGCACACCTCCTAAACGATCGGCTAACTAATGTCCTAGTAACATGACAATTTTCACAATATATCATATTAATTTACGAGAACGATGTAACAAATTGGCCGGATCTATTACATGTTTATATGAAAAATAGAAAGCACGACGTAGCCGAAGTCGTTCACAGAAAATTACTAGAATCTTGATGGCTAGATCTAACCATATAGACCGTGGTAGATCTAGACCGTGACTCTAGAATTTGCTCGTAAAACGCCTTCGTATGGCTTAGATCTACATGAATATGGGTTTGTTAATTAACTACATCACGAAATCAATACACAAACGACTACTTCATAACAAAATAAAATAGATCTACGAATAAAAACGACATATTTGGATAGGCATTACCCTCGTAGACGGAGGGTCCTCCGATTCTTCAATACAATCTCTAATCGATGAATCCATCACCTCCGTGATGAAGATACATAATATAATAAAGAAGAACTATATTGATAAACTAAAAGTATTGTAATATTGTGTTTCTAGAGTCGTCGTAATGAAATTCGTGGATGCTCCTTTATCTAGAGGCTTAGGCCGACCTAAAGATAGATTTGAAAACCCTAAAACGCGTAGAGATAACTCCCAGCCGATCCTCGAGATTTGGCCAGCTCGCTCCCAATAACCTGACTCATTGCCGCCAATGAAGTTCACTGCATTTTGATTAGCTCGCTGGCTTTTCTTGTTCCCTACTCCACTTTTCGTGCTGCTTCGGTATTTATCTTTAATGCAATCCAATTCTGCCTTGATTTATCTTGAGATTTACTTCTTCCGATGGCAGATATCCTCCGATTTATCGCAATCTATAAAATTAATATTTATCGCACAGTAAATAATATTTTAACAATAAAAACAGATAAATACCAATTTATATCTTCGAAATCACATAACATTAAATAATCATTATAAACATGTGATTTAATATAAAATATATATTATTAAGCACGATTTAAGGACAACGTTGATGACGTTTACGGGTATAATTTGACCGTCATCAACTAGCTTGCTAAAAGGTAAGAGGCTCTTCCTATATTTTAGTTATGGTTTATAGGGTTAAGGTTGATGAATTGATATGTTTAGATGTTGGTAATTGTGTCTAATTGTTGGCAAATGGGTATGGGATGAATTGGGTTTGGTATGGATGGGTTGTCTGTTGTTTTCTTGAGTTTTCCGATGTTAAATGTTTTGGAAACGGATTGAAAATCGTTAAGTCGCAGGAAAACATGTTTAGGGTTTTTCAGCGTGCAATGTGCATGAATTGATGAGGCAGAGAGTCGGTTTTTGATACAGGATGCTCAATGCGCACGCACAGGCTAATATGCGCACGCATTGAGGTCTGGAATTAGGAAATATGATACACCGTTGGTTGTGCACGCGCACCAAGGGGTAATGCGCATGCATTGGATGAACAGGAACATCCTGAATGCTTTTGGTCGATCAATGCGCTCGCATTCTAGAGAATGCGCACGCATTGGCCCCAGTTTTGGGGAAAATGTTGTTTTAAGCCCCGAGTCCAGTTTTAAACATTGTTTTTTGATCTAATAACATTAATTAAACATGAACAAGCCTTTATTGAGTTTCTGATGCGTTTAGTTCTGGCGTTGAATGTACTTTTCCAAAAAGTTGAAGTTCAGGACCGTCAGAAGGGCAAGATAGTCTTGTGCTTTGGTGAATTAGAATTCACCAATGTCTGTGAACTTCATAGGATGTGGTGTCTAGCTGTCTAAGTGAGGGAGTGGAGTTGTTAAGGTGAGTTTTGCCTTGAAAAAAACTCATGAGTTTAGCTAACAACACATAATAAATTACATATACGTGTTTGTGAAAAGATTAAACGTCATGCTATTCTTGGTAAGGAACCGATTCATATCGGCGATGTGATACATTCTTAAAGGTGAACAACGCTACTGGCTCAAAAGGCTGAAGGGTAGTGGTGGAAATTCATCGAACGTATACGCATACCGGGGAGACCCCGGAGCTATCGGTGCTAATCACCGTTAGTTAGCAAGTATATCTTCAGGCTGATACAAACCATGCTTAGTGCCCTTGAATGCTGACGTAACCAAAATAAGTTAAGCTATATACGTATAATCATGACATGTTGATGGACATGAAGTGAACCATAGATTGAGTCGGTCTTAGTGCCCTTGAATGTTATGATATTGACAAATTAATAACAAACATACTTTTAACGTCGTCATCAAACATGTGGACATAGCGGTTTTTCAGTAAAACATCGTCCTCAAACGTCGTCATCAAAGTTCTCCTCGAACTCCAAGTCTACATGTTCGTCTTATCTCCCCCAAACACATAAATAAATATGCATTTGAGGTAAGTACAATGTGCAAAGCAAGAAGTTGAAACTACACTTTAATTAAGTTCTTTTTAGGAAGATTATTATTATATGGATTATCTTTATAAGACCGACTCAATTTAAGGATTCACTTCATGTCCATCAACATGCCATGACTATACGTTTCTAGCTTAGCTTATCTTGGTTACGTCATCACTCAAGGACACTACGCATGGCGTTCATCAGCCTGAAGATATACTTGCTAACTAACGGTCATTAGCACCGATTAGCTCCGGGGTCTCCCCGGTATGCGTATACGTTCGATGAATTTCCTCCACTACCCTTCAGCATTTTGAGCTAGTAGCGTTGTTCACCTTTTATGAACGTATCACATCGCCGATATGAAATAGTGCCTAACCGATAATAAGTGACGTTTTAGCTTTTACTACACTTATGTAATTATTATCATGAATTAACTAGCCACCTAAGTGTTTTCAAAGTAAATCTCACCTTAATAACTCTACTCCCTCACTTAGATAGCTAGACATCACATCCTATCAATTACATAGACGTTGATGAACTCTAGTTCATCAAAGCACAAGCCCTTTCATGCCCTTCCGACTATCCCGAACTTCAACTCCCTTTAAGAGTACGTCCGGTGCTGGAACTAAATGCATCAGAAACTCAATCGGGGCTTGTTCATGTTTAATTAATGTTATTGGATCACGAAACAACGTTTAAAATATCAGTACATAGCTTAAACAACAATTTTTTAAAATTCTGGGGCAATGCGTGCACATCCTTATGGAATGCGTGCGCATTCCCTACCTAAAAACATGCTGAAACTCTCTGTTCAAACAATGCGTGTGCATTGTTATCCATGCGTGCGCATTCCTTGACCAGAACCTAAGCTGAAAGACACTGCCCAACCAGTGCATGTGCATTGTTCATGCTGGGAGCATCCTGATCAACTCTGAACCAGCAATGCGTGTGCATTCCCTTGAATGTGTGTGCATTGCACCTGCTGTAACTAACCTAGGCAAACATGTAACAGGAATGCGTGTGCATTGCTAGCCAATGCGTATGCATTCAACGTAGAAAAACCCTAATAACCTGATTTTCATCTCTTTACGATCTCTACTTGAATCCAAACTTATTATATATGAATTACATTAGAAAAACAACTTAAAAACACAACTTTCTCAGATCCTAACATCCCTTAATCTATAAACAACATCTAGGTAAATCCTTGATATGAAAACGCTTCAAAGACATGATCTAACTACTCTGAACCATAATTAGTTTGTAGGAAGAGCTTCTTACCTTTTAGCAAGAAATTCCAAACCAAGAACTCAGAAAAACTGCAGCAAAACCGATCCCTTTTCTGCAGAAAACATGTGTGATAAATCCAAACTTAGATTAGATTCGATCACACGCTTCTAAACGTACAAAACTATGAATTGATGAGTTTGAATCCATCAAACTCGAACAAGAACAGAACTAGGGCTTAAACATACCTTGACAAAGCTCCAACTTTCTGGTATTGAAGCAACGCTCTCTTTACGACGATTCCGTTGCTCTACTCTGATGGGAAAACGATTAAGAATCGACTTAGAAACTGAAAGATAATCTCTCAGCCCTAATCCTTGCTCTTACACGTAGAAGATGAAGTTTGGGAGGTGGAAAATCTGATTCAAAAGGTTAGGGAAACTGATTGGGTTTATTTTTCCTTAAATAGGAGAAATCCCAATAATTAACCTAAATCCTTATTTTTCTTAATTACCCTTACTAATCAGATTTTCTTTTCCTTAATATATACATATATATATTTATATATATTTCGACCATACATACATATAATTAATAAAATACTTAAACTTTGAATAAAAGGAACCGAACCCAATATTCCGTTTTCGCAAAATGACACGTCTGCCCTTTCCCGAAAATCGAAATATTACAGGTATGCTACATGTATTTTTGCCTCGTAATTCGAGTCTTGTTTGTTAAGGTATAAAAAAATAAATTTAAATGAATAAATAACAAGTACAAAGCAATATTAAAAAATTAAAGTAATAATTATATTACTCTATCAACATTCAATAAATTTACTCTAGATTATCTATTAGATTAATAGATGTCTTAATATCTTATGAGTTAAAGTTAGCTTGTATATTTTGATTTGTCTATATAACAATGTTCGCAAATATAACCGAACGTTCACGAGTATATTCGTGTTCGTTCGTTTAGGAAACGAGTTTAAAATTTTATTCATGTTTGGTTCGTTAAGTTAAACAAACAAACGATTACAGATACTAACGAGTCGAATACGAGTTTGTTCGTGAGCGACTCTGTTCGTTTAACAACACTTATTGCACACGACTTTCAGATTGAAACGACGTCGTCCTTGCTTCTTAGGTGACAAGCTATGGTCCTCTATAATTATGAAACTTTCTAGCCCTTATGTATTCAACCATTGTGAACATGGAGCTCTTCCATCTTCTTTTCATTTTTATCCTCCCAATCATCTCCTATATTGTAGTCAACCTTCTTTTTCAGAAGCCAAAAACCCCAAACCCAAATCCAAATCCAAAAAATCTCCCTCCTGGTAATACAGGTTGGCCCCTTATAGGCGAAACCATTGAATTCGGTAGGCTAGGAGGCAAAGGAATCCCAGAAATATTCTTCCAAAAAAGAATGAAAAAACACTCTAAAACAGTATTCAAGACTTCATTAATCGGCGAAAAGACAGCAGTTTTATGTGGAGTCTCCGGGAACAAATTCTTGTTCTCAAATGAGAACAAACTTGTCTCTATCTTTTGGCCTCGAACAGTTCTGAAGATACTCCCACACATAACCTCTATTTCTAACGTAGCTGAACAGACTCACAAGATTCGAAATTATCTTGTAGATTTCTTGAAACCCGAATTTTTACAAAATTGTGTCGGAATCATAGATTCAATTGCAAGAAAACATTTGGATTCGAAATGGGATTCGCAAAAAGAAGTCAAAGCAGAACCATTAGCAAAAGAGTATGCATTTGCAGTGGGATGTAAATTGTTCTTGAGCATTGATGATCCAAGTATCATTGAAGTAATGGCTAAGTCTTTTTCTATATTGGCAACCGGTATTTTCGGTATACCGGTCAATTTACCAGGAATGGCGTATAATAAAGGGATTAAAGCATCAAATACAATAAGAGAGAAGCTGTCTGAAATCATTAAGGAAAGAAAAGCACATTTGATGGCCGGAAAATCGCCGTGGAGTGAAGATATATTGTGGAAGATGATTATGGTGCCGGATGATAATGGGAGGTTTTTCAGTGAAATGGAAATGGCTGATAATCTTTTGATATTTTTTCTTGCTAGCCATGATTCTATAAGTACTACTGTCACTTTTCTTGTTAAATATCTTGCAGAACTTCCGCAAGTCTACCAAGAAGTACTCAAAGGTAAGATATCAATTACTTGTTAAATTTTTTACCTTCAGATTTTACTTTGATTTGAATATATATTATGATGATTTACCAGAGCAAAGAGGCATCGCCCAAGACAAACAATATAATCTGAATTGGAAAGACGTGCAAAAGATGAAATACTCATGGAATGTGACAAGTGAAGTTTTGAGATTTATACCACCTGCTCAGGCGGTTTCCGAGAGGCTATGAGTGACTTCACTTATTCTGGATACTTTATTCCAAAAGGATGGAAGGTAATGTTTACGATTTTCATCTCAAGCTCTTTGATGTTGTTTTAGATTTTGTGTTCACCAAAAGTATACATATTTACAGAAACAAAAATAATTTGATATTCTTACAACACCAACATCGTTTGATTCATAAAAATGAGGCACTTTGTTTATTAAGTCGCGAGTTTTTTATATTTTTATTTTTATTTTATTTTATTTTATAGTACTTCATCCGTTTAAGACTTATTTCATTTATGGATATATTTCAAAATAAGTCTCATAACTAATATTTAGGCATAAAGTTGCTTCTTAAATGTATAAAATGCCCACACATTAGTATTTATTACAAAATAAAAGAACAATATAAAATGGATGTAATTGTAAATAAGTCATGTTTTTAATGACTAGACGATGTAATAAATAATGTTCTCTTAAATTTTATGAGTTCCAAAAAGTCCCAAACAAATTGGAACGGAGGGAATATGAAATAAGGGGGATCGAACACTGACCAATATCAAGAAGTAACCATAGTTTGTAACGCCCCCAGACCCCGGGCCTTGTAGCGCTAAATGAGTCATAAATAGTCCGGTCAACTGCTTAGACCGCTGTCATCGCTTGATCTAAAAGGGTTAACCCAAGTTGACAAGATCTTTATGTCTCACATTTATATGGTGGTGATGTGATTCCCCCAATTCCAATGTGTAATATCACATTCTCCCCCTTTATAAGGGACTGGCGTCCTCGCCAGGACGGGCAAGACTTGTCCCTGTGGACTTGTCACAGTTCGTCTCTACATGAGGACTCTAGAGGTGGCATGTGGCACTTAGGTTCAGCTAGAGGTGGCCTATGGCACTTAGATCCGTCTGGTAGTTGGCTCTGAATACCATTATGTACGCCCTCAGACCCCCAGGCCTGGTAGGCTAAATGAGTAATAAATGGTCCGGTCAACCGTCCTCGCTTGTTCTAAAAGAGCTAGCCCGAGTTGACAATATATTTATGTCTCACACTTATATAAGGGTCAGCAGGACATTACTTTACCGATGTGGGACTTTACATTCTCCCCCATCTCTTATAAGGGACTGACGTCCTTGCCAAGACGGCCAAGACTTGTCCCACTGGACTTGCCCTAGTTTGTCCCTACCATAGGATTCAAGAGGTGGCCCACACCGCCTCTCACGGTGTGGCACGTAGGTCCGTATGGCAGTCGGCTTTGAATACCATTCTGAAACGCCCCCAGACTTCGGGCGTGGTAGCGCTAAATGAGTTATAAATGGTCCGGTCAACTGCTTAGATTGCCGTCCTTGCTTGATCTAAAAGGGCTAACCCGAGTTGACAAGAACTTTATGTCTCACATTTATATGGTGGTGATGTGCTTCTCTTATTTCCAATGTGGGATATCACAGAGTTCATCATAGACCATCAACAAATTAAATGACATTCTTTTACATTTGTTTTTATCCGAAAGATAGGCTTCTTTTATTGGACCAACCTTTCAGGTTGACTTTGTAGATTGATGTTAATTATGAAATAAGTTCTATACATATATCCTCTATGAATACAATAAATATAATATAAATCTCATAACTTTAATTAATGTGTTTCGCATGCAGTTGTATTGGAGCCCGAATACCACTCATAAAGATCCACAATATTTTCCTGAACCAGAAAAGTTTGATCCATCAAGATTTGACGGAAAAGAACTGGTGCCATATTCGTACGTTCCTTTTGGAGGAGGTTCGCTAATTTGTCCCGGAAAAGATCTCGGCCGAATCACGATTCTAGTTTTCCTCCATAACCTGGTGCAAAGGTTCCACTGGGAAAAAGTCATTCCCGATGAAAAAATTTGTATCCAACCGATCCCTGTCCCTGTTAAGGGGTTGCCTATTCGTCTTCATGAACATAAGTGATGAGAGATTTATTCCAAGAAAACTTTGAGATGGATTTATACACCGGTTTATTGTATATGATGTTTAATGCTTTCGGGACTATTTACTTGTATTTGTTTCTTTCTATTATTACGATGGTGTCGTGTTTTTATGTTCACATGATTGCAGCAGGTGCTGTGGTAGTTCAGCATGAGGGTTCAATAATCCTCTAAAAAAAATAAAGGTTCACTATGGTAGTGCTTCTGCGGATAACATGATTTGTGAGAAGAGTTATTGTGCATCATGTTGAATAATCAAAGATCTACAGAGCATGCTTTGCTCCTAGAAGTTAATTATTTATGCTATATTTTCCAAGACGTAGCACACCCTATGTTGGAAATGATTCACAAAAGTGTGCTAGTCTCCCTATAAATGTGTTGTAAGCTTTCAATTATTATCAATAAAAAATATGAATTACTCTTTCCTATTCTAGTTTACATGGTATCAGAGCCTATTTAGACGTGACCGGTTCCGGGCCTCTGCCACGACCCTCCGGTTCCGGGTCGAAAATGGAACCGGAACCGCCGGTTCCAATTTCTAGCCGGTTTTGCCGGTTCCCGGGAACCGCGGGTTTGGCGGTTCCCGGTCCGGTCCGGTCTTGGCGGTTCCCGGTCCGCATAGATTCGAGATCACGGTTCCGATTACGGCTCTGATCACGGTTCCAAAAAAATCAATTATTTTTTTACAAAATTTGTATAACTTACGTTAAAATTAATAATAAATTCTAATTGGTTATTAAACTATATATAACATTTAATTTCATAACTATATATTAAAAAAAACACACGGCTTTTATAATATTTAATTTCATATCTATATATAATATTTAATTTCATAACTTAAATTCTAGATAATTTGTAAGTAAATTAAAGAATATAGTTTTCTAATTGTTTATTTTTTATGACTGATTTGTAAGTAAATTACACTTATATTTCATATAGTGATTACGATGATTTATACTTATAATATTATGTATATAAGTTGATTTAATATCTTAATGAATCGAGGCAAAATGTATATAAAAATTGTTTTATTAAGGAACACCATTACATAATTGAACAATACATCAATGACGGCAGTCACGGCACACTTGAATCACTTGATACACATTACTTAACACCATACTAATAGTCTAATACACTTCATATTCAAGTACAAACATACTACTAATACACTTAATATTCAAACATAACATGACACTAGAATTTGTCTTCATTATTGTGGAAGCATCTTCATTTTCACATCACTTGTCGTTCCGAAAGCATTTGAAATGCAGAAAAACATAAACACCTCCAAGGACAGCACAACGACCGTTTCACATTTTTGTTCTCATAATCATCATTGTTGACCTTTGGCACATCAAGATGGAGTCATCTGAAAAACATGAAATTTTTAGTCTATATCATGACTATGCTTGATTGGAATTTTATAAAAAAATAAAGTAATAAGTAAATTTACATACCAGTCACTCAGAATCTTTTAGGTTATCATCTTCTTCGCTCCTGTGTGCACTTGCAGTTGTTCCAGTTGTAACAGCAACATCTTGGTCATCTTCTTCTGGTGGAATGAAGTCTTGTTGTCTCCATTCGGCTAGCACCCAATCTTTGAGGCACATTTGATATTCTAAATTTCTTGGGTGCATGCTCGCTCTCCTTTGGCTAAGCATGTTTCCGCCCTCACTAAAAACCCGCTCTACCGTCACGATTGACACTGGACACGACAAAAATTCGATTGCCATGTGTGAGAGAATTGGGTAATCTCTTGAATGGCTCCGCCACCATCCCAATATATCCCAGTCAAAATCGTACTCCACATCCGTATCAATCTCGAAATTAGTCGATAGATGTTTATCTATTTCTTCACATGAGGACGATGAATCAACCCTCGGCCTCGGCCTTTCGCGGATATTTTTACATCACTTTTCTCAACATTTGAAACTTTTCCACCTCCGGGTTAGTAGAACTACTCGCATTACTGAGAGGGCCTAGCATCCCCAACTCTGTAACGAATATCAAAATGAGCGTACAAATCTGTAAATAATTTAAGTGTATTTTGAACCACTTCCAAGTGGTTAATTGCTCGGGTCGCCGGATTAGGAAACAAGAATTCATAATTAATCTCCAAAAATTCCGTCAGTCCCTCTGTCTAAAGTCGAGGGTCTAGAATAACAGCAATAAGATAAAGCTCGGGTATGTGTAGCATATACTTAATCCATTTTCGTCTTATAGCTGTTCAACATGGAACCAAGTCGGGACATGCTTCAAATTCTTCAAACAAATTTACTATCTCAATCGTCCTTGGTATGACCGCATGTGCCGTTGGTTTATAACAACTCGAAAAGAACAATCTAGCCTGTTTGAAAGGCTCCAACATATTCATCAACATCTGACAATCACTCCAATTGCTAGCGTATAGAGTTAGTTGTCCTTCACAGTGTTCCGCTACAAAACCAACCAATAGATCTTTATATCGATGTGTTTTTTTTGCAATAAATCATACATCGAGTTCCATCGGTTTCGGGTAACAGTGGGTAATCTGTAAGGCTTCAAACCATGTTTTATGCACCATTGATTCCACCTTCTTTCAAGACTATGTTTGGAATTGATAAACTGGCAAGAATTCTTAATAACTCCAATGCTCGAATTTAAAACATCCATCGCATCAAGTACGCATAAATTCATAACATGGCATAAACATCTTGTAACATCCCGAAATTTTTGACTTTCTAATCAATCGGTAAAGGATTCGGTCATTTTGGGAGATATTTGATTAGTAATTAAATGGAAGGATTAATTAATAATTAAAAAGGAATTTTATAATTCTTTAATTTTCTTAATTAAAAGAAAAGAAAAGAATTCTCCAAAATCCCTACCTTGGAAATTAAAAGGATTTTTATTTCCTTTTTCCTTCCTTATTTCCCCAAAAAACAGCGTGAAACCCCGATTCTTGTGAGGAAGAAGGAGAGAAAAAAATTCCTCCTAGGTGTTGAGGAATTCGCCGTCGCCGTCGTCGGTAAGTATCGTTAATTCCTACAACTCGAGTATGACGATCGGCCGGCCAAAGGCCATGGCCGATCCACTTGTGCGCGTGGGGGAGGTGGTTTCAAATTTTGGGATTACCTTTGTGATTCATTAGAACTGTATGGTGATCATTGTCCTACCTCCTTTTTATAGATTCGGGCTTCGTAGAGGATCGATTCTAACTTGTTAGCAAAGGCTTTCAAGAAGTGCAACATTACCGGTAAGAATATTTCTATAGTTGCGTTTCCGTTTGGCTTGAAAGATGGGGTTTTAAGTAACATGTGGGACTGTGTATGTTTTCTGGGATGTTGGGTATGGTTGTTCAAGGATTATTAAGTGTAATTTGGGGCTGCCTGGTGTGTTAGAGTGTTTAGATGACTCTAATCGTGCCTTGAAACGGAAACTATAATGCTGTCAAAATTTTAATTAAAGACGTTTACGCTTGTTTGTCATGTTTTGGTGTGTTAAACTTCCATAGTAGTGTTTTTTTTTTGGGATGGTTAAAGTCTATGGGTGATAGGGTAATCTTACATGATGTTTTCTGTGCTTAATCTGTGGTTTATTGCTGGTGTTCGGTTGAGAACCGAAGGGAAAATCGTGTTGAAGTTTTTAGGGTTCTAGTTGAAACCCAGGCAGGACGAGCGTCTGATTCATGTGGACGGGCATCTGCCTTGGGTACATTTCAGACGGGCGTCTGGATTATCTGGACGGGTGTCTGAGGTGTTAAATTTGATTCAGGATGTAACAGTTTTTGGGGGACGAGCGTCTGAGTTTTGGACGGGCGTCCAGTAGAGTTTTGGACGGGCGTCCAGTATTCCAAACGGGCGTCCAGTTTGTTTTGTCTTCCTTTCCTTGGTAGTTGTTGTTCAAACTTATGAACAAGTTTTGGAAGTCATGTTTTGATGGGTCAGGGATATTGACATCATTGTGGGATTCGGATTATAGGCATTGAAGTTCGTAGACCCGTAGTGGTTGGGCCGGATAGGGTAGCACCCAAAGCCGGGAACCCGGGAGGTTTCCTTACGACTTCAATGACCTTAACGTATTTGGGGAGTTGCAGACATTGGTATGGTCGGGCCGGATAGGGTAGCACCCAAATCCGGGAACACGGGAAGGTTTCCTTGCACCTCAGTACGTGATGGTCCATTTAGTTAGTGGTACCATTGGTTGACCTTTAGGATCCTCCCTTTAGGGGTTTACCCTTTTGAGGGATGTGCACATTCGGGACCTCTAGGTATAGATAGTTGTGATGTTTTGTATTTTCATGGGTTGGTTCTTGGAATATGGTTGGGAAGTTTTACTCAACCTTTAGTCGTCTTCTGTTTTATATATACTGAATATATCCTTACTCAACTTCATAGTTGACCTTTTTACTTTTGGTTGACCCTGCTATGATCCATTTATGGGGAGCAGATTCTTAGCAGGTATTTTCTTTGGATGATTGCTTATTGCTGGGATGTCGCAGGGTTTCGAGAGCCACGTAGTCGCAGTCTTACGTTTCCACTTTACTGGATTTTCGAAACTTTAAGATTCTATTGACGTTTCCACATATTTTCATTTTCTTCAGGAGGTTGTACTTGATTTAACATTTTTTTTATATAATGAATGGTGGATGTTTATTTCTCTGTTGTGGAATGTTGGATATTACTGCCACGACTGTGTGTCGTGAATGTGGCACCGCGGTGACCAATACCGGCGGCCGACGGGATTGGAAATCGGGGTGTTACAAAGTGGTATCAGAGCATCGACACCAGGACCACCTGAAATGAACCTTAGGAACAAACTCACTAAAATAAGCACAGTGAGAATGTGTGGGGTAGGTATTGAGTCATATGTATGGATTGTATGGTAAGTTATGATGTAGGTGGAAATGTGGCTGTGTGTTGAAATTAATTTTGGGCAACAAGTGCAAGTACATGTGAATGGTAACTGTTATGATAATTGAGCAAATGATTGTTTATTTTTGTAGCTTTAGCTATGCCTCCTAGACATGGAACTGAGAGGGACCAGCTGATTGAGCAGTTGGTTAAGATGAATCAAGACCTGATTCAGGCAGTTAATAGGCTGACAGAGGACCGTCCTCAGGGGTCAGCTACCGGCATGACTAGGGCCGTGAGTCAGCAGAGACCTAGCCAGTATGATGGTAAGAGAGACCCTAAGGGGCTCGAACGGTGGATTAGGGTGTTGAAAAGATTTTTGCCACTGGGCCGTCCAGAGGAACGAAGGTCGATCAAGCGGCTTTCACTGGTTGATGGCTGATCTGTGGTGGGTGCGAACAAAGATCGGGTTGGCTCAGATCAAGGTAAGCATGGGGAACCCAGTGGTGGTACCACCGAGTCGTGGTGAGTTTAAGCAAGAGTCGAGGCGTGAATTCTTTCCCCGAATCTAAGAGGAAAGAGCTGCGAGTTGAGTTCGATAATCTCGGCTGAGGGGATATGACTGTTCAAGAGTACTACGAAGTTTGTTGACTTGGCGGTCTATGCATCTGAGCTAGTGCCGACCGAAGAGGCCAAGATGGTGAAGTTTGAGCAATACTTAGATTTGGCGATCCGGGATCGTATGGGGGCTAGTAGGGGCTTCACGAGCCTAAAAGAGATGTGTGAAGTGGCATGCAACATTGAGAGGATTCGGAGAGAGGTTAAAGCGGCTCATGCTACCAACAAGAGGAGGAGTGTCTCTGAAGACAATCAGGGGCAGCAAAAGCGGAGCAATTCTTGGAACCCACCAGTACGACCATCCTTTTCGGGAAATTCCCACCTTACCAGGGGCAGTGGTGGTCAGTCAGCGAGAGGTAACTCTTAGGGGTTTAGTCGGCCACGAAGTTATCATTGCAAGCGGTGCCAGAGAAATCATCCGGGTACCGATTGTTCAGGTGCACAAATCCAGTGTCACAATTGCGGGAAGTTTGGACATAGACGGTTTGAGTGTTTTGCGGCTCCAACACCTGCCAGGTCGGCGTCGGTTACGGGGAGCAATATGGGTGGGGCTTCAGGGAGCAACACGGGGAACATGAGTAAGGGTAACCAGCAGCAGAGTGGTACTCCTGCACAGAGCCGACAGGGGGGTGCACCTACGGCCACTGGTGGAAACAGAAACCGACCATCGTGGTCGACCAAAGACAACTTGTGGGTGAGAAAAATCGATCGGGAGATTATTCGTGATCGGGCAGAGAGGAGGCCGAGCAGAGCAACCACGTGGTGACGGGTAACTTCCTGGTTAACTCATTTTTATCCTATGTACTTTTTGATTCGGGTGCATCATGTTCCTTTGTAGCAAGTTCGCATGTTTTGATGTTAGGCCTAGCTACATTTGAGGTGATTGACAGTAAGTTTATGCAACCCTCAGGAGAGTTGGTACCATGTTCTAAGTTGTACAGAGATGTACCGATAGTGATTTTGGGAGTCAACTTGTCGGTTGACTTGATCGAGTTCCCTCTCGAGAACTTTGACGTTATTTTAGGTATGGATTGGTTGAACCGGCATAAAGCCAAAATCGATTGTGAGCAGAAGAAGGTGACTTTAAGAGGCCCTAAAGGGGTACGAGTATCTTACAAGGGGTTTGTGGACAAATCTAACGTAAACATTGTTTCAGTGATGACCTTGAGATCTTACGTCAAGAAAGGGTATCCGTTGTTTATGTGTCATGTGCATGATGTAAGTACAGAGGATCCTAAACTGACGGACATTGATGTGGTCCGTGATTTTGAGGATGTATTCCCGGATGAGATACCAGGTATGCCACCCCAGAGGGAGGTAGAGTTTGCAGTGGAGTTGATGCCCGGGACCAGACCAATATCGAAAGCACCTTATCGTATGGCACCTAAAGAATTAGCAGAATTGAAGGTACAATTGGAAGAACTGCTCGATAAGGGGTACATCCGACCGAGTGTGTCACCTTGGGGAGCACTGGTATTATTTGTGAAGAAGAAAGACGGTAGTTTGCGACTGTGTATTGATTACCGAGAGCTGAACAACGTGACAGTGAAGAACAAGTATACATTGCCGAGGATCGATGATTTGTTCGATCAACTACGGGGGGCAGGCATTTTCTCAAAGATTGATTTGCGATCAGGGTATCACCAGTTGAGGGTAGTAGATGCGGATATTCCAAAACCGCATTTCGTACTGTGCACGGGCATTATGAGTTCAATGTCATGCCTTTCGGATTGACCAACGCACCAGCAGTTTTCATGGATCTGATGAACCGTGTGTTCAGACCCTACTTAGACCAGTTTGTAGTAGTTTTTATTGATGACATCTTAGTCTACTCTAAGACTAAGGAAGAACATGCCGAACACCTGAGGCTCGTATTACAGATTTTACGGGAAAAACAGTTGTACGCGAAACTGTCCAAATGTGAATTCTGGTTGGAACGAGTAGCATTCTTGGGGCACGTTGTCTCGAAAGATGGCGTATCCGTTGATCCAAGCAAGGTAGAGGCGGTGGTGAAATGGCCAGCACCTAAGAACGTTACAGAAATTCGAAGTTTCTTGGGTTTAGCTGGATATTACTGGCAGTTTGTAAAAGACTTTTCCAAGATTGCGAGGCCGATGACTGCATTGATGCAGAAAGAGAACCGGTTTAAGTGGGATGACAATTGTGAGAGGGCGTTCCAACTACTTAAGGAACGGTTGACTACAGCTCCGGTGTTAGCATTACCAGACGGGAATGAGGACATCGAGGTTTATACTGATGCATCGAAGAATGGCCTGGGTTGTGTGCTGATGCAACGGAGGCGAGTGATCGCGTATGCATCAAGGCAGCTTAAGCCGTATGAGAGTAACTACCCGACTCACGACTTAGAGTTGGCAGCTGTGGTCTTCGCATTGAAGATATGGCATTCCCGAGTCCCGATATCCGCCATAAGCAACCGTAGGGGGATTTCACCACGTGATCCCGAGAACAGTTAAACGCGCATCGACAGCTTGTGGAAGAGATAAAGTAACGAGTCGCACACGGAAGCAAAGCAGACAGATATTCTTAAAAGCCATCCATCGCGCACCGACTTCCGAACCCGTTTAACGAGTTAACGAGCCAGCCAATCAATCTATTCATAATAAAGCCAGGTAAGAGCGTATGGTTTAACGAGCCCACGCATGTATTAAGTTAGAAGTTAGCTAGCCAGTCAACATTTCTTCCCCGTGCCTTATATCACTAGTCTTAAAAGGTGCACAGTCGATCGAAAAGGAGAGTGGATATGTGGAAGTACGCTATGATGATCCAGAGAAACGTGTGGTTTCTGAACCCATTGAGATGACCCAAGAATTTCGCTATTTCGATTTTGCTAGTCCTTGGGAACAGCGTAGGCGACACTACCTGTATGGGATAACATTCAAGGTATTCTCAGATCACAAGAGTCTGAAGTACATATTTACACAGAAGGAGCTCAATATGCGTCAGAGGCGTTGGTTAGAGTTGATTAAAGATTATGACATGGAAATTTAATACCACGAAGGGAAGGCCAATGTAGTGGCGGACGCTTTGAGTCGGAAGTCGATTCATTCCTTGTGCGAGGGAGTAGCACGGATCAGATTGCGAGAAGAGTTGGACCATATGGATATTTGTGTCATCCAGAAAGGCGGAGATAAAAGCGACTTCGTCTTGCAACCCGAGTTGTATGCTGAAATCCAGGTGAGACAAGTGGGCGACAAGGTAATCGAGGCAAAGAAGGCCAAGATTGGTACAGATGGGGCAACTGATTTTACGGTACACGAGGATGGTAGTATTCGGTTTAGGGTCGGTGGTGTGTACCAGCCGACGAAGAACTTAAGGGGCGGATCTTGAGTGAGGCTCATAATACGCCTTATTCTGTACATCCGGGAGGAGACAAATTGTATAAAGACCTCAAGAAAACCTTTTGGTGGCCCAATATGAAACGTGAAGTAGCGGAGTTTGTGTCAAAGTGTTTGACCTGTCAGAATGTCAAGATTGAACATCGACGTCCGCAGGGTATGCTTCAGCCGCTGGATGCGCCAGTTTGGAAGTGGGATTCTATCTCCATGGATTTTGTATGCGGATTACCGAGGAGTCCTAAAGGGAATAATATGATTTGGGTCGTTGTGGATAGACTGACAAAAACGGCACATTTCATTCCGATGAAAGACACTTGGAGTAAGACAGAATTGGCTATGGCATACCGGAGGAATATTGTGAGACTGCACGGTATACCCAATAGTATTATGTCAGATAGAGATACGAGATTCATATCTCGGTTTTGGCAGGAGCTACAGACAGCCTTGGGAACGGAGCTGCGGATGAGTATAGCTTTTCACCCTGCTACCGATGGACAGACAGAGAGGACCATACAAACTTTGGAGGACATGCTGAGAGCATGCGTATTAGCGTTCAAGGGATCTTGGGAAGAAAAGCTCGATCTTATTGAGTTTTCATACAACAACAGCTATCACGCCAGTATTAGGATGGCACCTTTTGAGGCACTTTATGGTAGGAAGTGCAAGAGTCCGGTTTGTTGGGACGATTCGTTCGAGGCAGTGGTTTTGGGACCGCAGATGATCGAGGATACGATTAAACAGGTACAAATTATCCGAGAAAAGATGAGGGCTGCCCAAGTTAGGCAGAAGAGTTATGCGGATTTACATCGCCGGGATATGGAGTTCGCCGTGGGCGATAAGGTATTACTACGTGTATCACCAACCAGATGAGTGATGCGTTTCGGCAAGAAAGGGAAGTTGAGTCCCAAGTACGTGGGGCCATATGAGATCTTGGACCGCATAGGTGAAGTGGCATATCGGCTAGCTTTACCACCGGCGTTGGATAAAGTGCATAATGTGTTTCAAGTATCTCAGCTGCGCAAGTACGTGAGTGATCCTTCTCACGTGAGCGAACCAGAGGTCATTGAGCTAGATCAGTCTTTAACTTACGAGGAAGTACCGGTAAAGATTTTAGATACCAAGGTACGAAAAACAAGGGGACGTGAGGTTAGCATCGTCAAGGTTTTATGGTTCAACCATGCCACCGGCGAGGCGACATGGGAAGTCGAGGATGCTATCGCGATGAATACCGCATTTGTTCCTTAAGGTATGCCATCTTCAAGCCTTGTACGTAAAATCCTTTGCTTATCATCGGGCTAAGGGTGTTTTTAAGGGGTTGGAATAACGCCTGCATTTAACCCGAACTTCGAGGACGAAGTTTTGTCTTAAGGAGGGGAGGATGTAACATCCCGAAATTTTTGACTTTCTAATCAATCGGTAAAGGATTCGGTCATTTTGGGAGATATTTGATTAGTAATTAAATGGAAGGATTAATTAATAATTAAAAAGGAATTTTATAATTCTTTAATTTTCTTAATTAAAAGAAAAGAAAAGAATTCTCTAAAATCCCTACCTTGGCAATTAAAAGGATTTTTATTTTCTTCTTCCTTCCTTATTTCCCCAAAAACAGCGTGAAACCCCAAATCAAACACCCCTTGCCGCCGATTCTTGTGAGGAAGAATGAGAGAAAAAAATTCCTACTTGGTGTTGAGGAATTCGCCGTCGCCGTCGTCGGTAAGTATCGTTAATTCCTACAACTTGAGTATGACGATCGGCCGGCCAAAGGCCATGGCTGAACCACTTGTTCGCGTGGGGGAGGTGGTTTCAAATTTTGGGATTACCTTTGTGATTCATTAGAACTGTATGGTGATCATTGTCCTTCCTCCTTTTTATAGATTCGGGCTTCGTAGAGGATCGATTCTAACTTGTTAGCAAAGGCTTTCAAGAAGTGCAACATTACCGGTAAGAATATTTCTATAGTTGCATTTCCGTTTGGCTTGAAAGATGGGGTTTTAAGTAACATGTGGGACTGTGTATGTTTTCTGGGATGTTGGGTATGGTTGTTCAAGGTTTATTAAGTGTAATTTGGGGCTGCCTGGTGTGTTAGAGTGTTTAGATGACTCTAATCGTGCCTTGAAATGGAAACTATAATGCTGTCAAAATTTTAATTAAAGACGTTTACGCTTGTTTGTCATGTTTT
Organism: Gentiana macrophylla; assembly: GCA_026214975.1. NCBI lineage: Eukaryota > Viridiplantae > Streptophyta > Magnoliopsida > Gentianales > Gentianaceae > Gentiana > Gentiana macrophylla. Next base: position 8,256,059 of record CM047807.1, on the reverse strand, counting down.
GGTGTGTTAAACTTCCATAGTAGTGTTTTTTTTGGGATGGTTAAAGTCTGTGGGTGATAGGGTACTCTTACATGATGTTTTATGTGCTTAATCTGTGGTTTATTGCTTTGGTGTTCGATTGAGAACCGGCGGAAAATCGTGTTGAAGTTTTTAGGTTCTAGTTGAAACCCAGCCGACGACGAGCGCCGATTCTATGTGGATGGGCGCCCGCTTTGGTACATTTCGAGACGGGCGTCTGGATTATCCGGACGGGCGTCTGAGGTGTTAAATTTGATTCAGGATGTAACAGTTTTTGGGGGACGAGCGTCTGAGTTTTGGATGGGCGTCCAGTAGAGTTTTGGACGGGCGTCCAGTCTTCCAAACGGGCGTCCAGTTTGTTTTGTCTTCCTTTCCTTGGTAGTTGTTGTTCAACCTTATGAACAAGTTTTGGAAGTCATGTTTTGATGGGTCAGGGATATTGACATCACTATGGGATTCGGATTATAGGCATTGATGTTCGTAGACCCGTAGTGGTTGGGCCGGATAGGGTAGCACCCAAAGCCGGGAACCCGGGAAGGTTTCCTTACGACTTCAATGACGTATTTGGGGAGTTGCAGACATTGGTATGGTCGGGCCGGATAGGGTAGCACCCAAAGCCGGGAACCCGGGAAGGTTTCCTTGCACCTCAGTACGTGATGGTCCATTTAGTTAGTGGTACCATTGGTTGACCTTTAGGATCCTCCTCTTTAGGGGTTTACCCTTTTGAGGGATGTGCACATTCGGGACCTCTAGGTATAGATAGTTTTGATGTTTTGTATTTTCATGGGTTGGTTCTTGGCATATGGTTGGGATGTTTTACTCAACCTTTAGTCATCTTATGTTTTATATATATACTGAATATATCCTTACTCAACTTCATAGTTGACCTTTTTACTTTTGGTTGACCCTGCTATGATCCATTTATAGGGAGCAGATTCTTAGCAGGTATTTTCTTTGGATGATTGCTTATTGCTGGGATGTTGCGGGGTTTCGAGAGCCACGTAGTCGCAGTCTTACGTTTCCACTTTACTGGATTTTCGAAACTTTAAGATTTTATTGACGTTTTCGCATATTTTCATTTTCTTCAGGAGGTTGTACTTGATTTAACATTTTTTTTATATAATGAATGGTGGATGTTTATTTCTCTGTTGTGGAATGTTGGATATTACTACCACGACTGTGTGTCGTGAATGTGGCACCGCGGTGACCAATACCGGCGGCCGACGGGATTGGAAATCGGGGTTTACACATCTGATATGGAAAAAGATACCGCCGCATATAGGTTGGCATATTTGTTTCAATTCAACAATTGACAGATCGTTATTGGAAGCATTATCAAAAGAAATAGAGAAAATACTTTTCTTCAAGCCAAACTCATCCAAGACCTTTGATATCATAATACTTATGTTGTGTGAATTGTGCCTTTCGTTAATTGCTCGACAGGCTATCAAACGTTTTTGAATATTCCAATCATTATCTATCTAGTGACAACTAATACCCATGTAAAAATTATGCTGCCCCTTATCACTCCAAATATCACCACACAAATTCACATCATGTTTTATGCAATCTAAAAGTTTTTGTATTTCTTTACTGTGTCGTTTAAATGACGTTACCAAATCTCTCATCATAGTAGATCGTGGGATTTTTTCAAACGTCGCCCAAGCTGTTTGAACGCAGTGTTGAAGATTTAAGCTTTCAGAGAACTGAAAAGCTAGACTCTCGGTACATATGAGATCTACAACCTCATTCCTACTCAGCCTTGAGCTGTCCAGGATCGAGGACCCATTTATCTGGATGAAACTTCTTGGCATGCTTTCTCATCGTGCCATAGCCATCCCCTTTTGTGAATCTATAGTTCTTATCACAAAAGTTACATTGAGCAGTGTAAAAACCAGTAATGCGCCAACCATCTGCATTAATTAACAGAATTTTATTGAAAAACTCCGTAAATATCCTTGATTTGAGAGATTTATGGTAGTCATTCTCTACTTCATTTATACCTCCTTCAAAATGATCATCACTTGGTTGTGTACGACGCGCAGATGATCGTGCTTGATTACGCCTACTACCACCAACATTTTGTCCACGTCCACCACGTGAGAAAGAACCGATTGGATCAGGATTTGGATTACGAATTGGAGTAGTATTTTGTTGGGATTCATTACCCACATATTCAGGCATTACGAATTCCGGCAACCCAGTATCAAAATCATTAACATTGAAACCAGGCGGAGTAGCAAATTGCAAGACCGAAGTGTAGTTTCCTTCACCATCGCTGATGTGTGTTAAGTTATCAAACTGAGGCCGGTAACCGACATCATCGGGAGTTTCCCCCACAACTGTGTCATGTAACTGATTTCTATGAGAAGACATAGGTCGTTTTGACATTTTCTGTTTAGCAAAACGTTATAAAAAAGGGGGGGATCGGAAAGAGTAATATAAAAAATAATTATTCAACTATCTCTTCAGACCGGAAGAAGTACACGAATAAATCAGAACAACTTCAATTCACAGTCTAGCGAGTCTTAGATGGATAATTACAAAAATAGAGAAGAAGATTTGATAGGTAAAAATAGAAGAATTATAAGAGTTAGAAGAGAAGGTGTGAGAAAAATTAGTTGTGATTGTGGTGTATTTATAGTGTTGGAGTTGGAGTGGGTGATTTAAAATAAAAATAAAAAAATTTCAAAGTTGCTGATGATATAGCCGTTAGTCCCGGCGGGTAGAACCGGACCCAGCGGGCCGGGCCGGGTCTGGACGGTTCCAACGGTCATTTTGATTTTAATTTTTTTTATTTATATATACATGATATATTCAGCATAAATTCATATATTAATGTTTCTTGTTTTTTTTTTCTCAAAATATTTTTCTAAAAACATTTTAAAATCACACACAAAAAAAATCAAAATACCCTTATAAAAAAAATAGTAAATACCAATATCTAAAAATAATAAATAATAAATGCTAAATTCATCACAAATCCAAGGGATCCAACTCCCAAATCCCATAACACTATAAATACATCTTAATCCCAACAAATTTTTTTCTCACAACTTCTTTTCTATATCCTTATATTCTTCTTCTATTCATCTATCTTCTCATTTTCTACTTATTACCATTATAATTATCCATAATTCATCTAAGGTCAACATACCATGAATTGAAGTTGTTCTGATTTATTCATGTACTTCTTATAGTCTGAAGAGATAGTTGGATAATTATTTTTTATTATTTAACAATGGCTAATCCACGTGCCCCTATATTTACCGAGACTCGATTCACATCATCCGATCAATTAATTGAGTACCGTGAAAACTCGATGGGTAGAGCGATTGTTGGTGAATGGAGATTGGCATGGGAAAGTCTACCTTTTGAGATTACGGAATTGGTGGAAAGTGTAGGGTGGTATGGGTTCGTCACTGACCCCCACCCCAGTTACGAGATGAATCGCTCAATCGTTCGTGAGTTCTACGCAATTTTTGCCACAACAGTAAATGTAACAAGAGAATTCACATGGCGCGGTGTACGCGTCCAATTCACACCGCGTTAGATCAACCATTATTATTTACTTGAAGATATCCCTTGTCATGTTGATTTTTTCAGACCGTTCCAGTGAACTGAAAGATTGTATGCTAACATGGCACCACATTTTGGTGAGACTCACCTCTAGGTACCTACAATTAGAAGGAGCGGTCAACATTACCCTCGTAGATGGACCCATGAAGTCGTTCGGATGGTGATTTTGTTTCTTTCCTATCACCTTCATGGTACTGTAAACCACACTGAACCGACAATTGAGATGTACATCCCTGCGTACGCTTTTCTTACGAATGAGCTAATCGATGTAGGCCAATACATCGTGGAAAGAATTGGCCAGATAGCTATGGGCAATGCAGACGATGGTTATATTTTCTTTCCATTTCTTATCACCGCTTTTGCCAGAGAATTCAGGGTACCGCAATATGATACGGACAACCTTTCTGGACCCAATGAGCCTATTTTATACGAATAAAAGAGTAGGGTGTAGTTTATTAATATTTTGTAACATTTAAAAAAATATATTTGTTATTCAAGTTTTATGTGTTTTATATAATTTATTTTATAATTTCATAAATCTAAAAATAATTGAAGTAATAGTAACACTAGTATGTTGTGTACTGAATATTTGGCCAAAAAGTTAGATGATTAATTACATAATAATTACATAGATGAATATGTTCTTAAATAAAATAATTTTACATCCTTGCTCATTATTTATTTATTTATTTACATGTTTTCTCCCAATAATTAAGTGTTATTACTTCAATTCGGATTAAGGGTCACAAAAACAAATTAGGGGCCTTTAGTTATATGAGCTTGTCAACACAAATTGTTGCAAGAATAAGATTATCGCGTAATTCAGACCAAGAATAAGCTTGGACTATACAAGTTGGGTGAAAAATCAATAATGCCCTTACCCTTCTTGATTTGGGGTGATTTACTTAACCCTAAAAATGTAATTAACCCTTAATTAAAAATCTTGATTAATTATTTCTTAACCTGACCCCCAATCCCACCCCCTAAATTAGGACGGGTAAAATAACCACCCTAATTTACGCGCCAAAATCCGATCAAGCCCTTTTATATCGTGCCAAAATCCGATCAAACGGACTATTCCCCCTTTGCAAAGCCAATTACTCTTCTTCGTCCCTCTCTTCGCAAACCCAATTACTCTGCTCCGTCTCTCTCTCGGTGTCCGGTCATTGTCCTCGCCGGAACTTCCTTCTCTTTTCTTCTTCTCCGTCAATCATTGTCCGAGCCGAGCTGGGTGATAATCAAAAGGGTTTCTTGGCTCTCCATATCAGTATGTGAATGTAAATTAAGCTAATACCATTGAATTTCATGTAAATGATTGAGTTTGTGGTGTATATGATTTTGGAGATTAGGAAGGTGTGTTTGTGGTGTTGCATGATTTAGGCAAATTGAGTTTGTTAGTTTACTTACCCTTGCGGGATTATCTTAAACCGTGTGTTTAACTCTGAATTGAATTGAAAATGGGGGCGACCCCGGTAAATGGCTATTTGATTTGAATTGAATTGGTTAAATGTTGAATTGGTGATTTGTACAGTTATTACCAGGTATGACTATCTATATCTATATCTATTTGGTAATCGTATTAATCTTAAAATATTGATTATAGTGTGACACAAGTTTAAACTTGTTAATGTCTATGTGAACTTCTATCAGCATTTCAAGGTGGATTGATTATAGTGTGACACAGGTTTAAACTTGTTAATGGCTATTTGAACAGAATTGAAATTGATTTGTGATTTAAAATAAATTGAATGGAATGCTACATTCAAACATTCAAGAGTTATGGATTTTGTCTTTGTGTATATTGGTTTGTAATTATTGTATTGAATAAAAATAGGATCTCGGTGAAGCATGATGGAAGATAAAGTTTGTATTTTTATATTTTACCCTGTGGAAGTCTTGATGATTTCGAGTGTCAAAAAGAACATTACATTTGAAGAATTGTATGACATGGTGAAAAATGAGTTGGAAATCGATACAACATTCTATGAGTTTGAGATGAAATATATGGTCCCCATTAGTAAAGCTAGACCGATGGTGCTTGATTGTGATAAGCTCGTGAATCGGTTTATATCTGTTTGTAATTTAAAACAAGATGCTTTATTAATAGTAATTTGTAATCTCGTGAATCGGTTTATATCTTGTAATTTGTAATTTAAACTGGGAGTCTTTGTCAGATTTAAACATTCCTTGGATGATTGGGGGGGGATTTCAATGCCGTACGTACCCTGGCTGATTATAGTGGGAATTCACAGCCTAAAGAGAACTCCATGAAGGATTTTAACACCTTCATCTCTACTTGTGGTCTGCAAGAGCTCCCAAATACTGATTGAAGTCAAGTTAAATTATTAACTTGATGCCTAAATAACCACTAGCAAGTGAACTAGGTTCAATCGCAGTATAGCTAGATAGAGTCGAGGTCGATCCCACAGAGAATCAATTTGTGGATCCTACTTAAACAGTAAACCTAGTTATTTCGTTTAACAAAGACGGTCTATGACCAACATAAGATACGAGAAAAGAAAAACACATTTAAACGTATAAACAAACAACATGTAAACAAATAACGTAATCAACTACCCAATTATAACTGTAATCATTTGGATCTAGACAATTTATATAACAACGAGACTTATCAACTATTAATCCGTTCATATCCATTTATATTGGCTACGGAGTCATCCTCTAAAACTTGACGTAGCACCGGTAGTCACTAGATCACCGTGATATTGTTACGTGACTTCGCCTTTTAAGTGCCTCCATCTCATATAACTCACACGCTTACGACTCTAAGGATGCCGATATTAACTGTACACCTCGTCTAGGCAACATTCCTATGGTTAGGCGTAATTCCTAAACGATCACTCAAACTCTCGTCCAACTAACAATTACCTAGTTATAATCTCATTCTAGTTTACGATCTACGTATAAACAAGGTGCGTGCAATTCCCTAATATAAACCTTCCTAGATAACGCTGAACGTCCGTGAAGATCAATTCATAAGCCTACCTAAGAGTTTTATATTGGTATTTCCTTTTTACACGTTTTAATTAAATCAAGCGAGTAACGTAGCCATAGCCATACCTACTGAGATAACAGATTCAATTAAGCTAATCTAATCATAAAAACGTGACTGATTAACGGATGAAGCAGGGTTAGAGGCTCTCGGTCAACCGAATGCATAGGCTCGGTCGACCGAGTGACACCACTCGATCACCCAGCGCCACTCCCAGTTACACCCTCGAATATATTTCTCAGCGTTTCTCATACGAATCGGATTATATAGTGAATCATCAGGACATTATATAAATTAACCTAGATACACGTAAATTAAACACGTAGATTCATCCATAAATCTTAGGAAGAGGACGTAGGGTATGAGATCCTCATAGACAAGGCATCATCACTTCCCTAACGTCATAGCCTAGATCTACATCATCTAGCTATGAATAACTACTCAAACAATCAAAGCATAATTGGGAAATTAATTACTAAAAGAAAACAAGAAGAGAAACTAGGGCTTACATTATTGCACCCCCAGCTCTTTCACAAGCCTAACAAATCCTTATTTGCTTGTATGTATAAATGAATGAATTGGTATTGATGTGTCTTAAAAAATACAAAGGACTTATGTTTATATAGAGCTATAGCCGACTTAAGAAGACCGACTTAAAATGCCGACATTAGTGAACCCTAACCGCCTCAAAGGATGCATTGGACTTCTGCTGGGCTTCGTGGACACCCGGTCGACCGAATGTATAGGCTCGGTCGACCGAGCCTTCTGTCTTCGGGCTTCCTCTCGCTTTTTTGTCTTGGGCACTTTGAACTTGTCTGCAATCCATTAAACCTTCTCCGAATTCCCTCCTTTCTGCTTCCTCAAATAGCCCACTGCAAATTTAGCATAAAACACGGCCTGTAACATCAAATAATACAATAAAACCTTTAAATACACAATAATGAATCGTAACCCTTGGCATAAGTAAATTCAGCATATTACGACTAATTATTGCTATATTATAGTTCTTTCAAACTAGAATCGGGGATAAAAACCATAGAATAACGGGTGTAAAATGACCATTATCAGTTACTGGAGCTCATTTCACTTGGACATGATTGAGAAGCAATGGCTATGTCAGAGAAAAACTTGACAGACTTTTGTTTAATCCTCTGTGGTTAAATACTAATAATGCCGATATGGTGCAAGTCTTAAACAGATCGGGATCTAATCATGCTCCTATTCTCTACACTGCTAAAGATAGGTGTAAGCGTGCTTCCTCCTTTATGTTTCAAAATATGTGGCTTTTGCACTCTAATTTTCAACAAACAGTTCAACAAAGTTGGAATAAACCTTATGTTGATGTAGATGGCATGAGTAATTTGGTTTTCAAGCTTAGAAGGCTTAAACAGGATCTCAAATTCTGGAACAAAAACACCTTTGGTAATATTCAGGACAAGGTTAGCACCAGTGAAGATGAAATCAAATATTTGGAAGCTATCAATGACCAATCCCCCAATGAATCAAACAGAGCAGCTTTGTCACAGGCTAAAGCTATTTATAACCTCTATCTTGCACAATAGGAAGAATTTTGGAGACAGAGATCTAGGTTTAAATGGTTTAAGGAAGGAGATAATAATACTGCTTTCTTCCATGCCACTGCCAAAGAAAAAATCAGAAGACTGGAGATCCACAAGATACAAGATTCCAATGGTCAATGGTGTACTTCCCAGCAATCAATTGGCCAAGCTGCTGTTGATTTCTTTTGTAATCTTTTCAGAGGGGATATTTCTACTGATAATGATGCCATGGAAGATCTGCTTCAATTCATTCCCTCTAGTCTCACTAAAAACCTCAAGAAGGCTTTGATAGCTGATCTTACTGCCTCTGAAGTCAAGCAAGCTGTTTTTGATCTTGATCCCTCTAGTGCTGCTGTCTCGGATTTTATCTAACGAAAAATAAACAAGTAATAAAAATAAATCCGGTTTACCCCAAGTGCAGGGATCGTATTATAGAGGTTAATACCGGAGTCGAGTCCACAGGGAATCGAGGTTGTTTACCTAGTTTTTATCTAACTAACCTAAAGATGTCACAACTACTATTACTAAAATTATAATAAAATAAAAACGATTAACACGTAACAAACTAAAAACGAAAATAACAAAAGTAAACTAGACAGAAGATTAGAAATCTAAAGCCAGGAAACGTGATTACGAACCAAATTATCTAAAATAATATATTCTAAAACCTAAACATGCAGTAAAAAGTTCTAACTTAGCTAAGCAATTCAAGTTCAAGCGATTTTTATCAATGAATTTAAAAACGAACAAGAAATGATCCACCAATTCTATAACATTCAATTCCTCCTCTAGATTATCTAGTGATTTTTAATAAAAGTTGTGATTCACCTAACAAAGGTATGAGCTGCTAATCTCTTAGAAAAGTTCGTCTATCAATCTTTTATCTTTCGATCTTAAAGATTAACGCTTTTATATCCAAGGTGTGAAATTTCTCAATTTCTAATCTAGAAATTCAACCTAACAACTCTCATTAATTAGATTAAAGATCTAATCTTTACTACGGTGATCTAGGGTTTAATCACGATTTTCATCAAACATTAAACATCAAGCATGCAAAGTATCTATCGATTAAATTGCATAACAACAAGTAAAACATAATAAAGATACAACTTTCAATAAAAACTCACAAGATAATCCAAAGGCGTAATCAAAGTGTTGATAGAACGGCTTCACAACGCTTGTTCCAAAAGCTTTTAGCCTCTAACCATCATTTGAATACTCGAAATAGCTTCTATGAAGTACATAAAATTGGAGGAATTTATCTCGGAAATCAAAATCATGGAAGTTGTATATAAAAGGGTGGAGAACATAGAAAAATCGCCTATAAGGGTTTTGTGGCCGCCTAATGTAATTATCTCTCCTTTAGGGTTCAGAAAACGCGACTATTTATAGAGTTTTAAGTCAGTTTCTGCTAGGTCGGCGGACTGGACGCCCGTTCAGGGTGGTGAACGCCCGTCCATTATGCATAAAATCTTCGAGTCGGGCCGAGTCATGTCAGACGCCCGTCCTATGTAAATTTGGACGCTCGTTCAGCAAAAATCTCAATACTCTGAATCCACTATTTCTTCCTGGACGCCCGTTCGGTTCCTCAAACGCCCGTTCATCTGGACGGAGCTTCAGACGCTCGTTCGGTTCAACTTCAAATCCGGTTTTCATCTCTATCTTTATCTGACTTCATCTTTATCCTTTTTATTCCATGTAAATCCTCACTTGAACATCTTTTAAACCTCTTTTAAGCCAAATTCGTGTATCTACAAGATATCAAAAACATTGCAAAGTGTAAAATCATTCAAATCGATAAAAAAATCAACAATAATATCTCATAATTCAACCAACTTTGCGATTAAACCATTCCAAACATCACTTGCTTAATAAATCAAATAAACGTTCACTTTCTATGCAAAACATCATAGTATAGAGGAAAATTGTTACGAAATAGAACGATATAAATCATAGAAAATCACCCTAAACAGCTGCAGATATGGATGGCTTTTCTGGATCATTTTACAGAGCTTGTTGGGATGTTATTGGTCAGGATGTTTATAATGCCACCAATCATTTTTTCTCTGGGGGTTATATTCCTCAAGCCATTGGCTCCACTGTTATAACTCTCATTCCTAAGAAAGATACTCCTGCCACTTTTGCTGATTTCAGACCAATTGCACTTAGCAATTTTACTAATAAAATTTTTACTAAATTTTGTGTTCCAAATTATCCTCCATTCTCCCATATCTTATCTCCACCGAACAATCTGCCTTTTAAAAGGCAAAGATATAGCTGATAATGTCCTATTTGTCCAAGAGTTAGTCCAAGTCCTTCATAAGAAAGCCAGATGTCATAACATTATCTTCAAATTTGATGTTACCAAAGCTTTTGACAGAGTCTCTTGGCCTTTTTGAAAGCTCTTCTCTTAAAATTTGGTATTCCAGCCTCTTTTGTCCAACTTATCATGAATAATCTGGCCTTCAGCTGGTTTTCTATTCTTATCAATGGAACTCCTGTTGGTCTTTTCCAGAACACAAGGGGTATTAAGCAAGGTGACCCCCTCTCTCCTTACCTTTTTATCCTTGTTTCTGAAGCTTTAACCAGAGGTCTTAAACACATTTTTCAGGCACAGGTTGAACACTATGCAACCCCTAGAGGCTTCCTCCCTGTTACACACTGTCTTTATGCTGATGACCTAATTATTTTTGCTAGAGCCACCAAAAAATCTCTTACTAACCTTTTCATGTTTCTTCATCAGTATGAATTAGCTTCCGGTCAGCAAATAAATTCCAATAAAAGCTCTTTTTCCTTTCTAAGAATGCTCCTATTTCTACCATTAATATGATCAAGCAAATCACTGGTGTGAAAAAAGGCTCTTTTCCCTTTACTTATCTTGGCTGTCCTATCTGTGTAGGCAGACCCAAGCATAGCTACTTCATCCCTCTCCTTCATAAATTGGAACACAAGCTTCAAGGATGGTATGCTAAGTTTCTTTCCCCTGGAGGCCGTCTTATTCTTATAAAGCATGTCTTGTCTGCTATTCCCATACACATCCTTGCTGCAATTAGTTTGCAAATTTCTATTTTCAAGTGCATGGAGCAGATCCTCCCACACTTCTTATGGCTGAATACAGATACACAAAAGAGGCATACTTGGAGAAAATGGGAGAAAGTTTGTTTTCCAAGCTCTGAAAATGGACTTGGTATCAGGAATCTCTCAATCTTACAACAAGCTTTCTCTTGTAAGTTGTGGTGGAAATTAAAAAATGGACAAGGCCTGTGGGCCAAAACTGTGATGAAGGGCAACTTTCCAATTTGTCTTAATGATGTGGTTTTGCCACCGAAGGTGCCAAAGAGACAAAGTGGACGGCCATCAAAAAAGAGGAAACACTCAGCGATGGACAGAAAAACGAAGTATGTTTGCGGCAAATGCGGTGTCAATGGTCATTACGCTTCCACTTGTAAGAGTTTGATTGGTGGAGAAATGCTCACCAACGATACTCCTACTTTTCCATGATAAGGTATTGTATGTATTAATATTTAGAGTTCTTTTTTTATTCAATCATGTTACATTGCATTAAACTTGTTACCTTTTTTCTTTGACAATGTTACAGGAAGGTATTGGGATACATATTGTGGCTGTTTAAGTATTAATGTTGATGAAGAGGATGAGACGTTTACATTTTGTGGCTATTTAAACATTGAGGATGATTGGTTGATGTGTAAGCTTCGAAGACGTAACTTATGTTGTATTTTGAATAATGGAAAGTGATGTGTTGATGTGTTTGATTGTTATTGTATTTTGAATAATGGTAAATTCTATGTGTTGGTTGTTCTCCTTTGGTTGATTGGTTGATGTTTAAATCTGGAAGATGTAGATGATGTTGAATTTTGAATGATGGCAAATTGATGTGTTGGTTGTTCTCATTTGTTATTGTGAAGGGAAGTTGTTCGAGTGTCACGAATGTGGTGTTTTCCGTCCATTAAGGGTGTTGTAAAACATTCACTCTAGATACAGGTTAAACTTGTGTCGGCCCTGGAAACAAGTTTAAGCTTGTGTAGCCCTAGGAAACAGGTTTAAGCTTGTGTAGCCCTAAGAAACAGGTTTAAACTTGTAAAACATTGATGTGTTGGTTGTTATCCTTTTTGTTTAATGTGATTACCATTCAAATCCTTCAAATAACCATTAGATAAGAAAACCAAATGAAATGTATGAAAAAACAGAGAAATACTGTAATTCCAAGAACTTAAGTTTTTATTTCGTAAGATGAAATACGGAATAAAAGGTTAGACAAGTAATAGTCAATAATACAAGTTTCTTTTGAGAGGAATTGTTCCCTAGCCTGGTCTTCTCAAGTAGTATCTCAAAGTGAGCAATCCTATCTCTATCATGGAGTAACATTTGAACCATGGAATCGGAATTGCGACCTATCAGTAACTCAGTGACGTTGATCTCAACTTGTTCAATTATTTTTGCATCATTGTCTCGTATGCACTTTATCATTTCAATATCATTTTGAAGGACACCAATTGTGTATTCAAGTTTATCTGATTTCTTCATCAAGTTCACAGAGGTAACATCTTCATGTGGCCCAGTAGATGAAGACACCTTGCCATATGGCCCAGTAGATGAAGACACCTTGTCATTTGGCCCAGTAGATGCAGACACCTTGTCCTGCCATATGAAATAGTCACATTTGACTTCATCATCCTGCAAAATAAGAATTCTAATTATTATACATACACATTATCCCTTGAAAGAAATGGAAAGTATAACCAACATAATTAGTCATACCGGCCAATAAGGACAACCGTAGAACAGTCTCCCTTTGTTAGCCTGTGTTCCTGAAGTCACCAATTTTGCAGGAACGCCACATTTGCATAACAATGTATGCTCATGAAATGGCCCAGACTCATTTACCTTGCTCGAAGAACTGTAAATCAGAGAAGTACCCTTCATATTTTGCTTCAGGTTCGGTTCGGAGATTGCTACTGATTGGCCTGTCTATATCTCACTAGCCAACCAAATGTAATATTAGATCAACCATTCACCAATCACCAATAAACCCCCCTAACAAGTACTCTCGATTGGCCTTGTTGTTTGTATTGGCCTGTCTATATCTCAAAATAAATAACTAAACACCCCTAACAAGTACTCCCGATTCACAAGAGGGCAATCCATGAGTGAATTTCACTGCTTCTTCGTTTCAAAAAAACATGGCATAGTAACTCACCAAAATTAGCTCGAATTCACAAAAATGTTACCAAATTCTGGAAAAACTAAAACAAAAGAGCAGAGTAACTCACCAAAATTAGCTCTGTTAAGTCATCCTTGATCCTCTGTTAATTCACACAAGCATGTTAGAAATTAGCTCGAATTCAAAAAAATGTAACCAAATTCTGGAAAAACAAAAACAAAAGAGCAGAGTAACTCACCAAAATTAGCTCTGTTAAGTCATCCTTGATGCTTTGTTAATTCATAATAGTATGTAAGAAATTAGCTCGAATATCAACTTTTAAGAAAATTCAAATGTGTGATGATATGATAATGGTATCTATCACAGTTTGTTAATCGCGCGACGGTGACAGTTACGCTTCGTTTAATTCTCCTCCTTCTCTTCCTCCTTCTCTTCCTCCTCCTCTTCCTTCTCATCCCCTTCCTTCCCATCATTAGCAGGAGGAGCAGAAGTAGGAGGCGTGCAACGATATCTACCCATAAATTCTTCACAAGATCCGCAATGTTGGTCCGGACATGAAATGTCTCGATCGATTTCGCAGCCCACCCCAAAGCATCACTGTTCTTCAGGAGGAGGAGGAGTGCAGCGTAATTCACCGATGGCCGTATGTACTCTACAAGTGACACAACGGGCCACTTTTCAATCTTCAATATTACCCTCCTTAAAGGAGAACTCCCCAAGGCAAGTAGTAGTTGCATCACCCTTCATAGCTCGATCAATATTAAAGCCTAATTTGTAATGCATTTCTTTCGGTCTCTTTGCCTTTCCTTCAACTAGTACCTACAAAATAAGATACTATTTGAAATGATGTTTATACCGGTCAAATTTGTGTCAGATATTCAGAAAGTATAATTGTTACATTCTGAATCAAATCAAGTCGATAAAGTTGTGAATAATCTGTCAAAATAAATTTAGGTTAGAACTGAATACAGCCTTTTTGGCTAAACTCGTGTGACAAATTTTGACGGACCGCAACAAACTATGGGTCTAAATTTTGACACAAAAATATGGCTCTCCTTATATTAGCCCCGAAGCCGAACACTTCCTCTATATGGCGTCACATTTGTTTTGCTGCGAATGAATTGCGTGAGGCTTCTGTAGTAGAGATGCGGATGGAACTACGTCTTGGTCGCCCACTCCTCGGGAAATTCTCGGTTAGCTAGGCCTATCATGAAGTCTGCAAACCTTTCGCCCCTTTGAACAATGATAGTGTGAACTGGAAACGTATCTGGAAAATCAAATGCCTGCTTTGAGGTAACCATCTTCTTTGGCTCATCCGCAAAAACTCCCTCCAAACAGCCGGCACTCTTGCCACACGGCATATCATTGATGATGACATGTGTCATTCATGTGAAAGCCACAATCAATCTATTCTGCATGCTCTTAAAGATTGTGATTGTGTGCATGGGTTGTGGAAGAATATTGTGCACCACCAACATTGGCACGAATTCTTCAACATCCACGACGTCCCAAATTGGCTTGACAAGTGCCTTTAGAAGGTCCAAGGATATGTACAAGAAAGATAATATCACGTTATGGAGTTTTCTTATTCTAATTTTGAGTATTTGGTATTGGCACAACACAGAGCTTCACCATGAAGATCAACATAGGCCCCCAAAGTCGGTGTTCATATCGCTAGCCATACGGAAAGCTAGGGAACTTCATTTAGCCTGGGAAACATAAATCCTGTAGTTTTCATTTTTTTGATCTTTTCTGTATACTTTTGTTGCTTTAACTTTAGAACAGTTGTACAATTTCTTTTTTCGATTAATATAAATATCCGATTTAAACCAAAAAAATTAGTTTAGAATTACTGAATATAAAAAATGAACTGCAAAATAAAAATAAAAATATGATGTGTTTAGAATTTTAAAATTTTGAAAAGGCTTTACCATGTTTATGAAAAGAAGAATATGTAGTATTTCTTGTAATTGAGGGCTAGAGTTAGAAAACCATTGTATTGATTCTCAGATAATTGTTTACATTCATCAACCACATTCCTTATACTACATTCTGTTACAATGGATAAGGACACGATCTATCACTAGATTGTGTAGACACTTGGCACACTTATAGAGTTACACTTGTCACAACTACATTGCACCATTACACCATAATTAGTATAATTAATACAAAGTAGATCCTTTAACACCCTCCCTCCCTCAAACTAATGGGGAATGCAACCACATTCAGTTTGTTCATGTTTGTTGCAAACTTGGAGTTGGACAAGGGTTTGGTGAAGCAGTCTGCAACTTGATCACATGATGGTACATAGGCCACAGTCAACCTGTTCTTCAAAACTTGATCTCTAACAAAGTGCACATCTATCTCAATGTGCTTTGTTCTATAGTGAAACAATGGATTATAAGCTAGGGCACTTGCACTCACATTGTCACACCATGTTATAGGTTTGCATCTGATGGGAACATGTAGTTCAGTTAGGAGTGACCTGAGCCATTGAATTTCTGCTGCTACATTAGCCAAAGCTCTATATTCTGATTCCGTGCTTGATCTTGCAACCACTTGTTGTTTTTTTGAACTCCATGACACTAGAGAACCACCTAGGAAAATACAGTATCCTGCCATTGATTTTCTGTCCACCACATTGCATGCCCAATCAGCATCACTAAATCCTGTAATAGTAAGAGTCTGATATGGCTGGAAATGAAGTCCCAAGCTCAAGGTTCCTTTGATATATCTCAGCAGCCGCTTGAGAGCAAACCAGTGTACCTCCCTTGGGCATTGCATGTATTGGCTCAACCGATTCACAGAATAACTTATATCTGGCCTAGTGTAAGTAAGGTATTGAAGACCTCCCAGTATGCTCCTGAAGAGTGTTTTATTGTTGAACTGAGGTGATGTTGTGGATGTCAAATCAGCATTTGTACTCATAGGGGTTGAAACTGGTTTCAAGTGTTGCAAATTCACTCTGCTCAGAAGTTGACAGGCATAGTGTTGTTGATTTCGATACAACCCTGTTGCATCCATGTATGCCAGCAAGACTAGAAAATGGGACAAAGGTCCAAGATCTTTCAAAGAAAATTTGTTGTTTAACAATGTGAAAAAGCTCTTAATCAAGGAATCATTACCTGTAATTAATATGGCATCTATATAAACTAAAACATACATTAGGGCATGTTGAGATTTAAAAATAAACAAGGAGGTATCAGACTTGGATTGATGAAAACCTAACTTCAACAATTGGATTCTTAACTCCTCAAACAAGTCTATAGGAGCCTGTTTGAGCCCATAAAGAGCTTTCCTCAATTGATAGACATGCTGTGGTTTAGTAGGATAAATGAATCCTTCAGGTTGGGGCATAAAAACATCTTCATGCAAGGTACCATTTAAGAAAGCATTATTAATATCTACCTGTCTTATATTCCAGTTCAGGCAGACAGCAACAGCAAGCACAACACTTATAGTAGAGGCCTTAATAACTGGGCTGAAAGTATCACTATAGTCTAGGCCAGGAGTTTGATGAATACCTTTGGCTACCAACCAAGCCTTATGTTTCAAAACAAATCCATCAGGATTCAACTTGAGCTTAAAAACCCACTTATTGCCAACCAGATGATGCTTCAACTGAGAGGTACCAAATCACAGTATGGTTCTTCAAAGGGCACTGAATTCTTCCTTTATGGCAGTATGCCACTGAGGGGATTTGCGAGCTTCTGATGTTACTGTAGGTTCTGTTGGATAAGTGGGGAGACCCTTGGAGGCAAGATAAGAGAAGGTTTTGGGTTTGTATATGCCGGATTTAGATCTGGTTTGCATAGGATGTTTAGGAGGTGAAGAAGAAGGTGGAGAGGTGGCATTGGATTGGGAACCAGAATCATCATAGTCTGGGGAACTCAGGGGAGTACTAAGTGTGAAGCTAGAATGTGGAGGGCTAGGGCGGGGTGGTGAAGCATAACATGAAACACCAGGGTTAGAGAGAGGTGGTAGAGAGGGTATGGGTTGAGTTGTGACACGACTGGAAGGGGTAGTCACTCTGCAGATCTGATTACACTGAATCAAAGTTTTGTAGCAGATAGAAGGGATTAGATTGCAAAGGAGTGTCTTGGTGGGAAGGGGATGATGAGGTAGGATGAAACATGGCATTATATGGGAACTCTTGTTCATTGAAAACAACATCCTTAGAGATGTACACCCTACCAAAAACATCCAAGCACATGTAACCCTTATGTCAAGGACTGAACCCTAAGAAAACACACTTGGTTGTGTGAAATTGGAACTTCTGTTTTTGAAAAGGTCTTAAGTAAGGAAAGCAACTACTGCCAAAGGTTCTAATGAGTTTATAATCAGGCTTGTGGTGAAACAGTTGTTCATAAGGAGACTTAGACTGCAGAACAGGTGTAGGTGACCTATTTATAAGATAAACACCATACTGAAAGGCTTCCCACCAAAACTTGAGGGGCATTTCAGATTGAGCCAAAAGAGTTAGACCAACTTTCACAATATGTCTATGCTTCCTCTCAACTCTCCCATTTTGACCATGTGCATGGGGGCAGGGATGTCTAAAAAGAATGCCTTGACTTTGTAAGTAGGAACTGAAGGACCTAAACTCACCCCCCAGTCAGTCTGTAGACATTTGACGGACCTATTGAACTGTTTTCAACCAAGGTTTAGAATTCGACAAAGGTTCGAAGGGCATCAGACTTATGAACTAAGGGAATATCCACATATATCTGCTATAATCATCTACAAAGCTAATATAGTACTGGCAACCTTTTTTAGAGAGGATAGGTGTAGGACCCCAAAGATCAGAATGTATCAAATCAAGACAAGAAATGCTATGAGAAAATGAGTTAGGATAATAGAAAGCATGTTGTTTACCTATTTGACAAGCATTACAGAATTCAAGATTCTTACATAAAGGAACATTACTCAGCACTTGATTCAAAACTTTGGAGGAGCGGTGACCTAGTCTTTTATGCCAAGACTGGCTACATCATTAGATTTAAGACTACAAACTAAGGACTCAGAAACATGAGTTCCAGACTTATTACAAGAAGAAAACAGACTATTGGATTCCTGATTTTGTTTGTAGTGGAGGGAGTTCTTGCCAAGGTCTTTGGGCAACTGCATTTGGTAGAGCCCATCTTTAAGGGTTCCTGCCAGTAAGATTGTCCCTGTAGTCTTGTCCTTAACAAAACAACAATCAGAATGAAATTCCATTATCACATGATTATCAGAGGTAAGTTGGGACACACTCATGAGATTCTTGGTAATATAAGGAACATGTAAGACATTATTTAAGGATAAACAAGTACTCTTAGTAGGGATAAGTTTATGGCCAGTATGTTTAATGGGAAGGGTCTCACCACTACCAACAGTCAGACCATCAGAGCCTTCATATCCTTGACTTAGCTGCAAACTGTTGAGATAACTGGTTACATGATTTGAGGCCATTCTGGAAAAACTAAAGAGTTACCTCCGAAAGCCGGTAGTATTAATTATTTTATTTAATTGCAGAGTGTGAATGTTTGGTTTCTTTAATGGAGATTTTGAAGTTGAAGGTTGAATGGTGGGAAGAACAAACGAGGGAAAGACATCAATGAAAGGGGCGTGGGTGTAGTTGGGTTAGGTTAGAGGGGTTGTTAGTTGTGGGTGAAGAATTCGAATCAAATAATTTGGAAATTTAAAAAATTTGGGCGATCTTAGCGGGAAAGCACAAAAATTTAGTTGCAACAATTGAGAGGGGGCAGCTTAAGGGCGGGAATTGATGATGATGGAGGGGAAAGTAGTGTTCCGACTTCCGTTCACATAATAATTATAAAAAAAATACAAAATAAAAAAAAGATTGTCTAGTTACATTATCATTATTCTATTAAAAAATGATTATTAAAAAAAGTACTTAATACATCTCTTACTACTAAATATACTATAATAATTAATAATAATTGAAACAAAATTAAACGGACTACCTATCGTGTAACATACTCATATAAGACACCATAAACGGACTTCCAATTTGTATTGGTGACTTAAACTATGCTACTGAGTCTGGTCTGCTGAGTGTGGCATTCAACAGAGTCTGTGGAAGTTATGGTGGTCAGCAGAGCATGAAGCATCTGCTGAATCTGGTGTTCGTTTGAGGCAGCAGCAGGGTCGATCAACCTACTGGTGATAATCCTACTGAAGGCAAGTCTACTGAGGGTCAGCAGACTTGTGGAACACGTCTGCATGGTTTCCTAAGTCGGTGGAGTTACTTCTAGGGTATTTCAGTCATTTACTGGGTTGACTGTTTAGTCGGTTAGGGTTGGATTCCCATGGCTATAAATACCGTCTTCATTAATTGTAACTTGAAGTAACTTTCTTGTGAAAAGAAGATATCCTCGTTTGTCCGTGGAGTAGTTGGCACATTGCCGGAAACCACGTTAAATCTGTGTTCTTCTTGTTTCTGTGTTTGTTTACTTGTTATTCTTTCATCTTCACTCACAATCACCATCACTTCTTCATCGATCCGTAATAACAAACTGGTATCAGAGAGTCCAGGTTCATCAAGAAATCTGTTTATCTGTTGTAAGCAAGGTAGATTGGCACCAAGGTCATTACAGACGCTAGGATTTGGGATCTACACAAGCTTTTCTGGTGAGAAAGATGTCTGCTTTAAATGTTAAGATTGACAAGTTTACAGGAAGGAACAACTTTAGTTTATGGTAGATCAAGATGCGTGCTTTGTTGAAGCAATATGGATTATGGGGTCCCTTTGTCTAAATCAACAGAAGGAAGTGCTGCTGAGAGAGCCAGTCTGGAGGAGAAAGCACATTCAACAATCATGTTGTGCTTGTTAGATGATATTATCACAGAGGTTGCTGAAGAGGACACTGCTGAGAAGTTGTGGTCCAAACTTGAGAGTCTATATTTGACTAAGTCTCTAACCAAACAAGTTGTAGTTAAAACAGCGTATGTTTAGTTTAAGGATGCATGAGGGTACTCAGCTGAGGGATCATCTGGACCAGTTAAACACAATATTGCTTGACTTAAGAAATATTGATGTGAAGATTGAAGATGAGGATGTTGTATTGATTCTACTTGTATCATTGCCTGCATCATATGAGAAATTTGTGCAGTCCTTTATTGTTGGGAATGACTCAGTATCATTGGAGGATGTAAGGTCATCACTCCATGCTCGAGAGTTACGCCATAAGGCATCTGGATCTGGGACAGATAATCATCCTTTGGGTTGGTGGCCGATGTAGAGTCGGGTGGGGCTAGGGAATTCCGAAAAGAAGAAATTCAAGAAGAATTCAAAGGGTCCTCAAGCTAAGGATATCTATAATTACGGCAAGGAGTAGGGACATTGGAAAAATGAATGTCCAAAAAGGAAGAAGCAAAGAGGTACTCAAGTGAGGCAAAGTTGCTTTGGCAGAACATGACACCAACTCTGAAAAAGATTTGGCCTTAGCAGTTTCAGAGTCAGTAGGGCATGAAATGTATGGATTTTGGACACTGGGCATCTTATCATGTGTGTCCAAACAAGGAGTGGTTTTCAACCTATCAGCTGGTTGATGAAGGTCATATTGCTCTGGCCAACAGCAAGGTCTGCAAAATAGATGGGATTGGATCAATCCAACTTAGGATAATATTGGTAATTTCTGCACATTGAATGAGGTTAGGCATGTTCCACAAATGACCAAGAATTTGATATCACTTAGTCTACTAGACAGCAAAGGGTTCAAGTTCATGGGTGAAGGTGGAGT
Organism: Gentiana macrophylla; assembly: GCA_026214975.1. Taxonomy (NCBI): domain Eukaryota; kingdom Viridiplantae; phylum Streptophyta; class Magnoliopsida; order Gentianales; family Gentianaceae; genus Gentiana; species Gentiana macrophylla. The sequence goes on along the minus strand of CM047807.1, from coordinate 8,234,960 downwards.
GGTGAATGTCTATAAGGGTTCAAGTGTGATTATGAAGGGTATCAGACAGGGGACATTGTACATACTACAAGTGTCTACTGTATCAGGTTATGCTGCTGTTGCATCATCAGAGGTTCACCAGTCACTATTGACTAAGTTGTGGCATATGAGATTGGGTCATATAGGTGAAAGAGGGATGCAAATTCTGTCTAAGTCTGATCTACTTGGGGGACATAAGGTCAAGGAGCTTGAATTTTATGAACACTGTGTGTTTGGGAAGCTACATAGGAGCAAGTTCCCAAAAGCAATCCACATCACAAAAGGGACACTTGATTATGTCCATTCTGATTGTTGAGGACCTTCAAGGGTGGAGTCATTGGGTGGTCACAGGTATTTTGTGTCTTTTATAGATGATTATTCAAAGATGGTTTGGGTAGTTATGATGAAGCACAAAAGTGAAGCATTCAAGAACTTAACGCAGTGGAATGATTTGGTTGAAAATCAGACAGGGAGGAAGATCAAGAGACTTAGAACTGATAATGGACTAGAATTCTGCTGGTCTGAGTTTGATGAATTTTGCAAGAATGAAGGCATTTCTAGGCACCATACTGTCAGAGATACTCCACAATAGAATGGTGTTGCAGAAAGAATGAATCAAACTCTTCTGGAGAGGGCAAGGTGCATGCTCTCTAATTCTGGTCTAGCAAGGAGATTTTGGGGGGAGGCTGTCAGTACAGCCTGCTACTTAATCAATAGGGGGCCTCATACTGGGATCAAACTTAAAACACCACTTGAAGTTTGGTCAGGAAAGTCAGCAGACTACTCTGGACTTAGGGTTTTTGAAAGCATTGTCTATTATCATGTCAGTGAGGGCAAATTGGAGCCTAGGGCCAAGAAGGGTGTGTTTGTTGGATATGGAGATGGTGTTAAGTGGTATAGAAAATAGGGTTATACTCGGCAGAGTGTAGTCTTTGATGAAAACGCTATGCTTAACTCATCTGTGAGAGCCACATCCGAATCAAATTGGATGCGAGGCTGGGAAGGTTGACAAACAGGTGAAGCTTCAATCAGAACCTGCTGGATTAAAAGAGTCAGCAGAGGATAGTCAACAGTCAGCAGATCCAGAACATGATCCAAGCCAGTCTACTGAACAAGGGTTAGCAGAGACTGAAACTGCTGATGTTGGTCAGCAGGGTATAACTCTCAACAGATCTAGGAGGACCAATATCAGACCTCCAAGAAGATATGGGTTTGAGGAGGATATGGTTGGATATGCACTACAAGTAGCTGAAGAAGTGGATGGTTTTGAACCTAGCACTTACAAGAAAGCTGTGACATGTGCTGAGGCATCACAATGGCTTGTTGCTAAGGGAGAAGAAATGGAGTCACTTCTAAAGAATGAGACTTGGGATCTGGTCAAACAACCACAAGACATGAGGGTGGTAACTTGCAAATGGATATTCAAGAAGAAGGAATGAATGACATCTACTGAGGGTTTTAGATATAAGGCACATTTGGTTGCTAGGGGGTTCAGTCAGAAAGAGGGGGTAGACTATGAAGAAATATTTTCTCCAGTGGTCAGACATACTTCCATCAGGGTGCTGTTAGAAATAGTGGCACATCAAGAATCTTGAACTTGAGCAATTGGATGTGAAGACGTCTTTTCTACATGGAGATGTAGATAAGGAGATTTATATGACTCGGCCAGAGGGTTTCAAGTTCCTGGCAAAGAAGGATATGTGTGCAAGTTGAAGAAGTCCTTATATGGACTTAGCGAGGCTCCAAGGCAAGTGGTATAAGAAGTTGTGACTATATGATTCAAAGAGGTTATGGCAGGAGCCCATATGATTGCTGTGTTTATCACAACAAGTTGAAGGATGGGTCAATCATCTATCTAGAGCTGTATGTAGATGATATGCTGATAGCTGCTGCAAACAAGTCTGACATTCAAGATATGAAGAATCTGCTCAAAGCTAAATTTGAGATGAAGGATTTGGGGAATGCAAAGAAAATTTTGGGGATGGAGATCTATAGAGATAGGAAGCAGGGGAAGCTATTCTTGTCTCAACAGGGGTATATTGAAAAGGAATTATCCAAGTTTGGCATGTCAGCAGCCAAACCTATAGATACTCCAATGGCACCAAATCTACATTTGTCTACTGTGTTTGCTCCACAGTCAGCTGAAGAGGATGAATACATGTCCAAGGTTCCATATGCTAGTGCAGTAGGAAGTCTAATGTATGCCATGGTCTGTACTAGGCCTGATTTGGCTCAGGTAGTCAGTGTTGTCAGCAAGTTTATGGCTAACTTGGAAAGGAACACTGGAAAGCAGTAAAGAGGATATTCAGGTACCTTAGGGGTACATCAGATGTTGGACTTATTTATGGAGGTGGAACTCAATGTTTTGTCACAGGGTACTGTGATTCTGATTATGCTACTGATGTGGACAGCAGGAGGTCTATGACTGGGTATGTGTTTACCTTGGGTGGTTCTGTGGTAAGTTGGAAGACAACTTTACAGGGTACAGTGACATTATCTACTATTGAAGCAGAGTATATGGCACTGACAAAAGCAGTAAAGGAGGCACTCTGGTTGAAAGGGCTAGTCAATGATCTGAGTCTGCATCAAGATCAAACTAGATTGTAGTGTGACAGTCTTAGTGTAATATGTTTGGCTAAGGATCAAGTTCATCATGAGAGAACCAAGCATATTGATGTGAGGTACCATTTTTTGAGGAATGAGAGGAGGGTTAAAGTTGAAAAGATCAGCACTGATGTGAATCCTGCTGATATGTTCACTAAACCAGTTCCAAGGAGCAAGTTTCAGTTGTGTCTGGACTTCCTGAATATCCAAAGCTGTTAATTTGAATCTAGGAATACTTAGTTGATGATGAGGGTCTGCTAAGATATTCAAATCTGAAGACAAAGAGGATTTCTGGCACTTGGTTGTGCATCTGGTCAGTTTGCATGAAGTTGAAGTCAAGGTGGAAAGTTGTAATGGTGACTTAAACAATGCTACTGAGTCTAGTCTACTGAGTGTGGCATTCAGCAGAGTCTGTGGAAGTTATGGTGGTCAGCAGAGCATGAAGCATCTGCTGAATCTGGTGTTCGTTTGAGGCAGCAGCAGGGTCGATCAACCTACTGGTGACAATCCTACTGAAGGCAAGTCTACTGAGGGTCAGCAGACTTGTGGAACACGTTTGCATGGTTTCCTAAGTCGGTGGAGTTACTTCTGGGGTATTTCAGTCCTTTACTGGGTTGGCTGTTTAGTCGGTTAGGGTTGGATTCCCAAGGTTATAAATACCATCTGTATTAATTGTAACTTGAAGTAACTTTCTGGTGATAATAAAATATCTTCATTTGTCCATAAAGCAGTTGGCACATTGCCGGAAACCACGTTAAATCTGTGTTCTTCTTGTTTCTGTGTTTGTTTACTTGTTATTCTTTTATGTTTACTCATAATCACCTTCACTTCTTGATCGATCCGTAATAACACGATTCCATTAGGACTACTTATGGTGTGACATACTCATGTAAGACATCATAAACGGACTTATTGTGTGACATACTCATGTAAGACACCATAAACGGACTTTCGATTCCATTAGGACTACTTATGGTGTGACATACTCACGTAAGACACCATAAATGGACTTATTGTGTGACATACTCACGTAAGACACCATAAATAGACTTATTGAGTGACATACTCACGTAAGACACCATAAACAGACTTATTTTGTGACATACCATAAGATGGACTAAACGTGCCTTATTGACATACTCACGTAAGACACCATAGACTTGATTCCATTAGGACTATTTATGGTGTGACATACTCACATAAGACACCATAAACGGAGTTGTTGTATGACACACTCATGTAAGACACCATAAATAGACTTATTGAGTGACATACTCACGTAAGACACCATAAACGGACTTCCGATATCATTAGGACTACTGATGGTGTGACATACTCACGTAAGACACCATAAAGGGACTTATTGTGTGGCATGCTCACATAAGACACCATAAATAGACTTAAGACACCATAAACGGACTTATTGTGTGACATACTCACGTAAGACACCATAAACGGACTTATTGAGTGACATACTCACGCACACGACACCATAACCGGACTTATCGATTCCATTAGGACTACTTATGGTGTGACATATTCTCGTAAGACACCATAAACGGACTTATTGTGTGACATACTCACGTAAGACACCCAAAAAGCGGACTTGAGTGACATGTGACAGACACCATAAACGGACTTCCGATTCCATTAGATTACTTATGGTGTGACATAAGACACCATAAACGGACTTATTGTGTGACATACTCACGTAAGACACCATAAATACTTATTATTGTGTGACATACTCACGTAAGACACCATAAATGGACGACACATAAATGGACTTGTATTGTGTGACATACTCACGTAAGACACCATAAATGGACTTTGAGTGACATACTCACGTAAGACACCATAACGGACAAGACTACTTTACGGTGTGGACCATAAATGGACTTTATTGAGAACGTGCCGAGCTCACATGTGTGACATACTCACGTAAGACACCATAAACGGACTTATTCCATAAGACCTAAACGTACTTATTGAGTGACACGTAAGACACCATAACGGACTTACGTCGATGTGATAACTCACGTAAGACACCATAAAAGACTTATTGTGTGACATACTCAAGTAAAGACACCATAAACGGACTTATTGTGTGACATACTCATGTAAGACACCATAAAAGCGGACTTCCGATTCCATAAAGGACTACTTATAAAACGTAAGCGGTGACATACTCACGTTAGATACCATAAACGCACTTCGACTCATTTAGAACTACTTCGTGTGACATACTCATGATACCATAGACTCGCTTACGACCACTTACATGTTATGTATGACATACTCACGTAAGACACCATAAACGCATACTTATTGTGTGACATACCATAAGACACCATAAACGGACTTATCGTGTGACAAACTCACGTAAGACACCATAAAAGACTTATTGTGTGACATACTCAAGTAAGACACCATAAACGGTCTTATTGTGTGACATACTCATGTAAGACACCATAAACGGACTTCCGATTCCATAAGGACTACTTATCGTTGACATACTCACGTTAGATACCATAGCGTACTTCCGACTCATTTAGAACTACTTACGTGTGACATATTACGTATGATACCTTCTTATGTTTATGACCATACGTGTGATATAAGATACCATAAGCGTACTTCCGATTCCATTAGGACTTCTTATGTGTGACATACTCACGTAAGACACCATAAGCGGACTTATTGAGTGACATACTCACGTAAGACACCATAACGGACGGACAGACTCACGCATCACGACACCATCGGACTTACGATTCCATTGGGACTACTTATGGTGTGACATATTCTCGTAAGACACCATAAACGGACTTATTGTGTGACATACTCACGTAAGACACCCAAAGCGGACTTATTGAGTGACATACTCACGTAAGACACCATAAACGGACTTCCGATTCCATTAGGATTACTTATGGTGTGACATACTCACGTATGACACCATAAACGGACTTATTGTGTGACATACTCACGTAAGACACCATAAACACACTTATTGAGTGACATACTCACGTAAGACACCATAAATGGACGACACCATAAATGGACTTATTGTGTGACATACTCACGTAAGACACCATAAATGGACTTATTGAGTGACATACTCACGTAAGACACCATAACCGGACATCTGATTCCATTAGGACTACTTATGGTGTGACATACTCTCGTATGACACCATAAATGAACTTTCAATTACAGTAGAACTTCATTATGGTGTGACATACTCACGTAAGACACCATAAACGGACTTCCGATTCCATTAGGACTACTTATTGAGTGACATACTCACGTAAGACACCATAATCGGACTTATCGTGTGACATACTCACGTATGACACCATAAACGGACTTATTGTGTGACATACTCATGTAAAACACCATAAACGGACTTCTGATTCCATTAGGACTACTTATCGTCTGACATACTCACGTTAGATACCATAAACGTACTTCCGACTCATTTAGAACTACTTACGTGTGACATACTCACGTATGATACCATAAACGTACTTTCGACTCGTTTACGACCACTTACGTGTTATGTATGACATACTCACGTAAGACACCATAAACGTACTTATTGTGTGACATACTCACGTAAGACACCATAAACGGACTTATCGTGTGACAAACTCACGTAAGACACCATAAACAGACTTATTGTGTGACATACTCAAGTAAGACACCATAAACGGTCTTATTGTGTGACATACTCATGTAAGACACCATAAACGGACTTCCGATTCCATAAGGACTACTTATCGTGTGACATACTCACGTTAGATACCATAAACGTACTTCCGACTCATTTTGAACTACTTACGTGTGACATACTCACGTATGATACCATAAACGTACTTTCGACTCGTTTATGACCACTTACGTGTGATATACCCACGTTAGATACCATAAACGTACTTCCGATTCCATTAGGACTTCTTATGTATGACATACTCACGTAAGACACCATAAACGGACTTATTGTGTGACATACTCACGTAAGACACCATAAACGGACTTATTGAGTGACAGACTCACGTACGACACCATAACCGGACTTCTGATTCCATTAGGACTACTTATGGTGTGACATATTCTCGTAAGACACCATAAACGGACTTATTGTGTGACATACTCACGTAAGACTCCCAAAACGGACTTATTGAGTGACATACTCACGTAAGACACCATAAACGGACTTCCGATTCCATTAGGATTACTTATGGTGTGACATACTCACGTATGACACCATAAACGGACTTATTGTGTGACATACTCACGTAAGACACCATAAACAAACTAATTGAGTGACATACTCACGTAAGACACCATAAATGGACTTATTGTGTGACATACTCACGTAAGACACCATAAACGGACTTATTGAGTGACATACTCACGTAAGACATCATAACCGGACATCTGATTCCATTAGGACTACTTATGGTGTGACATACTCTCGTATGACACCATAAATGAACTTTCAATTACAGTAGAACTACGTATGGTGTGACATACTCACGTAAGACACCATAAACGGACTTCCGATTCCATTAGGACTACTTATTGAGTGACATACTCACGTAAGACACCATAATCGGACTTATCGTGTGACATACTCACGTATGACACCATAAACGGACTTATTGTGTGACATACTCACGTAAAACACCATAAACGGACTTCTGATTCCATTAGGACTACTTATCGTGTGACATACTCACGTTAGATACCATAAACGTACTTCCGACTCATTTAGAACTACTTACGTGTGACATACTCACGTATGATACCATAAACGTACTTTCGACTCGTTTACGACCACTTACGTGTTATGTATGACATACTCACGTAAGACACCATAAACGTACTTATTGTGTGACATACTCACGTAAGACACCATAAACGGACTTATCGTGTGACAAATTCACGTAAGACACCATAAACAGACTTATTGTGTGACATACTCAAGTAAGACACCATAAACGGACTTATTGTGTGACATACTCATGTAAGACACCATAAACGGACTTCCGATTCCATAAGGACTACTTATCGTGTGACATACTCACGTTAGATACCATAAACGTACTTCCGACTCATTTAGAACTACTTACGTGTGACATACTCACGTATGATACCATAAACGTACTTTCGACTCGTTTATGACCACTTACGTGTGATATACCTACGTTAGATACCATAAACGTACTTCCGATTCCATTAGGACTTCTTATGTATGACATACTCACGTAAGACACCATAAACGGACTTATTGTGTGACATACTCATGTAATACACCAGAAACGGACTTCTGATTCTATTAGGACTACTTATCGTGTGTTATACTCACGTTAGATACCATAAACGTACTTCCGACTCATTTAGAACTACTTACGTGTGACATACTCACGTATGATACCATAAACGTACTTCCGACACGTTTACGACTACTTACGTGTGATATACCCATGTTAGATACCATAAACGTACTTCCGACTCATCTAGGACTACTTATGTATGACATACTCACGTAAGACACCATAAATGGACTTATTGTGTGACATACTCACGTAAGACACCATAAACAGACTTATTGTGTGACATACTCACGTAGGACACCATAAACGGACTACCGATTCTATTAGGACTACTTATCGTGTGACATACTCACATAAGACACCATAAACGGACTTCCGATTCCATTAGGACTACTTATCGTGTGACATACTCACGTATGATACAATAAACGTACTTCCGACTCGTTTACGACCACTTACGTGTGACATACCCACGTTAGATACCATAAACGTACTACCGACTCATTTAGGATTACTTATGTATGACATACTCACATTAGGTAACATAAACGTACTTTCGACTCATTTATGACTACTTATGTGTGACTTGTTCACGTTATATACCATAAACTTATTTCCGACTTTCCGATTCAATTAGGACCACTTATGTGTGACATAATCATGTAAGATATCTCTTACACAGTTATTATATAAATATAAAATAAAAAAAAAATTAAAACAAATCGGCACCCCATGAATGCTAAAGCTGCATTTACACTACTATACTACTTACACTCGGTTAATAGTACACGGTCAACTATGGCACAATCTTCAACAATTGACCGACAATCCATTGCCGCTTGGTGGTGATTCTGTCCTCCTTTATCCTCGCCAACAATCTTCTCTTTATTTTCTTTTGGAATGGAATATATTCCGTCTTTATTTTGTCTTTTTCTATACATACGATCGATTGATATACTGGACTATACAATCGATTGATTTGCTTTCCCTTCCTTTTCTTCTTCTTTATTTTCAATATTCTTATTATATTATAATTATTATAATATTACTGTTTCTCTTTATTTTCCTGGTGTTTTGTTTTCTTCTTCTTTTATTATAATTTTTTTCCACCTATCTACTTTTTATTTTATTGAAAAAACAACTTTTTTATTTATTCTATTACATAACATATGATTGACCTTGATAATAGACTAATAGCAACAGATAAAAAATGGAGTAACCCTCGTTTGTATGATTTCCAAATTTATTAATCCTCTCATTTTCTTAATCCGTGTGAATACACCGATTATTTCCAACCTTTCCTTAATTCATATGAATCATCTATGATACGCATATCCTGAAGATTCTTGACACAGGCTTAAACTTGGGTAGGTAGGAAATTTTTTTCAAACAAAATAAATTAGATAAATAGATAGAATAAACATGAACATTGAAAAACATCAGAATTCAAGACATCAACATAAAAAAAAAGGTTTCAGACATGAACATTAAAAAAAAAACAAAGTAGTTCCTCAAACAACAACAAAGTTTCATAAAATATTACATATAATGGGGTATGTAGGCAATCTTTTTCACCGACGACTCGTTACAAACCTGGACAACTTGATTGATCTTCCTCTTGTAGGTCTGCATTGTCTCTTTCACATTTGCCAACTCACAATCTCTTGATTCTACCTCCTCAACCAGCTTCATGTTGATGATTTCGGTCTCATGCAAAATTTCCCATCTCTGTGATAGCATGTCTTGTCTTAGTGTTGAAATAGTGTCCTAAACACAATCGGGTTGGACCAGATCCGACCGGTCGAATCATTTCTACTATTTCTTTATGTTTGTACATATATTAAATGCCCTCTCTGTTGTCATATACTTGTTCTTTTTAAGAACCAATTATGAATTGTTATATGATAACGTCCTTAGTATTAAACTGTGATAGAGAAACGATGATAGGCAATGATGGTTGATGAGATCTCTAATCACTTTAATAAGTTTGATACTTAAATGTCTCTAGGCTGATGTACTATTAAACAGGGCATTGATAGTATAAACAAACTAGCACGTATTAGATGTCTTCTGTCTTTAAGGGTAGTGATAGATCTCGTCTATCGAAGTGTAGAGACACTTGGACTGTACGTTGACGTGTATTAAAGAATGCGTACGTTAGACTGGCCCACTTACACGGATAAGTGTCACACTACGTGACGGTTGTGTAATTATCCATAGGACCAGAGTCTACATGGCATCACGGTGTGGATTGTCATGCTTTGACACAATTGAGGTTTCCCCTAGCCACGGGGCGATTATCCGGTAGTGATTGGGTATGCTACTGAAGCATGCGGAGTATACATGTTTGGTCGTCTGGGAATCGCGTACCCAATCAGTAGGGGTGAATATCCGAAAGGGCCTTCTTATAAGGAATGTCTTACTCTCGTGAATCTTTGCAAAGTGGGAGTAAATGAGTTACTTCGAGAGAGCTTGATATCCAGATTATAAGACACGGTCGTTGATGTTTTGACACTCGACTAACGACCGTATGAATATTATTACAACGATAGGATTGTAAGTTACACGGTAACTGTTTCACATGAAAGGTAGTAGTCATTGCATTTGACTCTTCCAATGATTGGGGGTCACGGTGTGTTGGTAGACGCTATCCCGTGATCGTTAGGCATGAAGGGCATTTTCGTAACTTGCACTTTGTGTCTACAGCCAACATATTCGGAAGCCTATCGGGTCATACACATAAGAACCTCTAGCCGGATTAAAATATGGTTATAGATGATAACCAAATACGGAAAGTTTATCTCGAGACTATAAGGGTTATATTGGTAAATTAATATGGTGGTATTTATTTATTTTGAATAAATATAATACAAGATATTAATAATATTATGTTAATTAAAAGAATATTCCGGATGCCAATTTGTTGGTTAAAGGTGGCACAATATTGAAGTGTATAAGATACACTTGGATTGTGCAATTTAATTAATAGTATTATCAAATATTAATATAAAATATTAATATATATATATATATATATATATATCAACATGCGTGTGCTGTACATTTGATGTACATGTGCACAATTTCATTGGTTATATGTATAGATTTATATGTGTAATATATATTTGTGATATATACACATATGTAAATTGATTTATGGTAATAAGATAAATATAGTCAATATTAGATATTAATAATATCTTGGAAATATCCAATATAAGATATTGACAATATCCTAGATTTATTTAATATAAGATATTATAATAAATGAGATAAATCAATCAATTATATTTTCCTTATTTCATTGGGAAAAAGGTTTTCTTCTCCTCCACACCTAGATATGGCGCCACATACACTATAAATATAGTGTGGGTGTCAAACTCTTTTGTACAGCACAATTCCAAGAACTAATAGTTCTTGTGTAAAATAGAGATCATCCTATAGAGAGTTGGAGAGAGGGGAAAAAGGCCGGTCTAGCAAACGGAATTTTTCCAATAGCAATTCATGATGGGATTCCAGCGGGCTGTTCGTGTGGACTAGCGGTAGAGGCCGAACACTTGGGCGGCTCTATGCAGAACTACTCTCCTTAGACGGTCAAAGCGTCGATCTTTTAGATCAACCAAGGTAACCACCGTCTACTAGCTTATTTGTTGATTGCTTAAACGAAGTCGATCTTGGGTCGATAGGAAATAAATTTTTGAATTACGATGCGTTCCAGCGTAGATTTCCTAACTGTGGTATCAGAGAGAGAGCTTCGAGTTTAAGCAATAAGCATGTTATTTTGCGTATTTAATTTTATCGTTTAAATCACGTAATTAAAAGATGAAATATTTTTTATTTGCAAAATTGATACACGAAAAGAAGGAAAAAAAAATAGGGCGGCCATGGTGGTGCTCGGCCGATCGGCGGCGGCGGCCTCCAGGCTGCCGGCGGTTTCTGGTGTAATGCGGTGGTCCCCGGTTTTTTGTTTTGTGTATTTGTGATTCAATATGGTTCATAGTTGTGATTGATATCTCTATGTTTAGTTGTGTCATGTGGCTAACCAATGGTTCAAATAGTTTGGGCCATTGGGATGCCACATGGCATTAAAATAATAATGGTCTTTCTAAACTTTGTTTGGAATAGGCCTAGGTCCTTTCCAAATATTTGATTTGGGAAAAGGCCTAGGCCTAGACCATTTCCAAAATTTTGATTTTGGAAAGTGGCCAGGCCTAAACCAAAATTATTTGATTTGGAATAGGCATAGGCCCTTTTCAATTATTTGATTTATAAAAGGCCTAGGCCTAGGCCACTTCCAAAATTTTGATATTGGAAAGTGGCCAGGCCTAAACCAAATTTGGTTTAGGAAGATGCCTTTTGGTTTAGGAAACCAAAGGCATCCCTTTTGATTACGAATCAAAAGGAAAGAAACAAAAGAGACATGATTTTAATTTCGAAATGTGTATGATGTATGTCTATAGAGATAGATATATTTGATGAGACCGTAATTAAAATTAATTAAGTGAATTAATTTATGTAAATACTTCCACGACAAAAATCAAGTCAAAATATTGTCTCCCAATATTATAGCGACGGTGAAGAACCTTTGTTCGGATTCAACTGATCGGCCCTCGTCGTGAGTTGACCTACCACGGGTATATCGTCGTAATTGAGATATGTGTTGGTCCCTTGGAAAGGCTAACACAAGTTTAGAGGGGGTGAATAAACTTGTCACCAAAAACTAATCTGAATCTGGAAAAGTCCGAGGCGAGTTTCTGAAACTCAAGCGATTCTGATTTGTTCTGTCCCTTTTAACTTGTGCGGAGTTCGATTAGCTCAATGAATATAAGTTGTTCTTGACTTATATTTAGTCTCGTTAGCTGGCGCGCGGATAAAACTAGCCTTTAGTGCAATAGATGTGTAAAAGAAAACTAGACCTTCTATGTATCGGTTAAGTCTTTGTCTCGATTGACGGCGTTTCTTTGAGAGATAATGCAATAAATAAAACAAACACAGATGCATAAGGTAAATCAACACATGATTTGTTTATGGATGTTCGGGTGGTGTAATCCCGTCACGTCTCCCCTTCTCTCGTGTGGCGTAGGAGGTAACACTAGAATAATGAGATAACCATTACAAAATCCTATCACTATGATGGTCCTTCACGACACCCTAGTTTCACTTTGTCTACACAAAATGAAGAAAGGTGAGATTGCTCCTTCACTCGCACACCGATCCTTTGGAGGTGGAATTGCTCCTTCACCGACTCACCACTCACATACACGATCCATGCAGATTGCACCAATCTTTGTAGCAACACCGTATGAGAAAAGGTAGAATTGCTTTTCTCAAACTATGCACAGCCAACCCTTTTTCACAAAGGTTAGGTTTAGAATTAATCAAGGATTAATTCAGTGAGTTGTCTGATTCTTCTGGATCTGACTCTGTAGCTCCAAGATGCCTTATTTCCCCCTTAATGGGTTACTGGATCTTTCTTTGAAGTCTTCAAGGCAATTCCGTTGGCTTCCCCTTTTCTAGATATATCTGATCTGATTTTATGGATCTGGATTTGGATCTTTGAATGTATGCTTGTAAAGCTCTTTTTCTGATCCTCCTCTCTCTTTCTCCAAGAGATTCTTTTGTGTATTTATAGGGGTGATGTAACGGTCACTAGCTCTTGTAGCCGTTACACTTGTCGTTTAGCCAACGTTCACATGTACGATCTTTTGTCGTATACTCAGTTTAAATTCAATCAAGGCCTTAACTCAGTTTTCTACTCTTCTTCAAAAGCCGAGTACCTTGTTTATTTAATATCGACTTCGATTGGCTAAGTCGAGTACACCAATCGATTTCTTCTTACTTGGTAGTGATAATCTTTGTCCTTAAGATTATTCAATGTTACATGATCTATAACTTCGATTTGAGTCACCACAGACTTGCACGAATCGACTTATAGTCACGACTTAATCGACTTCCAAGCGAGTTTGCCACCTCGGTTCTTGGTCTTCAGAATCGAGTCTGTGTCCCTCGGTTATTCAGGTCTTCTAGATAAGCCAACTAAGTCTGTGTCCTCAGCGAACTTATCTTCTTCAAGTTCTAGCATAACGGAGTTTGAACCTCAGTTCTTCATGTGCATATTCAGTTTTCTTGCTATAACTCAGTTTTCTTGTTAAGGCTCAGCTGTTCGCCTAGTTCCTATTCTATTACAATGCTTGTCTGAAACAACCTATACAAAGTTCAGACTCTAGATAGAACTTATACATTTAACTCTAGACTATTTCTTGATTCTTCTTTTATTATGCACTATAACAGTTAGTTACGACTTCATCATCATGTGGGTTATAAGTGATTTGTCTAATTTCGTGACGAATCATCATCAAAACATAAATAATATTTCCAACAATTTCCCCCTTTTTGATGATGTATCATAACCCTCCCTAAAAGCAATAATGAAAGAATAGTGCAAGAAATCATAACGAAACATTTTAAGATAGAAAAATAGAACAGCCAAGTTTATCACAAGATTCAAAATAGAACAGACTGAGTTAAAAACTGAATTAGATTACATCTTTTCATTTTCCAGTGCCATTAACTTTTCACCAACAAATATGCTCCTTTTGTCTCTAAAAGTCTTCTTTCTTTTCTTTCTTCAACTGATTCACCATCTCTTGGCTTAATTTCGGATATTCATTAATTGATTGTTTCTTCTTCATTCTCTTGGTTTTGAACTTGATCGAATTTCTTTGAGTTCTTCTTCCATCAATTTCTCTTCTTCTTACGAGATAAGATTTTCCTTCTCCTCTTTTTTCTTTGATTTCTTTTCAATTTCCCCCTTTGTTTGTGTCTCTTATATCATCGAGTTTTCAAGAGATTTGACACAGTTACAAGCTTCTTTCTAATACTCAACAACGCTTTAAGCTGCGGCTTTCTCATCATCCTCGGTTCTTGTATCTTTAAAATCTCTTACGCAATCGACTCTTCAAACATATCATCAACAACTTCTTCATTAATTTGAGTAGTTAGTAGATCAACGTCTACTTGTCTATCTTGAACTTCTATCAGTTGTCTGGCATAAGCCTCTTCAGTCTTTTCTTCTTTAGCTGCATCATCATCACCTACAGCTTCATCTTCCCCCTTGTTTGAAGATAAGCGATAGCATTCTTCAAATAACTTTCGTAGGGTGATGATGTTTGAGTATTTGTTCAATCCTGAATAATGTATTCTTCCAATTAATTCATGCAGTTTAAACATTTTCTCCTGTAGATTTTGTATTAAACATTCAATGAATTCTTTCAGATTCTTCAGTTTCTCAGCTTCAGTTTCTTGAACCAGAGATTCTCCAAATGCTGATTTGCTTATGGATGCCTCATGAGCTTGGGATGAGGATCCGGCTTGGAGATAGTAAAAGTGAGTATCATGAAGCTATCGGTTCCTTTTCATACTCGGTTTCACAAAATTCTGCATCTTCCACGACTTCTCTTTGTTTTTGATTGTATTCCCCAAACATAGTAGTGGGAAATTCACTCCTTCAGATACTTCATCGAGTTTGATCTCTTGATTCTTCAATCTCTCTTTCGATTTCTTCTTCCATTTCTATATCATCTTGATTTCATCATCGGTTTCATCAATATTGATTACCACTTTAGGTTCGGCTTTCATTGCACGAAGTTTGTTCCATAACCTCTTATGTCTCCTCAGAGTTCTTTCATCTAAGTTCATAGTTCCACTTGAACTGGAGTCTCAAGCTTTACTCAATTCCTCTTCTTCAATGATTTTCATTTTCTTTGTTTCAGTGGACACTGATTTGAGTTTTGTTTTGGCTTCTGTAACTTTTGATATGGAAAAATGATCTAGTATCCTTTGCACTAGATAAGGAAATCCTTTTTCAAGAAGAAACGATTCTCCAAGTATCTTTTCTTTCTTTGACTCTTTCTTTCTTTCTAAATCTGAAATTTGCTTTATCAAGCGATTGAGAACAAATTTGTTCCAATTAAATCTCTTTTCAAACCAAATAGCATAAATCATCTTCAGTTTGTCAGTTGAGAGAGTATAGAAATTTTGAGCATGACCAATGACGTTTCTGGTCAGAAGTATCGTCAAGAATGCAAACTCTCCTTTCTGCTGATAAATAGTGCCACTGTAATTCTTTTCCTTCTTGTTGATTGCCATGATATTCCAAAGCTTGTCTTCTTTTCTTCTTTCCAAAAGTGAAAGATGGAGAGCCTCCAATTATATCTAGACGGAACACTAGGGAAAGTAACGGTTCATCAATGGTGAAGCTTTTGTCTTGAACAGTTGTTTTGAAGCTTCTTCCATTGCTGATGATTTCGGCATTTCTGTAGAAATCTCTAATGCCGTCTGGACACAAAGTAGTGACCTTTGTATCAATCAAATTCTCCAAACCTCGAATCTTTTTAATCTTCTTTGTGATTTGAATTGAAAGAGTGGAGTTTGAAAATTTTTGACAGAAGTTGTCCAAGCTGGTGGTGATTCCATCGTCAATGTTGTATCGCTCCATTGATTTTTGACTTAGGGATCCTTGAATGCTTGATTTTGGGTGAGCAGGATTTTGTCAAGATTTTGCAATCGTTTTCAAATGAGAGTCGTGTCACAATCAATGAGATTATATAGGGATGTACATCTACTTTTTCTCCCAGATCGACACGTGGCTTTGAGTGATTTTCCATGTCAGTCCAAACGTCAGATGGTAGCTGGAAAGTCTTTACTTCTTTGACAGTTTTGTCCTTCATCAGCTTTTGCCATCTCAGTCAGTTTTCTGAGGATTTTGCAAAGTGAACTGACTTTTCCTACAAAACAGTTTAAGTTTTCTTTGGTACCCATATCTTTTTGGGTCCGATTGAGTTAGTTATTGAAATATTACTTTCAATTTCTTTGTTGAGAGAATTAAACCTTCTCAACTCTTTTCTGGATAAACCATTACGCTCAATTTTAGTTGATTTCACAAGGATTATTTTAGATTTAACCTTATTAGTTTCCTTGTGCAATCCACTAAATCTTCCAGTATCTTGACTTCTAGAGTTTATACTTTTTAAAGCCTCTAGACTGGGTGGGGGTGGGGGATTATCATTGCTTTTGTCAAATTTACTGAACATTAATCTTTCAGCTAGTTTTGACACCTCAGTTTCAAGAAACTTATTCCAATCTTTTGCTTTGTCAAGTTCTCTGTCTTTTAATTTTAGTTCCAACTTAAGTTTTTTGATTAACTCGACAAGATCAAGGTTCTTGATTGAGTTCGACCAAATGATAACTGATTTGAAGAATGTACCTTTTTCTTGATGATGTAATGAATCTTCTATATCAACAACCACCTGCAACATCTCTTTTCCTCCTACTTTTGAGAGGTCTTTCAGTGATGGAACTCCTCTGGATTCATTAATGTGAACATTGAAGTTTGTATCCACTTCATCACTGAGTTGAGGTTCTGGATTTGTAAATAAATTTGTCGCACTGAACCTTCCGATCATTTGATCTGAAAATCAGATATATTTTGCAAACAATTAGTCAGGGGGTGAATAAGCCAACTTCTAGCTCTAGATGTAGACATTGAAACTAAGTGAATTGATACAGTGAGGGGTCTTCAACAACTGATTTAAAAGGTATACTTGGATCTTCTTTCAAATGAAAGATTTGCTCCGATACCAATTGTTGGTATCGGAAACAACTGAACCTTGAAGCGGTAAACGATTTGGATCACCTTCAAAAGAGGGAACTGCTCCGATACCAATTGTTGGTCCCTTGGAAAGGTTAACACAAGTTTAGAGGGGGGGTGAATAAACTTGTCACCAAAAACTAATCCTGAACTGGAAAAGTCCCAGGAACTGAGTTTCTCTGAAACTCAAAGCTGATTCTGATTTGTTCTGTCCCTTTAACTTATGCGGAGTTGATTAGCTCAACTGAATATAAGTTGTTACTGACTTATATTTAGTCTCGTTAACTGGCAGCGGATAAAACTACCCTTTAGTGCAATAGATGTGTAAAAAGAAAACTAGACCTTCTATGTATCAGTTAAGTGCTGTCTCAGTGTCTGACGTTTGCTGAGAGATAATGCAATAAATAAAACAAACACAGTTGCATAAGGTAAATCAACACATGATTTGTTTATGGAAGTTCTGGGTGGTGTAATCCCGTACGTCTCCCCTTCTCCTGTGGCATAGGAGGTAACACTAGAATAATGAGATAACCATTACAAAATCCTAGCACTATGACAGTCCTTCACGATACCCTAGTTTCACTGTCTACACAAAATGAAGAAAGGTGAGATTGCTCCCTTCACTCTGCACACTGATCCTTTGGAGGTGGAATTGCTCCTTCACCAGCTCACCACTCACATACACAGTCCGATCCATGATCGCACCAAGCTCTTTTGTAGCAACACCGTATGAGAAAAGGTAGAATTGCTTTTCTCAAACTATACCTGACCAACCCTTTTCACAAAGGTTAGGTTTAGAATTAATCAAGGATTAATTCGGTGAGTTGTCACGATTCTTACGGATCGACTCTGTAGCTCCAAGATGCCTTATTTCCCCTTAATGGGTTCTTTGGATCTTTCTTTGAAGTCTTCAAGGCAATTCCGTTGGCTTCCCCTTTTCTAGATATATCTGATCTGATTTTATGGATCTGGATTTGGATCTTTGAATGTATGCTTGTAAAGCTCTTTTTCTGATCCTCCTCTCTCTTTCTCCAAGAGATTCTTTTGTGTATTTATAGGGGTGATGTAACGGTCACTAGCTCTTGTAGCCGTTACACTTGTCGTTTAGCCAACGTTCACATGTACGATCTTTTGTCGTATACTCAGTTTAAATTCAATCAAGGCCTTAACTCAGTTTTCTACTCTTCTTCAAAACTGAGTACCTTGTTTATTTAATATCTGACTTCGATTGGCTAAGTCAGAGTACACCAATCAGTTTCTTCTTACTTGGTAGCTGATAATCTTTGTCCTTAAGATTATTCAATGTTACATGATCTATAACTCAGTTTCAGGTCACCACAGACTTGCCTGAATCCTGACTTATAGTCACGACTTAATCAGCTTCCAACTGAGTTTGCCACCTCAGTTCTTCAGTCTTCTGTAACTGAGTCTGTGTCCCTCGGTTATTCAGTCTTCTAGATAAGCCAACTAAGTCTGTGTCCCTCAGCGAACTTATCTTCTTCAGTTCTAGCATAACTGAGTTTGAACCCTCAGTTCTTCATGTGCATATTCAGTTTTCTTGCTATAACTCAGTTTTCTTGTTAAGGCTCAGCTGTTCGCCTAGTTCCTATTCTATTA
The DNA here is from genome assembly GCA_026214975.1 of Gentiana macrophylla. NCBI lineage: Eukaryota > Viridiplantae > Streptophyta > Magnoliopsida > Gentianales > Gentianaceae > Gentiana > Gentiana macrophylla. Next base: position 8,215,730 of record CM047807.1, on the reverse strand, counting down.
CAATGCTTGTCTGAAACAACCTATACAAAGTTCAGACTCTAGATAGAACTTATACATTTAACTCTAGACTATTTCTTGATTCTTCTTTTATTATGCACTATAACAGTTAGTTACGACTTCATCATCATGTGGGTTATAAGTGATTTGTCTAATTTCGTGACGAATCATCATCAAAACATAAATAATATTTCCAACAATTTCCCCCTTTTTGATGATGTATCATAACCCTCCCTAAAAGCAATAATGAAAGAATAGTGCAAGAAATCATAACGAAACATTTTAAGATAGAAAAATAGAACAGCCAAGTTTATCACAAGATTCAAAATAGAACAGACTGAGTTAAAAACTGAATTAGATTACATCTTTTCATTTTCCAGTGCCATTAACTTTTCACCAGCAAATATGCTCCTTTTTGTCTCTAAAAGTCTTCTTTCTTTTCTTTCTTCAACTGATTCACCATCTCTTGGCTTAATTTCCAGATATTCATTCAGCAGACTGTTTCCTTCTTCATTCTCTTGGTTTTTGAACTTGATCAGAATATCTTTGAGTTCTTCTTCCATCAATTTCTCTTCTTCTTCTGAGATAAGATTTTCCTTCTCCTCTTTTCTTTCAGATTTCTTTTCAATTTCCCCCTTTGTTTGTGTCTCCTTATCTGTCAGTTTTTCAAGAGATTTGACACAGATTACAAGCTTCTTTCTAATACTCAACACTGCTTTAACTGCGGCTTTCTCATCATCCTCAGTTCTTGTATCTTTAAAATCTCCTTCTGCAATCAGCTCTTCAAACATACTGTCAACAACTTCTTCATTAATTTGAGTAGTTAGTAGATCAACGTCTACTTGTCTATCTTGAACTTCTATCAGTTGTCTGGCATAAGCCTCTTCAGTCTTTTCTTCTTTAGCTGCATCATCATCACCTACAGCTTCATCTTCCCCCTTGTTTGAAGATAAGCGATAGCATTCTTCAAATAACTTTCGTAGGGTGATGATGTTTGAGTATTTGTTCAATCCTGAATAATGTATTCTTCCAATTAATTCATGCAGTTTAAACATTTTCTCCTGTAGATTTTGTATTAAACATTCAATGAATTCTTTCAGATTCTTCAGTTTCTCAGCTTCAGTTTCTTGAACCAGAGATTCTCCAAATGCTGATTTGCTTATGGATGCCTCATGAGCTTGGGATGAGGATCCAGCTTCAGGATAGTAAAAGTGAGTATCATGGCTATCAGTTCCTTTTCATACTCGGTTTCACAAAAATTGCATCTTCCACGACTTCTCTTTGTTTTTCAAAGTGTATTCCCCAAACATAGTAGTGGGAAATTCACTCCCTTCAGATACTTCATCAGTTTCAGTCTCTTCAGATTCTTCAATCTCTCTTTCAGTTTCTTCTTCCATTTCTATATCATCTTCAGTTTCATCATCAGTTTCATCAATATTGATTACCACTTTAGGTTCGGCTTTCATTGCCTGAAGTTTGTTCCATAACCTCTTATGTCTCCTCAGAGTTCTTTCATCTAAGTTCACAGTTCCACTTGAACTGGAGTCTGAAGCTTTACTCAATTCCTCTTCTTCAATGATTTTCATTTTCTTTGTTTCAGTGGACACTGATTTGAGTTTTGTTTTGGCTTCTGTAACTTTTGATATGGAAAAATGATCTAGTATCCTTTGCACTAGATAAGGAAATCCTTTTTTCAGTAAGAACGATTCTCCAGTATCTTTTCTTTCTTTGACTCTTTCTTTCTCGTCTGAAATTTGCTTTATCAACTGATTGAGAACAAATTTGTTCCAATTAAATCTCTTTTCAAACCAAATAGCATAAATCATCTTCATTTTGTCAGTTGAGAGAGTATAGAAATTTTGAGCATGACCAATGACGTTTCTGGTCAGAAGTATCGTCAAGAATGCAAACTCTCCTTTCTGCTGATAAATAGTGCCACTGTAATTCTTTTCCTTCTTGTTGATTGCCATGATATTCCAAAGCTTGTCTTTTTCTTCTTTCCCAAAAGTGAAAGATGGAGAGCCTCCAATTATATCTAGACGGAACACTAGGGAAAGTAACGGTTCATCAATGGTGAAGCTTTTGTCTTGAACAGTTGTTTTGAAGCTTCTTCCATTGCTGATGATTTCGGCATTTCTGTAGAAATCTCTAATGCCGTCTGGACACAAAGTAGTGACCTTTGTATCAATCAAATTCTCCAAACCTCGAATCTTTTTAATCTTCTTTGTGATTTGAATTGAAAGAGTGGAGTTTGAAAATTTTTGACAGAAGTTGTCCAAGCTGGTGGTGATTCCATCGTCAATGTTGTATCGCTCCATTGATTTTTGACTTAGGGATCCTTGAATGCTTGATTTTGGGTGAGCAGGATTTTGTCAAGATTTTGCAATCGTTTTCAAATGAGAGTCGTGTCACAATCAATGAGATTATATAGGGATGTACATCTACTTTTCTCCCGGATCGACACGTGGCTTTGAGTGATTTGCCATGTCACCAAAGCGTCGGATGGTAGTTTGGAAAGTCTTTACTTCTTTGTGATTTTGTCCTTCATCGACTTTTGCCATCTCGGTCGATTTTCCGAGGATTTTGCAAAGTGAATGACTTTTCCTACAAAAGCAGTTTAAGTTTTCTTTGGTACCCATATCTTTTGGGTCCGATTGAGTTAGTTATTGAAATATTACTTTCAATTTCTTTGTTGAGAGAATTAAACCTTCTCAACTCTTTTCCGATAAACCATTACGCTCAATTTTAGTTGATTTCACAAGGATTATTTTAGATTTAACCTTATTAGTTTCCTTGTGCAATCCACTAAATCTTCCAGTATCTTGACTTCTAGAGTTTATACTTTTTAAAGCCTCTAGACTGGGTGGGGGTGGGGGATTATCATTGCTTTTGTCAAATTTACTGAACATTAATCTTTCAGCTAGTTTTGACACCTCAGTTTCAAGAAACTTATTCCAATCTTTTGCTTTGTCAAGTTCTCTGTCTTTTAATTTTAGTTCCAACTTAAGTTTTTCAGTTAACTCGACAAGATCAAGGTTCTTCAGACTGAGTTCAGCAAATGATAACTGATTTGAAGAATGTACCTTTTTCTTGATGATGTAATGAATCTTCTATATCAACAACCACCTGCAACATCTCTTTTCCTCCTACTTTTGAGAGGTCTTTCAGTGATGGAACTCCTCTGGATTCATTAATGTGAACATTGAAGTTTGTATCCACTTCATCACTGAGTTGAGGTTCTGGATTTGTAAATAAATTTGTCGCACTGAACCTTCCGATCATTTGATCTGAAAATCAGATATATTTTGCAAACAATTAGTCGGGGTGAATAAGCCAACCACAGCTCTAGATGTAGACATTGAAACTAAGTGAATTGATACTGGTGAGGGTCTTCAACAAGCTGATTTAAAAGGTATACTTGGATCTTCTTTCAAATGAAAGATTTGCTCCGATACCAATTGTTGGTATCGGAAACAATCTGAACAGGAAGCGTAAAGCGATTTGGATCACCTTCAAAAAGAGGGCTGCTCCGATACCAATTGTTGGTCCCTTGGAAAGGTTAACACAAGTTTAGAGGGGGTGAATAAACTTGTCACCAAAAACTAATCTGAATCGGAAAAGTCCCAGGAGGCGAGTTTCTTCGAAACTCAAAGCGATTCTGATTTGTTCTGTCCCTTTAACTTGTGCGGAGTTCAGTTAGCTCAACTGAATATAAGTTGTTACTGACTTATATTTAGTCTCGTTAACTGGCAGCGGATAAAACTACCCTTTAGTGCAATAGATGTGTAAAAAGAAAACTAGACCTTACATGTATCAGTTAAGTCTTTGTCTCGATTGTCGGCGTTTCTTTGAGAGATAATGCAATAAATAAAACAAACACGATTGCATAAGGTAAATCAACACATGATTTGTTTATGGAAGTTACGGGTGGTGTAATCCCGTCGTCTCCCCTTCTCTGTGGCATAGGAGGTAACACTAGAATAATGAGATAACCATTACAAAATCCTAGCACTATGACAAGTCCTTCACGATACCCTAGTTTCACTTTATCTACACAAAATGAAGAAAGGTGAGATTGCTCCTTCACTCTGCACAATTGATCCTTTGGAGGTGGAATTGCTCCTTCTGACTCACCACTCACATACACGATCCATGATGCACCAATCTCTGTAGTAGCAACACCGTATTAGAAAAGGTAGAATTTCTTTTCTCAAACTATGCCACGACCAACCCTTTTTCACAAAGGTTAGGTTTAGAATTAATCAAGGATTAATTCGGTGAGTGTCTGATTCTTTCGGATCGACGACTGTAGCTCCAAGATGCCTTCTTTCCCCCTTAATGAGTTCTTTGGATCTTTCTTTGAAGTCTTCAAGGCAATTCCGTTGGCTTCCCCTTTTCTAGATATATCTGATCTGATTTTATGGATCTGGATTTGGATCTTTGAATGTATGCTTGTAAAGCTCTTTTTCTGATCCTCCTCTCTCTTTCTCCAAGAGATTCTTTTGTGTATTTATAGGGGTGATGTAACGGTCACTAGCTCTTGTAGCCGTTACACTTGTTGTTTAGCCAACGTTCACATGTACGATCTTTTGTCGTATACTCAGTTTAAATTCAATCAAGGCCTTAACTCAGTTTTCTACTCTTCTTCAAAAGCGAGTACCTTGTTTATTTAATATCGACTTTGATTGGCTATGTCGAGTACACCAATCGATTTCTTCTTACTTGGTAGTGATAATCTTTGTCCTTAAGATTATTGAGTGTTACATGATCTATAACTTCGATTTGAGTCACCATAGACTTGCTCGAATCGACTTATAGTCACGACTTATCGACTTCCAGCGAGTTTACCACCTCAGTTCTTGATCTTACATGGCGAGTATGTGTCCTCAGTTATTCGAGTCTTCTAGATAAGCCAAGCTGAGTCTGTGTCCTCGGCGAACTTATCTTCTTCGATTCTAGCATAGCGAGTTTGAACCCTCGATTCTTCATGTGCATATTGAGTTTTCTTGCTATAACTCGTTTTTCTTGTTAAGACTCATTTGTTCGCCTAGTTTCTATTCTATTACAATGCTTATGCAGGAAACAACCTATACAAAGTTCGGACTACTAGATGGAACTTATACATTTAACTCTAGACTATTTCTTGCTTCTTCTTTTATTATGCACTATAACAGTTAGTTACGACTTCATCATCATGTGGGTTATAAGTGATTTGTCTAATTTCGTGACGAATCATCATCAAAACATAAATAATATTTCCAACAATATGATCGTATGAGATGTCACGAATATTGGGTTATGACTTGACTAGAGTATTGCGGTGATTGGCCCTCGTCAGGACCGTCTTATTCTAGAGGCAAGGGGTTGACTACCATATAAAGATGTGAATTGTCAAAGAGTTGACTAGTCAACCACCAAGAGTCACATAGAGATGTGATTGGTAAGTGTTACATACCTTTCGAATTATTCCGGTTGATAAGCCCCTCGTTGGGAATCGGGGTAACCGAGATGGGATCATATTACTAAAGAATCTTGAAAGATTCTTGAAAGTCAATTGGGAGTAGTTGACTAGTGGGAACAAAATCATAAATCAAAAGACCATTTTTTATTTTGCGTGTATAAACAACAACACTCTTTTATCTTTATTTTTTATGTTGTAGTTGTAGCAAACTTTATATTTATGTTTAATTCTCGATTAGTAAAACCAAATTATGACTGTTATCTTTTGAAAAACGTTCTCAAATAGGGTTAAGTAATTTTAATCCTTTTAAAAATAAGCAATGACACGAGCAATTCAGTTATAGTAGTTAGAGACAAGGAGACTACATATTTGATGGAGTACACCAAGGCTTTAATTGTTACTGAAAGTGGAAGCTCATGATATGATTGAATCATTTGAAATAAGTTTCAACGAATTAATCATATATTGGATACGATCCAAGATGATCATTCAGTCATACGATGACAATTAATTCAAACGTTGGATAAGAATGACCACATCTAATTTTGGAAAGGTTGTTTTCAAAATTGTAAGATTTAAGTATCGACTTAATTCTATCATTGCTTAAAGGTTAATTAAATAGTCAATGTTTTGAATACGATTCAAAGGTTAAATAAACTATTTAATAAAGTTTAGATTTTCTTTATGAAAGGAAATCAAAGACATAGCTCTTGTGATCTTTCTTAAGTCTTATGAAGACTACACTAAGAAATATTTACAAGTGCTTGAAGGATTAAAAAGAAAGTTAGGGCATGTGCTTGAATAGAGAACTTATTGAAGTTTCTATTCTAGGCAAATGAATTGAGATATATCTATCTAAGTTCAAATTCAACTCTAAGATATATGATACCTTACGAGTGTGATTAAATTAGAAAGATTGAATACAGATATGGAAGGTGAAACAAACGTTGTAACACTTACCATATTTTGGATCTAGTAAACTGCTAAGGGAACTAAATAAATGTTATTATGTTCCGGTTCTTATGAAGAACATACTTTCAGTTATTTGTTAGGATTTAGTAGACATATTCAATTGTAAAGAATAAATGTTATTCCGATAAAGTTGGAAGGTCACTGAATCTAACATACTAGATTGTTGTCACTATATAGTTGATATATGTGATGAGACCTCAACTTAATATTTGTGTGGCTGTTATCCTTAATATTTGTGGTTGTTCTAGACATAGTCTCTCTGGAAAGGAAGCGTGTAATTAAACGTCATTCTGATGATGTTGAACCATATGATTATGAATCATGTGGGTAATCGTATCTTATCTAAAGATGACTAAAAACCCTTTTATGAAAAAGGTTGTAAAATCTAGAAAAATTATGCAAGCCCTGAACATACCGATGTTTGTTGGCTTGTGACAATTAATACCACAAATAATTGTTTATTAGTCTCTACGTCTATTTTTAGAAATAGTCAAGTGTACTCAATGAAGTGCATAATTCGGAAAGCCCAAAAAGTTCGAGCTAGTATGAATATGAGATTGGTGAGCTATTTAGGAATTAATCTCCAATTGGATTGAAGTAATTAATACCTGAAGGGTGTTTCAGAAGTCGTCTGAAAGGAATAAGATTCTCCCTTGAAGGATACCATCTTTGGGATACGCAATTAGATTGTGTTCCCAAAATGGAAACAACACTTTATATGATAAAGGTGTGACGCAAGCCATGCGAAGTATCCCTTACCCGTTTCAGGATAGTGCCCTTATACTTAACCGAGTTCCAAAGAATAAAGGTTGAATAAATTCCATATTAGATATGGAAGAGGATAATGTCGAATCTATCTTAACCGATGATTTGAAGTTGTCATAGACTGAGTCAGAAAGGCTTGAAGCCTAGTTCGACATATGCAACTTTGTGGAATGTCTTAGCTAGCACGCTGGATATTATTTACTTGTCTGCGGAGAAAAATGTTTGTCTTCAAACATGCTGTCTTCTAAAGGAAGTGTTTCTTCCAAAAGAAACAGTGGGAGTGAATCAGATCTCAAAAGAGTTCGAGAACAACAAATATATATTCAACCATTGGAAAATGAGCAGACGCCGCATAGCGATGAGGTGTAGAACACTGCACAGTGCGCACAAAAGTTCTGTAAGTCTATGGATAAACCTCAAGCCCAAAAGGGCTGCTGGTATGTTCATCTTGATGAATGAATATCTCACGACTTATGAAAGAATGTTTGAAAGGCAAGATTGAGAGATATGGCCAGGAGCCATAATATCTGAATTAGGTTCCATCAGTGACAACCAGGTTATGAACCTAGTCTCTCTTACCTAAAGGGAATGTCCCTGTAAGGCTGAGCCCAGTTCTATTCAGATAATGCTTGTTATAACTTCGTATCATGGCTATATGATAGTGTTGATGACGATGGGAAGAAAGCTCAATGTTGATAGACGATAACATGATATGTGAGCCCACGAGATCCATTTATGGACTCAAACAAGTTTCTCTAGACGATTTCTTTGTTTGATAATCAAAGGAGTTTTGATTCAGTCAAAAAAAGAATATGCCCAATGTGCAAGATGGATAGTGAGAGTGCGTTACTATTTTTGAGTAAGGTATTAGATATCTCTCTTAGGAATCATCACCCCATGTCATAGTCAATTAATATTTGGTAGTTCAAGGTCCTTACGAAAGGACTTGGATTGGCAGTTCTTATTTTTGGAAAGCAGAATCTATAGCGAAAGATTTAACTGCTGTTGGTTTATAGTTTACCTATATAGATGTGATGCTAAAAGAGTTTAGCATAGATCGCGTAAGGAGATACTGCTAGCCGGTGTTCTCAAGATCTATCTATGTTAGGACGTTCGTCCTAAGATAAGGTGAAAGATGATGATTATGGAAGGTTCCCTTTGCTACTGCAATAAGATCCATCATAAGACTTATGCTAGAGGTTCACACTTCGTGAAGAGTCATGAGCAAGTATGAAAGTGATTCTAGCAGATGTCGTGAATATCTTTAAACAAGTTAAGGATGGCTTCCTAGTTTATCGAAACTTGGAATTAGATAAATATAGTTATACAGACGTATATCCTGAGTCTTATGAGGGCCATTGGGAGCTACTGTGTGGGTTTGAAGTCACTTTGATTAAGTGATACAGTGAGTGGGAAATGTTCTTAACTATGGGTCACTGTATATTCTACAACTTTGCCAAAACACAGTAGTGCCTTAGAGACGCAGCGGGAGTAGTACATGGATCTAGAAGGTTCATTTCTGAACCTTGTGCAGTTTTTCCACCTTTTCTATATAGCTGATATAGTAAGTGGATTCATTGCTTGAAGCAAGGACCAGGGTCTCATCAGAGATTCATGTGTGTGTTGAGGCAGTTACTTTGACTTGATCATATGGAGCGTGATATGAAGATAAGTCTGAGTCCCCACGGATAGCGATCCGTTCATGGCTAGGCCTAGTTGCGAGTATTGCATGAGATTCTTGTGTTTCAACTTGGTCTTGTGTGTGTGTGAGTGATTGGTTTTAGGCCAAGTGGGAGATTGTTGAAATAGTGACCTAAACCCAATCGGGTTGGACCGGATCCGACCGGGTCGGATCATTTCTACTATTTCTTTATGTTTGTACATATATTAAATGGCTTCTCTGTTGTCATATAGTTGTTCTTTTTAAGAACCAATTATGAATTGTTATATGATAACGTCCTTAGTATTAAACTGTGAGAGAGAAACCATGATAGGCGATTATGGTAGATGAGATCTCTAATCACTTTAATAAGTTTGATACTTAAATGTCTTTAGGCTGATGTACTATTAAATAGGGCATTGATAGTATAAACAGACTAGCACGTATTAGATGTCTTCTGTCTTTAAGGCGTTGATAGATCTAAATCTATCGAAGTGTAGAGACACTTGGGTGTGCATGGGCGTGTATTAGAGAATGCGCACGTTAGGATCGACCCACTTACACGGATAAGTGTCACACTATGTGACGGTTGTGTAATTATCCTTAGGACCGGAGTCTACATGGCATCACGGTGTGGATTGTCATGCTTTGACACTATTGATGTTTCCCCTAGCCACGGGGCGATCATGCGGTAGTGATTGGGTATGATACTGAAGCATGCGGAGTATACATGTTTGGTCGTCTGGGAATCGCGTACCCTATCAGTAGGGGTGAATATCCGAAAGGGCCTTCTTGTAAGTAATGTCTTACTCTCGTGAATCTTTGCCAAGTGGGAGTAAATGAGTTACTTCGAGAGAGCTTGATATCCAGATTATAAGATACGGTCGTTGATGTTTTGACACTCGACTAACGACCGTATGGATATTATTACAGCGATAGGATTGTAAGTTACACGGTAATTGTTTCACATGAAAGATAGTAGTCATTGCATTTGACTCTTCCGATGATTGGGGGTCACGGTGTGTTGCTAGACGATATCCCGTGATCGTTAGGCATGAAGGGTTTTCGTAATTTGCACTTTGTGTCTACGGCCAACATATATGGAAGCCTATCGGGTCACACACATAAGAACATCTAGCCGGATTAAAATGTGGTTATAGACGATAACCAAATAAGGAAAGTTTATCTCGAGACTATAAAGGTTATAGTGGTAAATTAATATGATGGTATTTATTTATTATGAATAAATATAATACAAGATATTAATAATATTATGTTAATTAAAAGAATATTCTGGATGCCAATTTCTTGGTTAAAGGTGGCATAATATTGAAGTGTATAAGATACACTTGGATTGTGCAATTTAATTAATAGTACTACCAAATATTAATATAAGATATAATATATATATATATATATATATATATATATATATATATATATATATATATATATATATATATATATATATAATATCAACATGTGTGTGTTGTACATTGGATGTACATGTGCACAATTTCATTGGTTATATGTATAGATTTATATGTGTAATATATATTTGTGATATATACACATGTGTAAATTGATTTATGGTAATAAGATAAATATAGTCAATATTAGATATTGACAATATCTTGGAAATATTCAATATAAGATATTGACAATACCCTAGATTTATTTAATATAAGATATTATAATAAATGAGATAAATCAATCAATTATATTTTCCTTATTTCATTGGGAAAATGTTTTCTTCTCCTCCATACCTAGATATGGCGCCACATACACTATAAATATAGTGTGGGTGTCAAACTCTTTTGTACAGCACAATTCCAAGAACTAATAGTTCTTGTGTAAAATAGAGAGCATCCTATAGAGAGTTGGAGAGGGGAAAAGGCCGGTCTAGCAACCGGAGTTTTCCAATAGCAATCCATGATGGGATTCCGGCGGGCTGTTTGTGTGGACTAGCGGTAGAGGCCGAACACTTGGGCGGCTCTATGCAGAACTACTCTCCTTAGACGGTTAAAGCGTCGATCTTTTAGATCAACCAAGGTAACCACCGTTTACTAGCTTATTTGTTTATTGCTTAAACGAAGTCGATCTTGGGGCGATAGGAAATAAATTTTTGAATTCCGCTGCGTTCCCGCGTAGATTTCCTAACACTTAGTTCCTCCAGTTTGTGCATGAATTCGTTCCTCATCCTGCTCTTCTCATCCTCCAGTTGTTGCATGAATAAGATCCTCATCTGTTGCCTCTCTTGCTCCAGTAATTTCATGAATTCGTTCATCTCCATGGCCATCCTTTTTATTTGATTTACTTTCTGATTTAGATTGTGATTTACGGTAGTTATAATCTTTGTATTTATCTCAGCATATATAAAAGGCTGGGTTGAAGAATGAAGCGTTGCAAACATGCAATTAAATGGATGCGACCCATGCCTTTTCGATTGCAATTAAATAGTTATGAAACCTTCCCTATAATTAAGGAGACCTAGGTAGTTGAAAACCACTTCATATTCCCAAAGTTTGAAATAAAATCCAGAACCGCTTTGTATTCATAACCTTTCATAAAAAAAAATTGGTTGTTCAGGAAATTTGTATAATTAATTAATTAATTAATCCATTCGAAACCCTTCAATTATATCACAACCAAATCAACTATGATTTTATTTGATTCTATCGTGATTATATCTATCCAAAAAATATTGTATCGTGATTTAACTATCGAATCTTTACTTATCCTATTATATCTATCAAAATCATATATTGTATCGTGATTATTCGATTTATGTTTAACTTTATGGCCACGTTTTTAAACGTGAATCTTATCACTATTTTTTTTAAATGTCAATTAAACGTGTCTAAACAATTATATGGTTTTATCACAAGTTATATACGTTTAAACATGTTTCTGTAACAATTATAGGGTTTATATCCTAATAAGGGTTTAAACTTGATAATCAACTCTCAAACCTAAGGAAAAAATGATGTGCAATTACATGAAACCATAATTCTCAATGTTGAAGATACTAACCGTGGGCTATTATTCCATCATCCTGCCTTTTGTTTGAATAACACACCTTAGTAGTTATGCCGACATTCTTTAAGGGAAGGATATCATCAACAAGCACTCTACCATCTTCATTCCTAGATCCACTAGAAATAGCCCTAACAACAGAGAAAGAGTCAGATTCCACAACAACCTGGGAGACACCATAGTCCTTAGCAATCCACAAAGCTTCTTTGATAGCCATCAATTCCCCTTGAAAGATGGAGTTTCTTCCCATATAGCTCATGAATCCTCTAATCCATCTTCCAATATTGTCTCTGTAAACCCCACCAACAGCCATATTGCCCTCACTTATTCTCGTCAAACTCCATGCTGTTGGTATGAACGTTAACCTTAATCCAACCCTCAACATGAGGTTCCCAAGCAATCCAATGAGGCCCCTTCACAATAAGTTAACACTTATTAGAACAACCAATGTCAATATATCCTTAATAACAACCAAAAGAAAATGGATTTTAAAGAAGACAGTACTTAAATCAACAACTTTAAGCGAATTAGATAATGTTCAAATTTAACCAGAATGGACTTTAGGGAGACGAGTCACCTCATAATGATGAAACAATAGTATACATTCTACATTAGGCATAAAACTACCAATCCTCCAAGTAAAGGCAGGTCCAGAGTAGCCCAAATCTATCAAGCTACAATTGCTATCATTGGAATTGAAGTTAGCAATCCTAGAAAGATTATTCCAAAGATCAGCTTGTTCATCTTTCTCAGAGATGTGTGCATGAATAACATTAAGATATGCTACGTAACAGTTAATATCCAGCAAATCTGAATTCCAAAGAATCCAAATTTCTCCAGAATGAGATTGTATGCAACCTGTAAAACCAATCTTGGCAATGACTTTAAGGGCTTTCTTGGCCTTGACTTTGGTTTCAAAAAAGACTACCACTCCAGGTCTATGATTAACAAGCAGCTCTTTGATTTGTCTCTTGAATTCTTTAGAGCCAAGACCTCTACAATTCCAAATAAGAATCTTCATGATACCAGTGTGAGGAGAGAGGATCTTCTCAAAAGAAGAAAAATTACTATGAATCATTTTTTCCAAGATTTCCAACTTGGGATCCTTCAGGCCTATTGACGATAGACTAACATTCCATATCTGCATCATCTCCTTCTATTCTATGGCTATTGAGCAGTCATTCACCATGTGTACATATTCCAACATCACACAAGACTCCACCTCCCCAACAAGACGTATATCTGAGTTTAGTTTGGTCATGTGCAATAAAATTCTCGCCATTAATTCTCTTCAATAAGGATGTCTGGACGATATTTATTAAAACTCCCTCGTTGCTTTGTTTGAAGTTTAGAAGTGACTTTTCCCCACTCTTGATATTGAAAAATGTTAATAAACAATTCTTGTTGGCGTGTTACCAGCTGGAAGATTCCTGGCCTAGCTAGAAAAGCAAACCTAAAAGGCAACCCTATATTATTATAAGAAGAAAAATTATTGAATAGGAAAAAAGATTCCTTGTTGTTTTTATTACCCTTGTTATGTGGGTATTTTAGAAATTTGATGAAGAACCTTTTGGTCAAAATTAATTAGTTATGCAAGGATCTCGTTTTTCCTTCTATTTTGTTATGAATTGCAAACCCCCTCGTTTTTCTCCTACCTTTTATTAATTTCAAACCCACTCGATTCTTCTTCCAGTTTTGATTCATCGCAATCCAGTCGTTTGTTATTCTACTTTTTTAATTAATTGCAAACCCTAATAAATTACCGCTATTTGCATGCAGCAACTACATCTCAAGGATAAGTAACTACGTACATAATATCATTCAAACAAGCAATCAAAAAGGATTGATAACATTATAGATAATGTCAAGTTCATAACAAAATTTTACAACATAATATTTTTTTTAAAAATACAAATTTGTAGAAAAAGTGGGGTTTGGATGGGGTGTGGGATTTGATCACATGCTATGGTCCGAGAACCCTATAACATGCTCTCTTATTGGCAGAGTTTGTGGTCGAACCCCAACTCCAATTGGGGCCAAAGAAACATTATTGTTCCCCGGCCATGGAATCATGCGATAGTACACGAATGCACATGCACATCGCACTGCAATTTTGTAAGCATCATTACACAGTCGTATCAGATCGTTGATTTTCTTTTTGACTGTTTTGATGTTGTCATTGATATACGCCACTTCAATATACATGGAATCCGTTTCCTGTGTCATCCATATTTTCAGTTGATCAAGTTCATAATGTCATTCATGTCTTCAGGCGTCCAATTTTCTTTCCAATTCTTCAACTTGGTTTCTTAAATCTACGATCTCGTTAGTATGCTTATCCATTTTCTTCTTCTACTTTTCTATTTTTATTTGTAATATGAATTGTACACCTGTGGTTATACTACTATTTATAAGCCCATTTTATCTTTTTTTAAAGGTGGTGGCGTCTCTTCGATTTACCCTACCATGAGACCCTTCAGATTCGTATCTGTATCTCTTCGATTTACACTACCATGAGACCCTTCACATTCGTATCTGTATCTCTTCGATTTACACTAGCATGAGACCCTTCACATTCGTATCTCTTCGATATACTACTATTTATAGGCCTATTTTATTATTTTTTAATAGTTTAATTCCAATTCTTACCCGTAACAATCTCAAACATGTCTCATTGACCGAAACAATCTTGAACTTGTGTAACGTTAAATCAAACTTGTGTCGAAACAATCTTGAACTTGTGTAAAGTTAAAATTAAAAAATGAATTCATTATGTTAAGGGTCAATGAAAAATCATCAAATATTATAACAAATCATCATTTATAATCTTAAGCAAATTAATGAATCAAACCATAGCATGGATTATGGAATTGTATAATGTTAAATATAAACATAAGAAATTAATACAATTCATTATGGTCAAATATGCTAAAGAATCGTGTATAAGGTTAAACATAAGAAATTAATGCAATTCATTATGGTCAAATATTCTAACGAATCGTGTATAATGTCAATCAATTAATGAATCAAACCATAGTATGCCCCTTATGGAATTGTATCCTTGTAGATAAATTTCATTATAATTCTAACTATGTGGATTTGTATAATTCTTTCATATTCACTTATTATCTTCTTCATTTCAAGGGAGAATATTCTAACGAATTCTAATGATGTTATAAGCAAACTAATGAATCAACCCCTAGTTCTTAACATGGAGAGAATTACTTCTTTATTTCAACGGAAAAATATTCTAACGAATACTGTTATAAGAAATTAATGAATCAAACACTAGTTCACAACATGGGAGATAATTACAATTACAACTACAATACATTATAATAAGAATGAAACTTGTAATGAAACCATATTTCCTCCTTCAAAGCATTCTTCTTCAACTCCAAATAACAATTACCAATACATTACATAATATATTAATAATAAAGGAAGGGTGCTTTAGTTAATTATATAAAAATTACACCCTTCAAACACCCTTTCAAACAAACTTCTTCAAAAGAACAATTACACATTATACTTCTCCTTCAAACCATAGTTCTCCGTTCAAACACCCTTCTTCAAAACAACAATTACACATTATACTTCTCCTTCAAACCATAGTTCTCCTTTCAAACACCCTTCTTCAAAAGAACAATTACACATTATACTTCTCCTTCAAACCGCTCTTCTTAAAAAACAAGGTAAATTGTTTATAATCACATCATAGTTTATGGTTTTCATAACCAAAACCCTCATAGACGGTTAAAATCTATGGCTGAAAGTCCCATGAAAGCAATTCCCCAAACAACTTCTTTCTCCAATATGGAATATACTCATTCCCAATCAATGATATATTCACTCTTCCCAGCATGAACTCCACGTATTTAAGAACGTACATGCCACAATCAGTCCTACTAAATTACAAGAATTACAAGATAATAAGTTAGTCACAAAATTGAAAACCTTAATAATCTCTATATATATTGCATAAATATAAATTGTTGGTCCCTTGGAAAGGCTAACACAAGTTTAGAGGTGGGGGGGTGAATAAACTTGTCCTTAAAAACTGGATTTTAAATAAATTAAAGTTCAGTTAAAACTTATGTGGAGTTAAGCTGACTAAGTTGAGTTTAAATCAAACTGACTTGTGCAAAACTGAGTCAACCAGCAGCGGATAAAATTCTAGCCTTTTTCTTGATCTTGTTATTCTAAGCGAAAGCTGAGTATGCTAAACTGAATTCTTGTGAATGTCAGTCTGTGAGTTGTGAGATGTATAACAATCAATTATCAGAATGCTGTAAGTAAATGCTAAGTAAGTAATTAAATGCGTAAAGTAAATGAGGAAAATATTATAGAGGTTCCAGGTGGTGTAATCCTGTTAGTTCCCTATTCCCCTGTGGTGTAGGAGGAAAATTCCACTATAACTTCTTGAGGTGAGTTGTTACAAAAAGTCCTAAACAATAGTCCTTGGCTAATCCTAGTTTCACTATCTAAATAGTCGTAGAACAGGTAGAATTGCTGCTCTTCAATTGCTTGAACACTGGTCTTTGAAGGGTTACGTATGCCTCTTCACCAGCTACCACCACAAACACAGTCTACCCGATCATTGTGATAATCGTCCTTGGCAAAACCTTCCCGGTTTGCTTTCACAGATGAACCTTTGATTAATAATCAAAGTTAATGAGAATCAATAAGTTGATTCTTGTTTGTGGTTCTTCTAATTGTCTGAATCTGGATAAATTCTGTATAGCTTGAACACTTGAAGAAATTCTTGATATGATCTTGTTATAGCGCAAAGATGATAGCAATTCGAATAGGTAAGACAAGTGCACAAAATGCTTGTTGATCTTAATAATTCTGTTGTTTTTCCTTGGTGCAAAGTCCTCTATTTATAGTGTGAGGTCCAACGTTCATCTTGCTTGAATTCGAATTGTATCAACGTCTATCTTGTAACGGCTATATTTTGTTACCGTTCTGATGTGTCAGTATTTCATCCAATAATATTGCTTTCTTTATAACGTTCGACTGTACTATCAGTTCGTTGGATGAATGACTTATAAATCTGAGTTTCCTGAGCAGTTTTATATTGTGTTTATCAGTTGTCAGTTTCTTGACTGACTTGGAGCATTAACTGAGATTTTACTCTTCTTTAAATATCAGTACTCCAGTTTTCATCTGATTATAATTGACTTAATCAGAGTACACCATAAGCAAGTATCTTCTAAGAATTCATTGTCCTTATGATTCTTATGTCTTCATACAAGATCCATAAAGTCAGTTCATGTCACCACAAACTTGCCTGAAGTCTAACCTTATAGTCTCGACTTGAGATCTTCATAAATGAGTTTGAACCCTCAGTTCTTCAATCTTCAATAACTGAGTCTGTGACCCTCAGTTCTTCTGTCTTCTAGATAAGCCAACCGAGTTTGTGTCCCTCAGCAAACTTATCTTCTTCAGTTCCATATTGGTGTAGTCCGAGTCAGTTTTTTTATCTTGACGATTTCCAGTTTTCTAAATGACTTCCAGTTTTCAGTTTCACGACACTCTAACTATTAAAGTGCTTGTCTGATGTAACCTATACAAATATCAGACTCTAGTAAAACCTATACATCCAGTTCTAGACATCTTTTAGCTTTTCACTATAACAGCTAGCTTCAGCACTTCATCAATGAGGTTAAGAAAATACTCTGAGTAAATATGATGAATTATCATCAAAACATAAATTTTATTTCCAACAATTTCCCCCTTTTTGATGATGCCATAACTCTCCCTAAAAGAACAGCTTAAAGTTCAAAACAATGTAAAACAATGTAAAACTGGAAAACTTAGAATATACAAAAACTGGAATAGTTACACTTTGTTCAAATAAATTTTAATTAGAGACTAAACTCCTTTCTGTGCTTTTTGTTTAACTGAGATATACTTCATCTCTTTGTCATGTAGACGATAATCATACTCTAGCTTAGAGTCTTCCTTAGTGAAAGTCTTGTTATAGTAATCCTTCTTTCCATTTTCCCCATAAAATTAACTTTGGTAAAGCTGATTCATCCAAGTAGTACTTTTCAAATTTTGCTACATCAGCTTTCATTTGTTCAACTTTGTCTCTTATCTTCAGTTTGTCTTCAATCTTCTTGATCTTCTTATATTGTGCCATCTTCTGATTGTAAGATTCGTCAGATAAGAAGTAGTTCAAGGATTCTTCAATAGTCTTGTCCTTGTACTTGGCTTTGATAGGATTATGATCTTTGACAAAATTTAACCACAGATCCTTTGTTAGAGTAGGTCTTCGTTCTTCAGGTTGGCTATATTTCTCAATGAGCTGCTCATCAGTTAATTCTTTCTTTAATAACTATGGATCTGATTTATATTTTTCCAATTCATCTTCAAGTTGCTTCTTTTCTTTGAGTAATCTTAGCTTTTCTTCTGCAGCTTCCCCCTTTTTGGCATCATACAATTGATCTACCAAAGCATGAGTTGCCTTTTGATCGGCTGAGATACGTTTCTGAGAAGCAAGTACTTCTTTGAGCTGATTCTCTAACCCGTAGATGTGATGATTCATATGCCAGTGAGCCTGAGCATGTGTTTTCCTATCTACTGCGGTTGAGTCTTCAAGTTTCTCCTTGAGTAACAAAATTTCTGAGGCAGAACTTGAACTTGACTTATGGATCATCTCTAGTCTTGCATGAACTGAGATATCTGTTTTCGTTCTATAATCTAGATATCCAGAGATGTTTGACAGAAGGCCATTGTATGCATCCTTTTGGCTGGGCACAATCTTCAAGTTCTCATGAACTTTGCCCAATTCCACCTTTGTCAAGATATCAGAAGGATCAAAAGTGGCTTCTGTTTGAACTTTAGACTGAGTGATATCTTCAATTATCATAAGTTGTTGATTATCAAGTCCATCAGCTGCTTGCTGATTGTCAGCTGTCTGATTTCCAAGCGGCAAATCTTCTTGCCGGAGTTCTGCTTTGCGTACCTTGGAGTTGAGGTTGAGTATCTTTCTGCAAAACTGTAGTCATATCTGCTTCTTTCCTTGAATTATCCTCTTCATCATCATCCTTCTTCTTCAAAGAATCCTTGGGAAAAGATGATGTGGCTAATTCTCTTTGCTTGGCAAGTTCAATGAATCTATTGAAACAATTTGCAAGAAACTCTGACATAGGAAACAGAGTATACAGGTCTCTAATTTCCAATTCCTTCAAGAGTAACTTTTCTTTAGATTGTAAGATAGCATCACGAGAATCTTCTGGTTTGAGCTTCAACTTCATAAGTTTGATGATTCTATCAGCTTCAAAAACTGGGGCTTGTTGCTGATCTGATTGTTGTAACTGAGAAGTATCATCAGCAGGAATATTTTTCCGTGTGATTTCAGCTGTCGGTTGTTGTTGTTCCCCCTCAGTTGGTGCTTGCTGACTCGAGGTACCTGGGTACAAATATTTGACAATCGATTTTTCTTTGTCGAGTCGACTTTCCGCTTGACTCTTTTTGCGCCCGGCTTCTCTTTGAGACATGTTTCGTCTCGGCTTCAGGTTGGGAAGTTGTTCTTGCAACTGCTGCAATTTCCTCTGTATCAGTAGTTGTGGCTGCAGTTTGTCTTGCTTTCTTCCCTGCCTTGAGTTTCTCCAAATAAAATTGAATGATTCCACTAAGTGTTTTCTTCAGTCGGAATCTGCCAACAGTTACTTGTCCTTCAGCTTGAGCTTTCTGTACACTTTCCAATTTAGCTAAATGTTGCTTCTTTATCTGATTGACAATAAAACCGGACCAATTGAATTCTAGTTCATCCCAAATTATGTTCATCATATAAATATTGTCATCAGATAATGTGTTGATTCCTTTGGATATTCTATCAAAACGAGCGATTATGATACTGACTTCTTGTCGCACGATATTTTTACACTTTTAGGAGTCTTGATATTTTGGTCAGGGCCGAGCGAAAAACCCAATAAACCCGAACCAACCCAAAACCCAAACCGAACCAACCCAAAATAACCCAACACAGTTGAAACAAAAAATATTGGGTTGGTTTTGGACCCAACCCGAATGTTATTGGGTTGGTTTGGTGATTTTATTTTTTTCTTCGGTTCGACCCAACCCATCCCGAAAGACATTACAATAGATAATTATATTGATAGCCAATGAAAAAAGGTTATTGATATTCATTTTCGATCAACATTTATTCTTGTGGTGTGATGATTGAAAAATGAAGAAACATCTGTAGGATTGCAGAATTAGACTAAATTGAATATTTGATGAATATAATATTTTTTTCAAATGAATCATGGATCATTTCTTTAACTTTTAAATTTTCATGAATGATTTCCTTAATGCTTATATTGTTCTTTGTTACTATCTGTGCACGTTGTTGGTTGTGTTATAGATTATTGGATTCATAATATTATGTCCATAAAAATTTTGTCTTTAAATATTGTTCTCTATGGACATGTGGTAAAAAAATTTAATTTCGATAGAATACATGTATGGATTTTATTACAACAAAGTTTGATTATAAATACATTGTTTATGGCTTAAAACCCGAAACTCAACCCGAAACCAACCCGAACCAAACCATTGGGATTTCTAATAATTTGGTTTGGTTTGGGTTAGTATTTTTTTAAACCAACTCGACTAATACTATGAAAAACCCAACCCAACCCAAGCGAACCCAACCCGACCCAAGCGAAGCCCTAATTTTGGTGACATTAACTTTTGGGTACATGTATTTCATTTCTTTTTTGCAAATCATGTTTTTTATTGGATTTTGAAAATCTTGTTGTATTTGTATAAATTTGTCTCGTGTTCTCTCCGAATGTCATTGTTACATCAGTATGTGTCTTTCACAGTGCACTGTAAAGAAAAAAATAGACAAAGAATGGACCCGATGATAGATGCACCAATCATCTGTCCACGAGTCTTGTCCTCTGTATACATCATTTCTCATTCGGAAAGACAACACAAAGGGTGTTATCACTAGTTAATTTGCCAGGGATATCAAGTTACACTGAAAACTATGAACAAATAGGACTGCATGCAATACAAAATGCTCATTTAGTCTAATCAGTATGTGACACATCTACTATCTGTACCATTTGGCGATTTATTGTCACACCTTGTACTCTACTTATCTTTTCAAAAACACTTAAGGTGCAAGCAACATGGTCTGTTGCACTGTGGTCAAGGATCCAAGAGTTAGAATTCTTACCTTGTAGCTCTTGATCACTTTGCATGAAATTTGTTTGTCATAACCTTTGCCTGATTCACCATGTGCTCCGCCTTATCATCGAAGCTCATCCTATCCAGCTGCTGATAGGTAAGTCCCAGGCCATTTCCATGTGGTTTCTGTGGCTCAGCCTGTTGTGAATATGACCATCCTGATGTATCTTCTGCCTCAACATGGTTGACTCTTTTCTTTGATTTCCAACCAGGAGGATACCCGTTCTTCCTGTAGCAATCATCTATGGTGCGAACATTATATCCACAGAACGAACATTTCACCTTTCTTCCTCCACTTCTGGAGTTTCCATCCCATTTAGGTTGAGATTTCTCATTTCCCATTCATGAATAACTCCTTACAGCACTAGACTCTGTGTTTGATTTACTGTATGAGTCTTGTCCTGTATAACTTAAGGAAAGAAATAATAATAATCAAGGATTGTTATAAAATAACTAATAAGTAAATGAAAGAACCTATATAAAGAAAATAGTACCAAAGTTTAGTACCGTAAATCTCTATTTATTAACTTCCCAACTTAAGTATTTAAAGGTGGGATCTAGCCTGCTTAACAAACACAACCACTCCATTTACTTATATATACACTGAGAGACGGCTCATCCCTCTACTCATCACATGGGATGTAGGTAACTAATCAAAGGTCATTATGTCATGACCACGCATTCAAGCCTAAATATTATTTCGGAAGATTATCTATTGTGGTATCATTTAATAAAGACACGTCATATTACACGTGGCCTTATGGTGTAAATACATCTGCCGATTACACTATATATTTACGTCGATACTCATCCATTATGTCGTGCTTGCTTTGAGACATAGCTATTAAGTAAACTAGCTGCGGGTTAGTATATTACCTGGAGGAGATAGATATTATATCTAATGGACAACCACACATTACGTGTTATATTTATAACACAAGTTATAACACATAAAATTTATAACACTCCCCCTTGGATGTCCATTCCACAAAGAATCTACGTTGTTAAAACCTTCATTATGAAAAAAACCCGGTGGGAAAAAATCATAATGAAGGAAAAAGAGTACAACCTTCATTTGTGTTTTACTCCCCCGATTTGAACACCTCTTCAAATCATTAAGTCGGCGCATTCCGATCCTCTTTAGTAATTTCACAAATGTGGCAGTAGGCAGTGCTTTAGTGAACAAATCTGCGGGATTGTCACACGATCTGATTTGTTGAACATCGATATCACCTTTCTTCTGAAGATAATGCGTAAAGAAGAATTTTGGTGACATGTGCTTTGTCTTGTCGCCTTTTATATAGCCTCCTTTGAACTGAGCTATACACACTGCATCTTCATATAATATGGTTGGTTTATCTTTGTCAACGGGTAAACCACAACTCTCTCAGATGTAATGTGTCAATAACCGTAACCAAACACATTCTCGACTGGCTTCATGAACAGCTATTATCTCGTCATGATTCGACATTATCGCAGTCAAAGATTGTTTAGTTGAACGCCATGAGATTGTCGTACCACCACTAAGGAACAAGTAGCCCGTTTGCGACTTTGCTTTGTGAGGATCCGATAAAGATCCCGCATCGGCGTAACCAATGATCTCCGGACTTGATTTGTTTGAATAGAACAATCCGAGATCTATTTTCCCTTGCAAATACCAGAACATTTGTTTGACTCCGTTCCAATGTCGTTTCATTGGAGCCGAGCTAAACTGGGCCAATAAATTCATAGAGAAAGAGATATCCAGCCTAGTATTATTGGATGGGTACATTAATGCACCAATAGCACTGAGGTATGGTGCTTCAGGATGAAGCACCTCTTCATTCTCTTCACATGGTCGAAATGGATCTTTATTGACATCAAGCAATATAACAACCATTGGGGTACTCAATGGATAAGATTTGTCCATATTGAATCGTTTCAGGATTTTCTCTGTATAAGTCGATTGATGCCCAAAGACGCCATCTTCTAGATGCTCAATTTGTAAACAAAGACAAAATCTCGTTTGTCCAAAATCTTTAACCTCAAATTATTTTTTAAGATAATCAATGGCTTTTGAAACTTCTTCAGGAGTTCCAACAATATTTAAGTCATCAACATATATAGATATTATTGCAAATTGTGATTCACATTTCCGGATAAAAACACATGGACAAATCAGATCATTTTTATAACCCTCTTTAATTAAGCTTTCACTAAGACGATTATACCACATTCGTCCAGATTTCTTTAATCCATACAGGGACTTTTGTAACTTGACAGAATAAATCTCTTGGGGATTTGATTTACATGCTTCAGGCATTCTAAGTCCTACTGCGACTTTCATATAAATATCAATGTCATGTTTCCTGTATAGATAAGCTATAACAACGTCCATCAGACGCATTTCGACTTTTCATGAACTGCTAGGCACATGAGGTATCGTAATGTTATCGAATCCACTACTGGTGAATATGTTTCTTCGTAATCGATACCGGCCCTCTGCGAAAAGCCTTGGGTGACAAGTCGTGCTTTATACCTCAATATTTCACTTTTCTTATTTCGTTTACGCACGAATTCCCATTTGAATCCTACCGGCTTTATCCCTTTAGGGGTACGGACTACAGGTCCAAACACTTCACTTTTTGCTAGTGAATTTAGTTCTGACTTAATGGCATCCTGCCATTGCAGCCATTCTTTTATATTTCGACAATCTTTAATTGATGTCTTTTCGTGGTCCTCGTTTTCTCCCATTATTTCAAGTGCAACATTATATGCAACGATATGATCGATGATTACATCCTCTCGGTTCCATTTTGTCCTGGAAGTTACATAACGCTCTTCGGGATCTCATCAACAATTTTGGAATCATCGGTTTGATCATTTTGTCCTCTTTTATTTCAAGGATTTTTATCTTTCGCACCAACCAGTCTACCACGCTTCGGCCGTGGTTTAGAGTCACTTGTAGTAACATTCTTATCAAGTCCTTTTGGAACTGATATACGAGTTGGAACATTTGCAGCTTCTATATATGATTTAGTGACTCTATTGGAGTCATTAAATGCATCAGGCGATTGGTTTTCTATTTCCTGTAAATGAATAATTCTCTGAACTTCCGGTTCACATGCACTTGTATGAGGATAAAGAAATCCTAACATCGTTTTCTAAGAGATTTCATTATCTTTCTTATGAACATCGGGTGAACATCGGGTTCATTTTCTTTCCCTAATCTCGGGAAAACAGTTTCATCGTATATGGCAGTCTGCAAACCTTGCAGTAAACAGGTCACCCGTCTGGAGTTCCAGATATCTAATGATGGATGGTGAATCATACCCCACATGAATGCCCAATCTTCATTGTGGGCCCATCTTGGTATGTTGCGCTGCCGGCGCAATCGGTACATAAACAGCACATCCAAATATGCGTAAATGAGAAATATTAGGCTTATGACCAAAAGCTAATTGATAAGGGGAGAATTTATTGTAGCTTGACGGTCTAATAAGCAAAAGTGCAGCCCTATGTAATATTTTGTGCCCCCATGTAGACACAAGTTGCTTTGTTCTCATTAACATTTGTCTAGTAATCAACTGTAATCTTTTAACACATGATTCAGCTAGACCATTTTGCATGTGAACATGAGCTACTGGATGTTCCACGGTAATTCCAACTGACATACAATAATCATCAAACATATGTGATGAATATTCCCCAGCATTATCCAGACAAATACTTTTAATCGGAAAGTCTGGAAATTGTGGTCGTAGGTGAATTATTTGTGCAAGAAACTTTGCAAATGCCATGTTACGAGTCGACAATGTTAGGAAATCAACTAGTCAATTTCAAGTGCCACAAAAACCTAAAAAATTGACATAATAGACATATTGCGACGCCTATTGTTTTTGTGTCATCCGAGGCAAGCAACTATGTGGCAAAAAGTTCTTGTCATGCCTTTCACCACATTGTGGCAAGAAGTTAAGAACAATATAAAAGGAATGTAATTGTAAATTAGTAATATTTTTAATGACTAGACAACATAATAAATGATGTTTCCTAAAATTTTATGAGTTTTAAAAAGTCTCAAACAAATTGGAACGGAGGGAGTTTGAAATAAGGAGGATTGAACACTGACTAATATCAAGAAGTAACCGGAGTTCATCATAGACCATCAACAAATTAAATGACTTTCTTTTATTTTTGTGTTTATCCGAAAGATAGGTTTCTTTTATTTTACTAACCTTTCGGGTTGACTTTGTAGATTGATGATTATTTTGGAATAATTTTTATACATATATCATATATATGAATATAATAAATATAATATAAATTTCATAACTTTAATTAATGTGTTTCGCATGCAGTGGTATTGGACCCTGATAGCAAAATACTTAACCTCTAACTTCCACCGACAGAGTATCGGGTCAACAGGAGTATAGTGGTCACAAGGTCGAATCCACAGGGAGTAATGTCTAAGTACCAAAGCTGATGTAGAACTTAGTTCAGGCCAAAATAACGATGGGAGATATTATGCTAATGCAGAATATAAAGGTTAAACTACCGGTTTTACTTCTAGTTATTAAAGGGTATAGCCGAACTATGATCCCATTAGCTACTTTTACCCCTAAGAAAAGACTTGACAGGGAGCGTGTCTTAACCAACCTACCTATCCAATGTAGTTTAACGACATCCACGGGTGCCAACTCCTAATTCTAGTGATTAGACTGAACAACTCGATCTAACCACCCTATGCGAAGCCAACCGACTCTCCCTTTAGAAAACCGATTATCCTAACATGATTAAGTTCTAGAGTTGCTCGAACAACGATGACAAACCTCGGTATTAGAAACGGTCCTAACAACTAGGTTGAATCTACGCAACGATCCTAAAACCCTTTTTCCCATATCTCACCATTAAATACATCTATAAGTTCGATGTGTGTGACAGTGAACTAGGTGATCGCACTAATTCAAAGACGTTATAATAAGTTTTAGGACATGGATTAATCGTTTAAACATGATATTATGCACTACACAAATCCCAATCTCATCCCCCTTAGGGTTTTCGCTCGCTTTCACATAATTCGACTACACATGCAATTAGCTACTCATGATTATGCTAATAAACGCAATAAGAATTGAAATCATGCTAGCAATAATAAAAGAAAATAAATTCATTACCATATAATTGAGGCAAAATCTAATCTGAAAAGTATGAAGAAATAATCCACCAAAAGTCGAATCTTTGGAATGTGAAACGTAAATCTAATCTATCAAGAGTGTTTAGAATCAAAGGATGTTATATATGGAATCAAAGGATGATCAACCTACACTAAAACCGCACCAAAATCGCCCTAAATATGTCTAAAGTCGGCAGAATATGTAAAAGTGCTGAATGAGCTGCGTATTTATAGTGTAGGGTTGAAATCTGCTGCTGCCGGTGCTGAACGAGCGTTTGCTCGAAGGTGGACGCTCGTCTGCCTGGAGATCTGATTCTTGATTAGGGTTTCTCCTCCATGAATGAGCGTCTGGCCTTCCTTGAATGCTAGTTTGTCTTATACGAGCTTTCTTGATTCGGGCTGAACCCATCCAAACGCTAGTTTGGGGGTGATTTGAACTCTCATCCGTCTGCAAATCCAACTTCCAGTATCAAGTGCTGATTCTGTGAACACCCATTTGAACTCTCCAAACGCCAGTTTGGCATGAGCTTGATTCAAACGCCAGTTTGGGTAGAGCAAATGCCAATTTGCCTTGATTTCACTCCAAACTTGATTTTCTTTCACTTTCATGCTACCTTCGTGCCATGATCATGTTTCTCATTCCAAAACATCGCCTTCCAGGTCCTCGAGTCACTTAAGTCCTGCAATAACATGTACGAACGAACACCATGCGTAATTCCGCAAGACAAAAGTGCTCGGAAAAGAGCTAAATATCGTTAAAAAGGAGGAGTTTACTATCGATGTGACAGTTTAACTCCCTGTGTGTATAACTCTCTATATTACTCTTAAACAGGTCTAGAACTACCCAAAACATGCCAATAAAGTAATAAACGGGGGTTAAACTGCACACCAAAGTACAGTAAAGATGACTCCCATCAACCACCCCACACTTAGCCATTGCTCGTCCTCGAGTAAATTAGGCGCTTTAAAATAGACCAAGGGATCAACTTTATGCAACATGCATAGTACTCACGACATCAAGGTAAAAGAAAAATAGGCACTGAATGTGAGCCACTTGACTCTATCTTGTCACGAAAACGAAGTGTGTGTGATATAAACCGAGGGCTACACTCAAAATGATTACCGGCTTTGAATACCGGCCAAATGACTATACACAACTTATACCGGGCTAGAATCACCACTAATCGAGGCAACCGAGGCTAAATACGGTCAAGTAGGACTTGATGGGTTATAATGTTGAGCTTGGGACGGGGTTAACCGAAAGGAAAATTTGGGACTGGAGAAAAGAAAATACGAGTGAACCTAATCATCTCATTAGATAAAGTGTCGTAAAAACCTAATCATCTCACTTGAACCTAATTCCCGAGTGATAAAGTCGTTAGAATTGACATAAACATCAATTCTAATGATTTAGAATGTAAAAACCTAATCATCTCACTTGAACCTATATTTTCAAGTGAGATGACATAAACATCTCATTATATTTTCCGAGTGATAAAGTCGTGTTTTATTTGTGCCGAGTCTCTGTGGGATCGACCTCGACTCTATCTGGCTGTACTACAATTGAACCTAGTTCTCTTGCTAGTGGGTTAGTAGGCATCGAGTTATTAATTTAACTTGACCACGTCATCAAGTTTTTGGCGCCGTTGCCGGGGACTCGAGTCATTAAATTAAGATATAGCTTATTTTGTTAGAAGCTGGATTCGTAAATATTTTGTGAATAAGAGTCATCAAATCAAGCAAAGGTCGTAAAAATAAAAATAAAAATTGTTCGGTCGATCGAGCAAGAGCTCTCGATCGACCGAGAATTAGTTTTCTTTTTTTCTGCTCGTGGCGCTTTACAATATTCTCGCTTCGCTTTTATTTACGTTTTTTTTTCTCAAACTTATTTTGAGTCTGTTTTATTTAGTTAGTTAAAGGCCTAGCCTTTACTAGTGATTAATTGTTTTATTGTTGTTTATTATTTTATAGTACGCTACTCGGAAATCGAAGGAACCGCTTGAACCATATAATCTCGAGATAGAAAAATTTGCGAGAAGGAATAGGAAGCTAGCTAGGAGGCGGCTAAGCAAGGAGAAGAGGATCCGAATCTTGAGGAAAGCGAGCAAGGAGTGGAAGAAGGACATACAACCAATCATTCTGAACATTCTGAATCTGAAACGGAAATGGAAGGCATTCAGAACAATCCAAACCAGGTACCTAATCCTGTTATTAATCCTGTTATCAATAATGCCAATAATGTGAATGCAAATGCTAATAATGAGAACCAAGCCCTAGTTCAAGGAGCGAGGCGCACTTTGCAAAGTTATGCAACGCCTACTATTGAACAATTCATTCCCGCTATCGTAGCACCGCAAGATGCTGCGGAAGTCTATCACCCTAGGCCTAATGTAATTCAAATGGTGACCAATTATTCTACTTTTCATGGAGTCCAAAACGAGGATCCTGGTGTTCACGTGACGAATTTCTTGGAAATCGTTAGTACTGTGAAACCAGAATTAATCCCGGAGGGTAACATTCGTCTTAAGCTTTTCCCTTTCACTTTGAAAGATAAAGCTAAGCAATGGCTTCTCTCTTTAGAAATTTGGATCTATTACTACTTGGGAACAATTGTTGCAAAAGTTCATGAATAAGTATTTTCCTTAGGAAAAACTTTTAAGTTACGCCAAGACATCCTAGGATTTAAGCAACAACCTGGGGAGAGTTTTGATCAAGCTTGGGAGCGTTTCAAGGAAGCTATGAGGAAGTGTCCTCATCATGACATATCTCTCTGGCTTTTAATGCAAACTTTTTACCATGGGTTGAGAGAGACTGAGAAAATTAGAGTAGACGCCTCCAGCAATGGAGCGTTTGTTCTTCTATCTCCTGAGGAGGCACAAGGGAAGATGGAGCAAATAGCAATGAATAGCCAATGGGGAGGCAATGACATAGCTACTGTTAAGATGGCCGCTGACATATTCGATGATAGTGCATCTACCAAGATTTTAGAACAACTTTCTGTTATCAACGATAAGGTAGATGGGATGCAAGAGAGGATGACAAAAGTTGAGAAAGGGGCTGGAATCGAGGTTGCACCTCAAGGTGAGAATGCTGGTACTGAAGAAGCCAATTATGTCGGAGGAGGATACAGACCTAATCATAACCATCCTGGATTCCGATATAGTGACATAAATGCAGGAGAAAGGCCTAAACCACCTACCCCTTATGTACCACAGCAGACTAAAACTTTTGGTTGGGAAGCTGCGATAGAAAAACTGAGTAATGTCGTCACTGACAATATGGGACAACTTTCAAAATCTATGGCTGAGTTAGCCACTAACTTTAGCCAATATTGTCAGAAGACAGATGCCAAAGTAACCAACCAGGAAGCTTTAGTTCAAAATCTCACACACCAGGTAGGACAACTAGCTGAGCAAGTCTCAACTAGACCTCCTGGAGGGTTGCCAAGCAACACTGAGAAGAACCCTAAGGATGTGAATGCGATCATGACAAGAAGTGGAAAAGAAGTAACTCCACCATCCCTGCAAGAAAAAGTCACAAAGAATAAGGATGGTGAGCCAAGCGATGAGACTAATACTTCCGAATCTTTGCCTGAGCAAAGAACATATAAAGAACCTGCTGGCCCTAGAGTTGAACTTTACGATAACAAATATCCAATCTTCACTGATGTCGACCCTTCAACTTTACCTTATCCTCCACCAAAGCCGAAGCCTAAATTTGATAATAAGAGGTATAAGAAGTTCGTGGATATGTTTAGTAAGTTACAAATCAATATACCCCTAGTTGAAGCACTATTTGAAATGCCCGAGTACACCAAGTTTTTAAAAGACGCCGCCTCCACTAAGAGGAAACTTCTAGATTTAGAGACCATATGCCTTAATGAGGAGTGCTCACCATTCTTCAACACAAGTTACCCCAAAATGCAAAGATCCGGGAAGTTTTCTCATTCCTGCACCATAGGTAACGTATGTCCGAACAAAGCTTTGTGTGATCTAGGAGCAAGTGTGAACTGATGCCACTATCTATTTTTCGGAAACTAGGCATGAAAGATCTTAAGAAGACCTCAATCACTGCGCAGCTTAGGTGACCGCTACGTCAAGGAACCGTGTGGGGTGGTTGAGGATGTGCTAGTTAGGGTTGAAAAGTTTGTATTCCCGCCGACTTTGTGGTATTAGATATGGAAGCTAACTCACGAAGTGCCATTGATTTTAGGAGACCTTTCATGGCCACTAGTAGAACGCTAATTGATGTTTACAAAGGCGAATTGGTATTAAGAGTGAATGAAGAGAGAGTTGCATTCAATGTCTTCGACACTATGAAGCAACCTGATGATGGAGAGGATGCATGTTTCATGTTGGATTCCATTGATAGGATTGTTCAAGAATTTCAACAACATGAAAGTATAAAGGATTTCTTGATATCTTGTCTTAGAAGAAGAAGATGAAGTCAAAGCACGTGAGTAGTGAGGAGGAGAAGATGATATGGCCAGGATGTAGTAGAGGGACCCCAAGGCCTGTAGAGGAAGTAAGTGCTGCGGAGATTGAAAGAATCTATCATAGACCAACGTGGCATAAGTACTTCGAACTCAAACTCACTGGTCAAAAGTTGAAGACCTCCTTGGAAGAACCTCCCACAAATTTGACTTTAAAACCTCTTCCTGCAAATTTGAAGTACGTATTTCTTCAAGATGAGACCTTGCCATTGATAATATCTTCTTCCTTGACGGACTTACAAGAGGAGAAACTTATGAGAGTTTTGAGAGAGTACCGCGGAGCATTTGGATGGACCATAGCTGACGTTAAGGGCATTAGCCCTAGCGTATGTATGCACAAGATCTCCGTGGACCCTGAAAAGAAAGCGGTTGCACAACCTCAGAGGCGTTTAACCCCACAATTAAAAGAAGTGGTTAGGGATGAGGTTATAAAAATGCTAGAAATGGGAATTATATTTCCAATTCTTCGATAGCGAATGGGTAAGCCCTATCCACGTAGTTCCCAAGAAGGAGGATTGACGGTGCAAGCCAATGAGTTGAATGAGTTAATTCCTGTGAGGCTAATCACCGGTCATCGAGTATGCATAGACTTTAGGAAACTAAACGATGCCACTCGTAAGGACCATTTTCCTCTTCCCTTCATCGATCAAATGCTCGAGAGATTGAGCGGGCATGGTTTCTATTGTTTTCTTGACGGGTATTCGGGATATTATCAAATCCATATCTCGCTTCAAGATCGTGAGAAGACAACGTTTACCTGCCCATATGGGACATTTGCTTATAATCGAATGCCTTTTGGATTATGCAACGCCCCCGCAACATTTCAACGGTGTATGATGTCATTGTTTGCGGACATGGTGGAAGATTTCTTGGAAATCTTTATGGATGATTTCTCCGTATTTGGAGACGATTTCGATTCATGTCTCACACATCTAGCACGAGTATTGAAGAGATGTGAAGAGACTAATCTTGTGCTTAACTGGGAGAAATGTCATTTGATGGTTACGGAAGGTATAGTACTAGGCCACCGCATATCAAAGAACGGTATAGAGGTGGATAGAGCCAAAGTCGAGGTGATCGAGAAATTACCTCCACCTACTAATCTTAAAACTTTGCGAGGTTTTTTAGGCCACGCCGGATTTTATCGTAGGTTTATCAAGGATTTTTCCTTGGTCTCTAGACCTCTTACCGAATTATTGGCCAAGGATGTGCCATTCGTGTTTTCAAATGAGTGCATAAAAGCCTTCAACGAAATAAAAAGTAGACTGATCACTGCACCCGTTCTGGTCGCACCGGATTGGGATCTTCCGCTTGAACCGATGTGTGATGCAAGTGACACCGCTTTGTTGGCGCCGCTTTGGGTCAAAGAAAAGATAAGATTTTAGGCCCATTTATTATGCAAGCCGGACTTTGAATGCTGCCCAAAGAAATTACGCCACAACGGAGAAGGAACTTCTGGCCGTTATCTTTGCCTTTGACAAGTTTAGATCCTACTTAGTGGGATCTAAAGTCACTGTGTGGACTGACCATGCGGCTCTTAAGTATCTCCTAGCAAAGCAAGATTCAAAGCCGAGACTGTTGAGATGGATTCTACTGCTGCAAGAATTTGACGTAGAAATCAGAGATAAGAAGGGAAGTGAGAACGTGGTAGCCGATCATCTATCGCGCTTACAATTAGAGGATGGCGAGGAATTACCTGAGATAGGAGAATCTTTTCCGATGAACAACTTTTCTCCATCACCACCGTCGGGGACATGATGATTGTCTTTGCGGCTTCTTCGCGAATTGAGGTTGTGAAGGAGAAGAAGCGACCATGGTTTAGTTTGTTTGTCAATTATCTATCCGCAAAGTACCTGCCACCAAATCTCACTATCCAAGAAAGGAAAAATTCTTTAAAGATATTAGACACTACTATTGGGATGAGCCGTACTTGTTTAAGCTAGGATCCGATAATATTTTTCGAAGGTGTGTGCCCGAAGAAGAGTATAATGATATCTCAAGCATTGTCATTCCTATGAAGTTAGAGGACACTACGGGGGAGAAAAACCGGCTAAGGTCCTCCAATGCGGTTTTTATTGGCCGACATTGTTTAAGGATGCACACCAATATGCAAAGGCATGTCATGCTTGTCAAATGACAGTAATATTTCAAGGAGGAATGAGATGCCACTCAAGAGCATCCTGGAAGTCGAGCTTTTGACGCGTTTGGGGAATAGATTTTGTTGGACCCTTCACTTCATCATTATCTAACCGATATATCTTAGTTCTTTGTAGATTATGTATCCAAATGGGTTGAGGCCATTCGTCCCCTACTAACGATGCTAGGGTTGTGGTTAGATTCTTGAAGAAGAACATTTTTACAAGGTTTGGGACGCCAAGGGCAATTATAGCGACAATGGTAGTCATTTTTGTAATAAACCGTTTGAACGGTGATGATTAAGTATGGGGTTCGACATAAGCTAGCATCAAGATATCACCTGAGACTAGTGGACAGAAGTCACCAATCGAGAGATAAAGCGTATCTGGAGAAAAGCATAATACGACTAGGAAGGATTGGTCGTTACGTTTAGACGACGCTTTATGGGCTTATAGGATCGCATATAAAACCTCGATTGGAATGTCACCATATAGGATTGTTTTTGGAAAGGCATGTCATCTACAGTAGAATCGAGCACCGGGCCATGTGGGCAACAAGGATGCTAAATTTTGATGAGACGTTGGCCGGTGAGAAAAGGATGTTAGAATTAACTCGCTCGAGGAGTTTCGTTTAGAGGCATACGAGAATGCCAAGATTTTCAAGGAGCGCACGAAGAAGTTTCATGACAAAAAGATTTTGGAGAGGACCTTTCAAGAGGGTGATCTGGTTCTCTTGTACAATTCGCGCTTAAGACTCTTCCCGGGTAAGTTGAAATCAAGATGGTATGGCCCATTTCAAGTACAACAAGTCTTTCCTTCTGGAGCGGTGGAACTATTCAATTTCAAAGACGAGTCCAGATTCGTGGTCAATGGACATCGTATTAAGCATTATCACGGGCTTCCGCCTGCGGCTGAGGAGGAAGTTTTGTACCTCGATGACCCTGTCTATGAATAAACCATCTTGAGCTGAGTCGAGCTAGCGACTATAAACTTAGAACTACTACCTATAACTATCCTTTTTGGTTTTTCTTTTTAATAAAGTAGCATGCGCCTATCACGGTTTTTTTCATCTCGCCATGTTCCGA
This sequence comes from Gentiana macrophylla, assembly GCA_026214975.1. Classification (NCBI taxonomy): domain Eukaryota; kingdom Viridiplantae; phylum Streptophyta; class Magnoliopsida; order Gentianales; family Gentianaceae; genus Gentiana; species Gentiana macrophylla. The sequence goes on along the minus strand of CM047807.1, from coordinate 8,181,765 downwards.
GTCTAAGTTCGGAATAAACGAGGTTTTTTCCTTGATAGCCGTCATGTGAGTTTTTATCTAGGTTTAAATCCCTTTTGGTCTTGTCCATGGCAAAGATAAAATAAAAGTGGCTTGAACTGCTTTTAGATATCTATATCTAATTATCGCCACATTATTTTATCACTTCCATAGACATGGTATTTGACGATTTCGTGGAGCTTGTCTGCTTATACAGGATGTGTCTGTCTCTCCACGCTGTGCCGATGATTACTCCGATATTGTTCCTTTACTTGGGAGCCGTTTCAGAGCTAAGTCTTTCATCTTGAACTCATTTATTTTTGTCATTGAGGACAATGCCATGTTTAAGTAAAGCGGGGACTTAGCTATATATTGTGCTATATGTTGAAAAAGTCAAGGAACGGAATATCGAGACAATATTGAGCCAAATTTAAAAATTTTATGGATAAATGCCAAGTTGTTTAACTCGTGCACTTAAACTTGTAAAGTTCTTATACTTAGAATTAATAGGAAATGAACCAAGTTGTGTGAGTACGTGGTCATATTATACTTTTGCGATAAAGTGTTAGTAGACTTAAGGATATTCATGCCAACAATTGCAAGTAGTTAGGTGTTGTTCAATAACTCAATATATGAATCGCTTAGTACCGTATGAGTTATAATAATTGAAAGAAGTATGTGTACACTGCGTAGATAATTGGTTATGAGGACCCAGTATCGACATTTGTCGACTGATGTATTCTGATCTTCTAGCCAACAAAAGCGGAGTAATAAGCTTGGGACGTACCTGTGTTTTGACAATGTATTAAAACACTGGGCTTGTAGTAAGTTACCAAAGTAGCCTCGCGCTTGTGGTGATATTCGATGCTAATATTTGATCTAAGATAGAGGGATGCCCTAAAAAGTTTTCCTTCTTGAGATTGATAGTATCTGAAAAATATGAAGATATGAAAAGAATATTCAACTCTTTAAGAGGCTTCGAGTAGTACTCGGTCTCCAAGTCCAAAAACCCTATAGATACGCTCTTGCTTATTGTTCTAGTGCTTTAACAATTGAGAGGCATAAGAAGTATGAATCTTGATGTTGGTGAATTTAGATATGAAGTCCTGCATAAACTCTAATCTTGCTACATTTATATGAAACCAATGCACATGCACACAATCACTTCGATTCATAGCGAGTAATGAATAATGCTTATCTTATGAGCATGACTGTATATGAGTTGACTCGGGTTTCTTGTGTAAGTATGAGTTGACCACGAAAATGTTGTCTTGGGAATAACTTGTTAATGCTTTGTTCGGGACGAAGCAAAGTTTAAGTGGGGGCATTTTGATGATGATTAAAATATACATGTTTATGTCATCAATTCTAACCTTAAATCGGAGTTAATTATATATATTTCATGTTTAATCACGTGTTTATATTTATTATTTAATGATAAGTGATTATTAATATGATAATTGGTATTTAGCTATTTTTATTATAAAAGAACAATTAATTGTGTGATAAATGCTGATTTTGCAGATCATTATAAATCGGGAAGATAATTATCATGCAATCGGGAGATCTCAAGATAAAAGAGAAGAAAATCGGAGCATTAAAGAAAAGATAAATCAGATCAATTCAAAAGCATGGAGTGGGGAACAAGTCAGACGAACCGAGTGTGAAAACGCTGCAGTCTGAGAGGGAGGCTCGGTCGACCGAGCCATGCCATTCGGTCGATCGAAAGCGTGTAGGTTCGGTCACCCCGAGCCTAATGTGATATATGCATGTCAATCTTCCTGGATTCTCCCTATGTCGGCTTCAACTCCTATATAAGCAAAGAACTACTTAAATTGAGAACACACACCACTACAACACAAAACAATTCATACAATTTTAGTTTTTAAGTTTTATTTTCTTTATGTTCGTTCATTGTGGATTCGTCGGATTCTCCGATTAGGGAGCGCATTAAAGAGTGGGAGTCACTCGCCTCTCGAGGGTATGACTATTCAATTATGCAATCTTTATTCGTAGATCTGTTATATTTTATTATGGAGTAATTTTATTTGTATTGATTGCGTGATGTAGATTTATTTACGAACCCATGTGTTTAGGTTAGAAGCGTTAAGAAGTAATCATGATTTGTTCGACCACGAAGCGTGTTCGGTCGACTGAGACGTGTCACTTTCGGTCGCCCGAGTGCTTTGTCGCTCGATCGACCGAGCCTGGCAATTTGTAGGGCAATATCATGATCGGCTTCGACCACGTCGATTCTCTCGAATTGGAATTAAAACGAGTAATTAAACCCGATCAACTTAGTTATTCGTCATCATAATTTAACATGAAACCTAAAAGTGATTGTTACTTAGGATATAGATTGAATCGGCATCTAAGAAGTACGCCTTACCCTAGGAATGTTGCTTAGATGAGGTTACGGTTTATACCGGCATCCCTAGTCTCGTAATTGTGTCGGGTTATATGAGATAGAGGCATTAAAGAGCGAAGTCACGTAATGGAGGCATGATGATTTAGAGGGCCTAAGTGGAACTAAATCTACCTTAGGGGATGACTCCCGTAGTCATAATAATTAATCTTCAACGTTCGTTTTGTCTCGTTATCATCCTAATTCACATGGGGAAGTTAAAATCTACTAGCGTAATCAATACTATTTGTCTAGATAATATCAAACGTATTATCCGTGTCTTAGTAGTCTTTTAGTTTGTCTTTGTGGTCTTTTGTGTCTTGTGGTTGTCACTATTTTATTTTCTGCATTTAGTTGGTCGTAGACCGCCCTTTCAATTTAGTTCTAATAGGATAAAGTCGTGTTTTATTTGTGCCGAGTCTCTGTGGGATCGACCTCGACTCTATCTGGCTGTACTACAATTGAACCTAGTTCTCTTGCTAGTGGGTTAGTAGGCATCGAGTTATTAATTTAACTTGACCACGTCATCATCGAATAAGACGGCGGAGCATGTCAATCGCCGGAGGGAAGTCATACTCATCTTGCAAACCCCAATCCTCACCAGCTACATCAACACCTCGAAAATGTTCACTTTGCAAAGACTAGCGCTAAATCACAAAGATCGGATCATTGAGGATTGTGTACGGACGCCCTAGAGCCTCCTATAACTCCTCAAGAGTGAAGTCTCCACCTCCGAACAATGGGAATAATAAGAACATAGGTGACAGTCCGACGCGGGTACTAATATCAAAATCTCACGTGCAACACTATAGTCCCTCCCGGTCCATCATCTACGGTGATAAGGGGATCCTCCTAAGGAAAGGTAACTCCTCCGGTAGAACTCCGAAATCCATATCTAGAAAGCACAACTAATCGATGAGATATAAACAAAAGCAAATCTTAGTAAACTAAACTTAAATACTAAAACTACAAAAACACAAAACAAAAACAACTAAAGCGAAAGATATCTAGGATGCCTCCTAGTGGCGCTTTTGGTTAATGTCGTTAGCTCGATTACGCTTTAAACTCACCTGGATCAAGGCCATTTGACTTTTTCTCGCCACCCACTACCTCGTCTAGACTTTGGTTAGTAGTTCGGCTGCAGAAACAGCACTTTACACATGGGGCAAAACCCTTAATAGCTTTCCAAACACGCTTAAACTTCCCCATGGTTGACTTCTTCATTTTCTGAGCCTTCTGATGACGTTTCAGCTGACGCTCCCTCTCCAACTCTTCCATATCCCAACTACCGGCTAGAACTTCTTCAGATTGACCACTACCGTCATCCTCTGAAAACAGGTCGGGTGAAAACTCGTCAAATTCTTCGACTTTTGTAGCACCACACCCAAGGATATCGAGGAAACGGACAATCAAAGGTTTCTCTTTAGGTTCACCAATATAGTGCTTGCACCTTTGACCATTCACTCTAAACGGTTGGTCACCATAACCGTGTAGTTCTAGAACGCCTCCAGGAATAATTTGAGAATTTGAAGGACCGGACCAACGTGTCCTTAACTTTCCGGGAAACAGATGTAGCCTGGAATTGTATAGAAGAACTTGTTCTCCGACTTGAAATTCTCTTTTCTTAATTTTGGCGTCATGGAGGAGTTTCATCTTATCTTTGCTAATCCTGGCACTCTCGTAAGCCTGGAGTCTGAATTCATCTAGCTCATGCAACTGTTGCAATCGATGCTTACCACAGGATTGGGAATCAAAGTTCAGAAACTTTGTAGCCCAATAAGCTCTGTGCTCTAACTCGACTGGCAGATGACATGGCTTACCATAAACCATTTGATATGGAGATGTACCCATAGGAGTCTTATAGGCGGTCCTGTAAGCCCATAGTACATCATCCAACTTCAAACTCGGCTTTTCCTATGATCGTTAACCGCCTTTTCCAGGATTTTCTTAATACTCTGGTTGCTCCTTTCAACCTGACCACTAGTCATCGGATGATATGGTGTGCCAGTTTTGTGACGAACACCATACTTTTCAAGAACTTTCTCTAGGGGTCGGTTGCAGAAATGCGTCCCTTCATCACTGATCAAGGCACATGGACATCCAAACCTCACGAAGATGTTTTTCTTTAGAAATTTCATGACCGTCTTATGATCATTGTGAGGAGTGGCTTGAGCCTCCACCCATTTAGACACGTAATCTACGCAGACTAAGATGTATTTGTTACCACAAGATGATGGGAATGGTCCCATAAAATCGATACCCCATACATCAAAGACCTCGCATTCTAGGATGGGTTTCAAAGGCATGTCAAAACGCCTTGTCAGAGTACCGGTTCTTTGGCATCTATCACAAGCTTTACAGAAAGCTTCTGTATCCTTAAAGATCGTGGGCCAATAGAAACCGGATTGGAAGATCTTAGCAACGGTTTTCCACGGACCAAAGTGACCTCCAGTGGGTCCACTGTGGCACTGTTCAATGATATCGCGTTGCTCAGATTCTGGAACACATCTTCTAAGCAGACCATCTTTACAGATCTTAAAAAGATAAGGTTCATCCCAAGCAAAAGATTTCAAATTAGAGAAGAACTTTTTCTTCTCCTGATAAGACATTTCTGGGTCGAGATATCGGGCATGAAGGTAATTGACAATGGAAGAATACCATGGAACATTAGGAGGGCAACCGTCAATAAGCATAATGTTTTCTAGAGGAAAGTAAAGATCTATATCATCTGGATCATCCTTTTCCTCACTTAGCATTCTCGAAACGTGATCAGCCACTACACTACGTTTTCAACGCCCTTCTTGTCTTTAATTTGAACGTCAAACTCTTGTAGGGTCAGATCCAACGTAGTAAGCGCGGTTTAGCCTCTTTCTTAGTCATCGAGACCACATAAGCGGCGTGATCGATCCCACACAATCACTTGAGCTCCTAACAAGTAACTACGAAACTTGTCCATAGCAAAAACTACGGCCAATAATTCCTTTTCAGTAGTAGTATAGTTAACTTGAGACGGATTCAATGTGTGACTGGCGTAATAGATAGGCTGGAATTTCCCTTTGATCTTTTGTCCTAGAACAGCACCAACCGCATAGTTTGACGCGTCGCACATAAGCTCGAAAGGTAGATTCCAGTCAGGCGATATAAGAATTGGAGCAGAGATTAAACGGTCCTTAAGCTCCTCAAACGCTTGCTTGCAGCTCTCATCGAAATTGAACTCAACGTCGTCCTTAAGTAAAGTAGACATGGGCTTGGCTATCTTGGAGAAGTCTTGAATGAATCTTCTGTAGAAACCGACATGTCCAAGAAAACCTCTCACTTCACGCACATTCTTAGGATAACTCATCTTCTCGATAGCTTCTACTTTTTCCATGTCAACTTCTATACCTTTGGCGGAGATTTTGTGGCCAAGAACTATTCCCTCATCTACCATAAAATGGCATTTTTCCCAATTGAGTACTAAGTTCTTTTCCACACATCTGGATAACACTTGATGAAGATTGTCAAGGCAATCATCAAAAGACTGACCAAAAACCGAAAAATCATCCATAAAGATCTCCATACACTTTTCTACGAGCCCGTCAAAGATAGCCAGCATACATCGTTGAAATGTAGCTGGGGCATTGCAGAGACCAAATGGCATTCGCCTGTAAGCGAATGTACCATAAGGGCAGGTGAAAGTGGTCTTTTCTTGGTCAGCTGGATCAATGGGTATCTGGAAGTATCCTGAGTATCCATCTAGGAAGCAGTAGAACGCGTGCCCTGCCAGACGCTCAAGCATCTGGTCAATGAATGGAAGGGGAAAGTGATCCTTCATGGTTACTTCATTGAGCTTTCGATAATCGATGTAGACTCTGTAACCAGTGACAAGTCTCAATGCTATCTCCTCTCCCTTCTCATTCTTCTCAATCGTAATTCCACCTTTCTTGGGAACTACTTGAGTCGGGGAGACCCATTCACTATCCGCGATGGCATAAATGATTCCCATGTCCAGAAGTTTGATGATTTCTTTCTTAACCACCTCTTGCATATGAGGGTTGAGCCTCCTCTGGGGCTGTCTAACACATTTCGCACCCTCATTAGTCTTGATCTTATGCATACAGATGTCGGGAGATATCCCTCTGATATCTCCTACTTGCCACCCAAAGGCTTTCTCGTTCTTTTTCAAGACGTTTATTAACTTCATTTCTTCTAGTCGAGACAACTTGGCAGATATAATTAAAGGAAGCTTGTCACCTTCTCTTAGAAACACATACTTAAGATGTTTAGGCAACGGCTTCAACACTAAATCTGTAGGGGGTCTTCTAAACTAGACTTAAGATCTCCACCTTTCAACTCAACATCGCTGAGTTTACTTAGCGGCCCCACTGCCAAAGCTTCTCCTCTCAACAACTCATCTTCGAATTCAGCTTCCAACTGCTCTAGACTTACCACACCATGATTATTCAAATTATCAACCAGCCGCTCATACTCCGTTGCAACAGCCATGACTTGCTTTTCCATCAAATCATCGAAGTCATCAGACGTCTCCTCAATGGAAAAACCGGTTGGAGGACCAGAGGGTATTTGAATGGAGTTGGAGACATTATAGCTTACCTCTTGATCACCAACACGGATCGTCACTCGCCCACCATCGCAGTCAATGAGGGCTATAGCTGTAGACAAAAAGGGTCTCCCAAGAATCAAGGGGACTTTTTCATCTTTTTCAATGTCCAGGACGTACCAGTCGACGGGAAAGGTAAACCTATCGATTTGAACTAGGACGTCCTCTAAGATTCTCGCTGATTTCTTAGAGGATCTATCAGCGAATTGCAAATTCATGGTAGTGGGTTCTAGAAGATCCATTAAACCCAGCTGTTTGCACACAGACAATGGCATTAGGCTTATAGATGCACCCAGGTCGCACAAAGAGTTAGGGAAGACCAGGCCTCCTATTAACACGGTAAGCACGAACTTACCAGGGTCACCTCTCTTGGTTGGTAAGTTTTCGTAATTGATCATTGAACAATCCTCACCAATCAGCCTCTCCATGTCTGACAACTTCCTTTTCGAAGAAACAACATCCTTGATAAATTTTGTATACTTAGGCATTTCAACCAAGACATCTGATAATGGAAGATTTACCTGAGTATTTTTCAAAAGGTTTAGCACCTTTTCATACTTCTTATCTTCACTTAAAGGGATGTTGCTCTTTCTTGGTGGAAATGGAAGATTTTTCAGATCATTCTCAGAGAAGACTTTCTTTGAAGATGCATTGACAGCTTTGTCTTCCAGATCCTTCGACCTAACTGCTTTTTCAATCTTTTTATTAGTCAGGGGATCAGCCTCCTGACTTTCACTTGAATCTTCATTCCTCAGGGGATCAGCCACCTGAGGACTTCCAGCTTTTTCACCTCTCAGGGGATCAGCCACCTGAGTATTCTCTTTCGGCCAAGGGGAGTGTAGGTGCTCACTTTCCCCCCGCCTTATCAATGGCGAGGAGGGCTAGTGGTTTCCCTGGTGGGAAGGACCACTAACTTGAGTACCACTTCTGAGGTTCATCGCACCGGCCTCCTCTCTACCGTATGGAATTGCTGGGACGAGGTCAGTACATTGGCCATTGTTCAAGTCCGTTTGAGCCACTTGACCACCCTTGGGATTTTTCTTGGTGAAACTGGGCAGTTTCCATGGGGGTCGAGAAGCTAACTATTCAGCCAACTGCCCGATTTGCCTCCCAAGATTTTTCATTGATCTATTTTGCTCCTCCCTAAAGGAGTCCCATTGAGCTTTGATATCACTTGAGTGCGAGGGGCCTTGAGAGTTTTGGAAATTCTGCGAATAGGGCAGGCTGGGCCGACTTTGAACAGCGGGATTAGAATTGGCGGGCCAATTCTGATTGAATCTTTGATTGGAAAAATTCAAGTTTTGGGTCTGATTAAAACCAGGGTTTCTATTGAAATTTTGATTCGAATTGAAATTCGAATTAGGATTGAAACCAGAAGATTGATTAAACCCGTGGTTTTGGAAGTTATTCTGGCCAGAAACTTGATTAGACCTTTGATTGTTCTGGCCATAGAATGCGTGCACTTCAGCATTCTGTCCGTTCATAGGACCGAATTTAGATGTGTGCCCCACCTCGTCACAATTTTGACATGTGACTTGATTATACTGTCCATAATCATGAACAGCATTCACTTGATAAGGTGCAGGGGGATTAAATTGACACTTTGGTCATTCATATGGCGATCCGACAAAGATTTCGCGATGCATGAACACGAGGGTTACGTGGAAAAGAAAAGTTTGATTTATCGGATTTGAAACTTGAGATGTCGCCATCCGCTTACAAAGATGGCGATCAAACTTTGAACGTTTACTTCCTCAACCTTAGGAGGAGGAGGTGCTTGAATAGCTTGATAAGATGGAGCATAGTTATATTTAGCAATGTCCTCGAACAATGCCCATCCCTCTTCAGGTGTCTTCTTCAAAAATGCCCCACCAGATGAGCTATTGACCATGCCTTTTGTAAGCTCGGTCAAACCGCTAAAGAACGTGTTGACTTGCCTTTGCAGTGGCAAGACATGGTGGGGGCACTTCCTCAGCAGAGATTTGAATCTCTTCCAGCAATCGAAGAAAGATTCATTCTCTTTCTGGTAGAAAGTGAAAATCTCGTTCAAAAACATCAACCATTTTCGAAGGTGGAAAATATTGACTCAAGAACTCCTTTTCGAGTTCAGCCCAAGTGGTAATTGATTCTGAGGGGAGAGAAGTATACCACTCCTTCGCTTCTCCCTTGAGATAAAATGGAAAAAGTTTCAGTTTGATGGCATCCTCACTTACTCCTTGGATGCGTGTGGTGCCGCATATCTCCAAGAATGTATGCAAGTGAGTATGTGGATTTTCCGACTGAAACCCATGAAATATTGATGCATGCTGCATCATCTGAATGAGGCCAGGCCTTAGCTCAAACGTACGTCTATCGTTAGCAGCCAGGCATGGCGTAGTCTGCCAACGTACGTCTATCGTTAGCAGCCATTATTACAAAATCAGTGATTTCCTTGGCTAGCTGATCCTCAAGATCTTGCTTGGCTCTGCCTTCCAGAACCGCAGAACGGAAAATCCGCCTGTTTGGCCGGACTACGGTTCGCTCGGGGTCAGGGGTGTATAGTAACGGTCCCTTTTGACTCCGAGTTTGCATAAACCGGACCAAAAACAAGTGAAAGCAACCTAAAGACTAAGAAATTAAGAGCCTAACTAAAAATTAAAGCCTAAGAAGAGAAAAAGAAGTGAAAATGGTTAAGATAAGGGCACAGACGGATGTCCAGAAACCTGGACGGGCGCCTGGCTGGAATTTGACCTGGACGGGCGTCTAAAGATTCAAACGCTCGTCCAAAAGGTTGAAGAAGTGGTCGGACGTTCAAATTGGATGGACGCGCGTCCAACAGGTTAAAAACGGCTTAGAGTTGAACAATTTAGAACAGACGGGCGTCCACTGGTCTAGACGCCCGTTTGGAAGCAGAAACGGAGCAGGTAAAGAGAAGAACAGCTGGAACAGGGAAACAGAAAAAACAGAAAAACAGATCAAAAGAACGAACTAATCACAAGGGGCTATAGATAGAAGATCTTGAACCCTAACTAAAACCCTAATATCCTAATAACCTAACGATTATTAACTAAAACAGAAATAAAAACGAAGTAAAAACAGGAAAAACGAAAAACAAAAACTAGACAACCGTCCGGTTCCCCGGCAACGGCGCCAAAAACTTGTCACGGATTTATCTAACACAGCAAACAAGTAATAAATATTTATAAATCTGGTTTCCCTCAAGTATAAGGATCGTAGTATAGAGGTTAATACCGGATCGATCTTACGGGGAATCGGGGTTGTGAATTCTAGTTTTTATTTCTAACCTAGCTATGTCACGATTACTACTACTAAACAGAAACGAAAATAAAACAGTGAATAACTAAAACGGAAGATAACAAACGTAAACTGGACAGAAGATCGAGATCTAAAGCCAGGAAAATATAGTTGCGAACCAATTTAAACTAAGCTAAACCTAATATTCAATAAACGACTAACTAAGCTAAACAATTCAAATTCAAGAGGTTTTAATCAATAATTTACGAGCGATCAAGCAATTGATCCACCTATCCCACAACTATCAATTTCGATCTAGACTATCTCGCATTTTCTAACCAAGTTGTGATTCACCTAGCCACGGTATGAACTCCTAATTTCTTAGACAAGTTCTCCTATCAATCTTTTATCTTTCGATCTAAAGATTAATGCTTTCAAATCAAGGTGTGAAATCTCTCAATTTCTAACCTAGAAAATCTAACCTAATAACTCTCATTAATTAGATTTGAGATCTATTCTTTATCATGGTGATCTAAAGTTTAACATGATTTTCATCAAGACAAGCAATCAACATGCAACGATCTTTCGATATAAATTGCATAACAACATGAAAAACATGACAAAGAAACAACTTGAATTAAAATACTCACAAGATAGTCAAGAACAAAACTGAATCGTTGATTGGATGGCTTCACAACGCTCGTTCAATGGAGGTCTAGCCTCTTAGCATCCTCTTCGAGATTCGAATTGTTTAGAATAAAAGTGCATAAAAGTATTTAAGTAAAAACTGTTTGTAAACTAAGGAAAAACGCAGCTTAGCCGCCCCTAGGGTTTAGGGTTCGAATATATGATGATTTGTGTGGAGAAAACCGCAGCTATATATAGAATTTCAGGTCGGTTCTGCTAAGTCGGCGTTCGGACGCCCGTCTGGAAAGGGTGAACGCCCGTCCAGCTTATGTAAACTTCTTCGAGTCGGGCCGAGCTGGATCAGACGCCCGTCCTTCTTCAAATTGGACGCTCGTCCAGGAAAAATCTGATCATCCTGAATGTAAAAGCTCCTCCTGGACGCTCGTTCAGAATGTCAAACGCCCGTCCACTCGGACGCTTGATTCAAGATCTTGGACGCCCTTGATTGGTCGACTTCATCTTGATTTCTTCATCTCTATCTCTTTTTATCAAATCAAATCATCATTATCTTTTTTATCAATTAGCTCGAACTTAATCAACTTTTGGTCATCTTTTGAGCCTCGAAAATGTATCTACAACACATAAAAACATCGCAAAATGTAATATCGTCCAAATAATCGTAAAATCACAATTAAAACACATAAATTAACCTGTTTTGCGATTAACTCATTTAAAAAACTCATCTACTCAATAATTCCATTAAACATCCGTTTATTATGCAATTTATACAAATACGGGGGAAAATATCATAAAATATAGCGTTATAAATCGTATAAATTCACCCTTAACAGTTACGATTCCAGTTTTGATTCTGCCTCTGATTCCAACCTTGACCTTGCTGACTCTGATTCCACTGTCCCCCACTACCTTGTCCAAAATAGCTCACATCATATTGCTGTGAATCATCACCCCTACCATATTCCATTGGTGGCCCTTGCTGATTGTCGAAATTCTGATTCCACTGATGTTGCTGACCAAACTCTTGCTGATTCATATTCATCTGCCTCATCGCATACACATTCATCTTCTGCTGATCATTTTGATTTCCAAACTATTGATGTACTGGGGTAGATGTCGGGTTGTTGTGGGTAAGTGAACTTTTCGATGATGTACACTCCAATCTTTGAATGTCCACCCCCACAAGTTGGCACCGCACTCCGCTTTCTTTTAGCCAACTCCATTTGGTCCATCTTTCATTACCATTTCTTGCATCTTGTCATGCATGGCTGTCTCTCTATCCAAATCTTCTTTCAAAGATTTCACACTTTCCATTGGAGCCTTCTTCTTTTTCCTAGATGACCCCCATTGCCCTTCTCCATCAGCCATATTATCAATCTGTCTCATAGCTTGATCTGGTGGAAGATTCATAATATCTCATCCACTTGTGTCATTTAGCTTGTTCTGATCCACTGGCTCTAAGGCTCTGAATAATATAATCACTTGCTCAACAGTTGAGAAACCGTGTGCAGGGCATCTCTTCAGTAGACCCCAAAATCTCTCATACGTCTCCTTCCGTGTCTCTCCCTCGAGACCATCAAATGAAGAGATTTCTTCTTTCAAATCTAAAATCTTAGCCGGAGGAAAGTACTTCCTCAGAAACACTCTAACTACATACGCCCATGTATGCAATGAATCATTAGGTAATGAATCATACCAATCCTTAGCAGCTCCTCTAAGTTCAAACGGGAAAACTATTAGCTTTATCGCCTCGTCACTTACCCCATTGTATTTCATTGTCCCACAAATATGAAGAAAGTGATCCAAAAAGCTATTCGGGTTCTCAGTTGACTTCCCGTGGAACAAGGCATGTTCCCCCAACATGTTTAAGATATTTTGCTTTATGTCCATGTTGTTGGCATTGATAGGAGGCACTCTAATTGGATTGTGCCCTGTGAATTCCTGTGGGGTAGTCACATAATCTCGATGCACTCTTGGTCCTCGCCCCTGCGCCGAGCCTCTATGGTCATTAATTCGTTGTTGATAAAGCTGCGAGAATCGGTTTTCTGAGATCTTGGTGGTCGGCCCGAAATTCTAGGCATTCTGTCCTTCCCTGTTCTGTCCAATCCATGTTCTCTTATTAAATTGTGGAGTAACCAACTGCCGTAACATTGTATCGTCCCTCCTTAACTGTTCGTCATGAGGGTTCCTCGGTGGAGTTTGCAACTGCAGTGTCGCATTACCACCAGTAGTGTTCGAGGTTTGCCCTTGTGCGTTATGTTCATCGATAGGAACTTTTCCATCTCTAGGAGTCATTATATCGTCCATTTCTTCAGAGGAATGTGAGAGTGAGCTTTCTACTACCCCTTCTTCTTTAAACAAAGGGTTCGGACTAGCAATCAGGATCTCTCCTCGGCGTTGACTGTTTCTTTGACGTGCAAACACTTCAATTTCTTCAATCGGTTCGATAAGAGGTTCTTTGGAGCTTCGGGTCATTCACTGTAAATATGAAACAACAAGAAAACAAAATAAAAATGACCTAAGCCCAAGCTTTCGGCAACCTTAAAAGATATTAAACGTTACTCCCCGGCAACGGCACCAAAATTCTTGATAGAAAAATACTTAACCGCTAACTTTCACCGACAGAGTATCGAGTCAATAGGAGTGTAGTGGTCATAAGGTCAAATCCACAGGGAGTAATTTCTAAGTACCAAAGCGGACGTAGAGCTTAGTTCAGGCCAAAATAACGATGGGAGATATTATGCTAATACATAATATAAAGGTTAAACTACCCATTTTACTTCTAGTTATTAAAGGGTATAGCCGAACTATGATCCCATGAGCTACTTTTACCCCTAAGGAAAGACTTGACAGGGAGCGTGTCTTAACCACCCTACCTATCCTATGTAGTTTAATGACATCCACGGGTGCCAACTCCTAATTCTAGTGATTATACTGAACAACTCGATCTAACCACCCTATGCGAAGCCAACCGACTCACCCTTTAGAAAACCGATTATCCTAACATGATTAAGTTCTAGAGTTGCTCAAACAACGATGACAAACCTTTATATTGGAAACGGTCCTAACAACTAGGCCGAATCTATACAACGATCCTAAAACCCCTTTTCCCACATCTCACCGCAAAATACATCTATAAGTTCGATGTGTGTGACAGTGAACTAGGTGATCACACTAACTCAATGACGTTTTTTAGGACGTGGATTCATCATTTAAACATGATATTACGCACTACACAGATCCCAATCACATCCCCCTTAGGTTTTTCGCTCGCTTTCACATAATTTGACAACACATGCAATTAGCTACTCATGATTATCCTAATAAATGAAATAATAATTGAAATCATGCTAGAAATAATAAAAGAGAATAAAATTATTACCATATATTTGAGGCAAAATCGGATCTGAAAAGTATGAAGAAATAATCCACCAAAAGTCGAATCTTTGGAACTTGAAACGTAAATATAATCTATCAAGAGTGTTTAGAATCAAAGGATGTTATCTATGGAATCAAAACCTACACTAAAACCACACCAAAATCGCTCTAAATATGTCTAAAGTCGGTAGAATATGTAAAGGTGCTGAATGAGCTGCGTATTTATAGTGTAGGGTTGAAATCTGCTGATGTCGGTGCTGAACGAGAGTTTCCTCCAAGGTTGATGCTCGTCTGCCTGGAGATCTAATTCTTGATTAGGGTTTCTCCTTCCATGAACGAGCGTCTGGCCTCTCTTGAATGCTAGTTTGTCTTATACGAGCTTTCTTGATTCGGGCTGAACCCATCCAAACGCTAGTTTAGGGGTGATTTGAATTCTCGTCCGTCTGAAAATCCAACTTTGAGTGTCAAGTGCTGATTCTGTGAATGCTTGTTTGAACTCTCCAAATGCCATTTTGGCATGAGCTTGATTCAAATGCCAGTTTGGGTAGAGCAAACGCCAGTTTGCCTTGATTTCACTTCAAACTTGATTTTCCTTCACTTTCATGCTACCTTCGTGCCACGATCATGTTTCTCATTCCAAACCATCATCTTCCAGGTCCTCGAGTCACCTAAGTCCTGCAATAACATGTACGAACGAACACCACGCATAATTCCACAAGACAAAAGTGCTCGGAAAAGAGCTAAATATCGTTAAAAAGGCGGAGTTTACTATCGATGTGATGGTTTAACTCCCCGTGCGTATAACTCTCGATATTACTCTTAAATAGGTCTAGAAATACCCAAAACATGCCAATAAAGTAATAAACGGGGGTTAAACTACACACCAAAGTACATTAAAGTTGACTCCCATCAGACCCCGAGTACCACGCATAAAGATCCACGATATTTTCCTGAACTAGAAAAGTTTGATCCATCAAGATTGGACGGAAAAGAATTGGTGCCATATTCGTACGTTCTTTTTAGAGGAGGTTCGCTAATTTGCCTTGGAAAAGATCTCGGCCGAATCATGATTCTAGTTTTCCTCCATAACCTGGTGCAAAGGTTCCACTGGGAAAAATTCATTCCTAATGAAAAAGTTTGTATCCAACTGATCCCTGTCCCTTTCAATGGGTTGCCTGTTCATCTTCATGCACATAATTGATCTGAGATTTATTCCAAGAAAACTTTGAGATGGATATATACACCAGTTTATTGTATACGATATTTAAAGCTTTCAGGACTTTACTTGTATTTGTATTTGGAATACTACAAAATTTGGCTTTTTTGGAATACTACTCTCTCTTGGGATATTTCTCTTGCTACGGATCAATCGATACATGTTAAATTCAATGACACTGCCCCTTTTGTTATTTCGGCCATTTATGCTAAATATAGCAGAGGAGACCGCACCGTTCATTGGGATGAGCTCCAATCTTCACATGCTCTTGGCTTTCCTTGGTTACTTGGAAGGGATTTCAACACTATCCAGTTTCAAGAAGATTATAAAGGCAATGGGCCACCGGATCGTCGCTCCATGCAGGATTTTAATGACTTTATTTCGGCATGCTCCCTTATTGATCAACCGATTCAAAATGGGGACTTTACTTGGTCAAGCATTAGACCCAATGGCATTGTTCATGTTAAGCTAGATCGTATATTGCACAATTCCAATTGGATGGACATTCATCCTACTTTCACTATCAAAGCCCTCCCAAAATGCTGCTCTGATCATAAGGTCCTCTTGTATGGATTGGCTCGGCTGAATTCTAGACCCAAACCGTTTCGCTTTCAAAGCATGTGGCTTCGACGTGATGATCTTAAAACTTTAGTTAGAGATAATTGGGCTCTCCCTCTTTATGGTTTGGGTATGGATGTGTTAATGGGCAAACAGAAACGTCTTAAGACAGTTTTGAAATGTTGGAACAAGGATACTTTTGGTGATGTTCATCTCAATGCGAAGTTGGCTGAACAGAATCTGGCTCTCAAAGAGCAAACGTTGGAGGTTGACCCAACGGAAGAGAAACGTGCAGCTCTGAGCCTTGCTAATGCACATTATATCCGGTCTATGCTCGAGGAGGAGGATTTTTTGAAGCAAAAGTCTAATTACAAATGGTTCAAAGATGGGGATAGTAATACGATTTTTTCATGCTTCAGTTGAGGCTTATGGGGCAAAAGGTCATATTCAGCAGATTCGTAATACGGCTGGAGATTGGATAATGGATGAGCGGGACATTAGTCTATTCAGTTCTTCAGTTCTCTTCTTTCTCAAGGAGACCCACAGGATGATTTGGCTATGCAAGATCTTCTTTCTCATATACCTGCGTTAATTGATGACGGTCAAAATATACCCGTAAAAGTCATCAACTTTATCCTTAAATCGAGCCTAATAATATATATTTTATGTTAAATCACATGTGTATATTGATTATTTAATGTTATGTGATTCATAGAATAGAAATTGGTATTTATCCGTTTTTTATCATTTAAAAACAATTTACTGTGCAATAAATGTTTATTTTGTAGATAGAGATAAATTGGACATTTTCTACCAAAGAAGAATATAAATTTCAAGGCAATTCGAAGTGGAATCGGATTAAATTAAGGATAAATATCGAAGCGGCACGAGCAGAGGAGTACGGAATACAAAGAGCCAGCGAGCCAATCCAATTTTGGAGGACTCGCTGGCAGCGAGTCCCCTGTTCGCTGGGGGCGAGTCCCTTTTCCTATCCGGATTAGCTTGGAATTATCCTAACGCTTTTTCAGACCTCATTTGGATTTAGGAAACCTATTTTAGATCGGTTCAGGCTTATCCCATGCGAATTTTTACTCCTATATATACTTGTACTAGTTCATTAGCAAAAACACACCTTACACACCTCAGACACTTCTTTCAAATTATAATAAAGTTCTCAGTTTTTCTCAGAGTGTTTTTATACAAGTGCTGCAATAATGTAAGTTCTTGTATTTATTTCCTCTTAGTTCTTTATAATTAAGTCCCCAATTATTGTTTATCGTTTGACATTGTTAGTTCTTAGTTAAATTATGTAGATCTAGGATTAAGACGTGAGGCAGTGGGGATTCCTCGTCTATAAGGATCCACACGCCCACGCCTATGTCTCGTGATCTATGTATGACTTTATTTGGATCAACAATCGTGTTTCTAGTAGATATATATAATTGCTTTATGAATTTCGATGTTATCCGTTACATTAGAGAAACGCTAAGATTTAGTTGTTCGCCGAGTCGGTCTAGCCTACGCGTCTTTATGGTGTGATTGTCCATTTAGAAATTTCATATCTTAGTAGGTATGGCTACGGCTACGTTGCTCGTCCGTTTTAATTAAAACGTGTTGTTAGGAAATACCAATATAATACTCATAGGTCGGCTCATGAATTGATCTTCCGGGACTTTCAGCAAGATCTAGATCTGTGTTATATTAGGGAATTGCACGCGCCTAATTATACGTAAATCGTAGATTAACATGATACCTAAAAAGTTAGTGTTAATGGGACAGAGACTGATGCGATCACTTAGGAAGTACGCCTAACCACAGGAATGTTGCCTAGGTGAGGAATACGGTTAATATCGGCATCCCTAGTTTTGTAAGCGTGTGAGTTATATGAGATGGAGGCCTACGAAGCGAAGTCATGTAATGTAGCATAGTGATCTAGATGGCCTACCCGGAGCTAGATCTAGTTTAGGGGATGACTCCCGTAGCCAATATGAAAGAATTACGAATCGGATTAATAGTTGTCGAGTCTAGCTTAATTATATAGAATCTCTAGATCCAAACGACAACATAATAATTAGGGAGATTAATTACGTGTATTTATTTGTGTTTTGTCGAGTCGTGTCGTTTATCTTTTATTGTCTTTCGTTGGTCGTAGACCGCCTTCATGTGCTCGGCATGAATGATTAATTGTTTATATATAAAATGATCCACAATTGGTTCCCTGTGGGATCGACCTTGATTCGCTATAACTATACTACGATGGACCTAGTCCTCTTGCTAGTATTGGTTTATTGTGGTCAAGTATTTTATTATCACTTGATCTACGTCATCAAGTTTTTGGCGCCGTTTCCGGGGAGCCAACGGTCAATTATATAAATAATTATTATTCATGTCGAGTTTTATGTTTTAAAGTCTGTTTTTACGTTTTTAGAGTCCATCTGGCTATCTGTTCGTCTAAAAATCACGTAAACGAAAAAATGGGCTGGCTCCCAGCCGAGTCCTATGCTTCTGCGCTAGCGAGTCACATTTTTTCGGATTCTGGTCTTCTTTGTGTCTATTATTCCCCATTTGTAGTCTCAGTAGGTAAGCGGCGGCATGAATAATCATCTCGATTGTTAGTTTCATCGACGCTTGTATATTTTTTCTTATGTCCACGAGAGAGCGAGAGAAATTAATTATTCCCTTTGGATATTGTTCTAGCAAAAATGTCGACCAGTCAATTTTTTGAAGCGAAGAATGAAAAAGTAAAAGTCACACGCTCAAAAACCACACCAGTAAGGCCGGATAAGCAAAAGTTAGTAGAGGAACGAAAAAGACGGAGACACGAGGAAGGGAAAGCAAGAAAACTCGATCTCTTTTAGGGTATGACTGCTCGCATTCCAATTATTATTTCTGATTCTGATTCTAGCTCTAGTTCGGAGTCTGACCCCGAGTACCTACCCTCTCTTTCCCCAACTCCTGAATACCCGAGCTCTGATTCTGACCCTGAGTCTGAGTTCAACACTAGACCCATAGTACCCTGTGTTTAGGGTATATTTTACTATATTTTTGGGCTTAATCCCTAAACAATTTACCTTATTTTTAAGGGAAATAAATGAGAAAAGAGTGTTTTTAACCGTTAAATTCCTATAATGGTTATTGAGAGGTTATAATTTAATTAGGAGGAAATATTGGGATTAAATGTTATTTTGTTACACATTTTATTATTATTATTATTCGATGACTTGGTGTAACAATAATTTTGCAGAAAATAAAGAAATGCAAGGGGATATTATTTATTTAGAAGATTTATGTCATTCAATCAAGGATTTCAAAATAAAGAAGAAAATCGGATCGACATTTGAAGGATAAATCGATCGAGCGAAAGAGTGGAGTGGGGAACACGTTTCTGAAGAAGAAGTGTGAATGCATATAAAAGAGGCTCGGTCGACCGAGCCTTGCTATTCGATCGACCGAGCTAAGAGGTTCGGTCTACCGAGGCTGCAGAAATTAATCCGACGCGTTTTCTAGATCCTTCCCTATGTCGGCCACAAACTCCTATATAAGCAGCATCCATTCGAGCAGAAAGCAGACATCCAGAAACATCAGAAAATTAGTATAGCAATTAGCAATAAATTAGATTCATAGATAGTCTTTCTTTTATTTTTCTTTCAATTTCAATTCAAGCAAATAAGGATGTTTTTGAAGAAGATGAGTGGCTAAAGGCCGAGGCTAGAACCACCAATGTGAAGCCACCATCGCGGAATAAACAAGGATTTTTGCATTTATTCGTTCTAGTAAGTTTCTTGTTCTTCCTTCATGTTTTGAATTGTTTATGTGCAATGTGTATGACTATACTTGTGTTGCATCTTTGATTGAATTTAGACATACGATAGTTGATAAATTCATAGATTGCCGTGAAGGAGAGTGATAATATTTCTTCTAACAAAGCGAAAATTGAGGGAGAATATTGTTAGATTAGGATTTTATATCCATATCTTTGTTCCGTAAATTCGTTAGTTGCATCGAGAGGTGTACTAGTTAACGGTGTTAAATCGAGAGAGGAAACGCCTTTTTAGTAGATAATAATCCAAGGCTTGCAAACTAATGTGCGTCTTTCTTGTTAATTTCGGTGGGGTGGTGGATCAACGGTGCTTCTAGTTGTTTAATTATAATTGTTACGGAAAGATTTGTTACGTGCTAGTTTTTAGTTTCAATTTTCAAACTCTTTGTTTTATTGTTTTTTAATCCAAGATCGTAGTCATCAACCTTACAAAAGAAAATCGAAAGCAAAAACACTATTTTCGTACAAGTCCATGCGGATACGACCCGGTTTCAACACTATAGCTGCGAACCTTCGCACTTGGGGTTGACATCGGTTTTATTTATTATATTTAATCACTGCTTTGCATAAAACCGCAAACAAGTTTTTGGCGCCATTGCCGGGGACTTGGCATGGAAAGTTTTCGTTTTCAGTCTCTGTAATTTCTGGACGGTCGCTAATTCCGGTGCGTACTAATCTTTCATAAAATAAAATTTAAAAAAAAAAAAGAAAAAAAAATTCAGTTCGGTCGACCGAACCTGACCTCCCGGTCGACCGAGAGTTATTTTAATTTTTTTTTTTTCTCTTTTTACTGCTCGTGATAGTCTTACACGAGATTCTCATTACGTTATATTTGCGTTCTTCAAACTGTTTGAGTCTGTTTTAGTTTAGTTTTTAGTTGTTGAGTCTAATTAAAGGATTATACTTAATTTAAAATATATATATATATATATATATATATATATATATATATATATATATATATATATATAAAAATAAAATTTTATTTTGACCCGAACATTTGGTTGAACGTGGTTTATGCAAACTCGAACTCACGGGGACCACTTTTATATAACCCGGAGCTAGAGCGAACCATCGTTCGACCGAATAGGCGTTTGGCTCGACTCGCCGGATCGACGGACGAGGCAAAGCGATCCTGAAGAATACGTTGAGGAAGAAGCCCAAGTTGAGGAAATGGCGAGATCAAAGGACATTGGCGAGACTATGCCATGCCGCTCTCATCGTGAAAGTAAATCCTGCGATCGTGATTCACGAAATCACGGTGATAATTCGAACTCAACTTCTTTAATCAACTTGGTGAGAGGTTCCACATTCCATGGCTTCTCCATCGAGGACCCACACGATCACATTCACTCATTTCTAGAATCGTGCGGGACTACTTTAATCAAAGGGTCACCGAGGACATACGAGGATGAAACTTTTCCCTTCTCACCTTTGAAGGGAGAAGCGAAAGAATGGTATAAATCTTTACCGATCGACTCCATTACTTCGTGGGAGGAGTTGGAGAAAGAATTTACGAGCGATACTTTCCACCTGCAAAGACGGCTCATCTTCGAATCGATATTCACTTTTGTGCAAACCGAGAAGGAATCGTTTTGCGATGCATGGAAACGATTTAAGTCTCTCTTGAGAAAGTGCCCCACCATGGTAAATTTGGATAAACAAAGGTTGGTCAACACTTTCTATAGTGGTTTGGTTGAATTGACTAAGGAATGGTGAATAGTTCTCGCTGAGGTGCATTTATGAGAAAGACACACCAAGAGGATGGACGTTGTTTGAAGATATTGCAAAGTATAATTATGCCCCTACCTATAAGGTTGCATCCAGTCAGAAGAGCTCGACTCTAGGGAAGTATGAGGTAGATGAGACTACACTTCTAAAGGCTTAGTTAGCCGCACTACAGAAGCAAGTGGCGGCAATGAATGTTCAAAGTCTTGTATGTGACAACTGCCATGGCCAAGGCCATCGCAGTAATCAGTGCCAGCTTAACCCGATCTCTCAGGTCAAAGCTGTGCAAAACAATGTTGTTTGCCAAAATTGCGATACTATTGGGCACACATTCCATCAATGTCATCTATTGCTGCATTCAGAGGAGGTGAATGCATTCAGTTCTCAAAATTATCGACCTTTGGGTCAGAATCAGAACACTCAAGGGTTTAATTACTGGAGTGACCCTTCTAGGGTAGCAAATCCCCATCGTTTTAGGCCCCTAGGCCTAATCTCGAGCAATTTTCAATCAACTCTCGACCGGCATGGAACAATAATCCACGGTCAATCAAAATCAAAATCGAGAATCAATCATTTTGAGATCTTAGAACAAAAGTTGAGTGAGCAAGTCACGGCCAACACTCAGTTGGCAAATGCATTGAGTACTTTGACCAGTACAGTGAGGAATTTAGAGGTGCAAATGGGACAGATTTCGGGGCAGCAAGCAAATCGACCTCAAGGTCAGCTGCCGAGTTTTACTGAGAAGAACCCCCGAGGGGTTAACGTGGTCCAGAATGACCAGAATACTTGCACCGATCTGGCTGCACCATGGAACTATGGTCAAGATGAGTTGAATGTCGTAAATCTGAGGAGTGGGAAAGCGGTTGGCGGTCAGGCCAACCAGGGAAACGAATAGCCCCTCCTGCGAGCAGA
Organism: Gentiana macrophylla; assembly: GCA_026214975.1. NCBI lineage: Eukaryota > Viridiplantae > Streptophyta > Magnoliopsida > Gentianales > Gentianaceae > Gentiana > Gentiana macrophylla. The sequence goes on along the minus strand of CM047807.1, from coordinate 8,159,273 downwards.
GAGGCAGGATGGGAAGATCTTTTTTCTCCTCAGAAGGATGCTGGGACGGCTGTTGAGCCAAGTGAAAAAGGAAATTTTGAAAGAAATGTGAGAGTTGAGAATACTGCCAAAAGAAGTCGGATTCTAAGTTGAGTTTAGGAAGCATGTGAGGTGGAAAGATAGGGAAGACAAAGCAATCAATCATAAGGACGAAAGAAAGAAGAACTTCTTTGAGGAGGACTTTCTTGATCTCCTTACCCACCTAGCAAGAACAAATTTGTCATTAACGATCGATAAGGAGTATAAGAAGGTTATCGATTTGCTCAAGAATCTTGAGGCAAACATTCCATTAGTTGATCTTTTGGTAGGGATGCCAAAGTATACAAAGTTTATAAAGGGCCAGTGAGTTCAAGAAGAAGCTTCAAGAGCTCGAGCACATAGTGTTGAATGAAGAATGCTCCGCAATCGGCCAGACTAAACTTCCTGTGAAGTGTCCTGACCCTGGTAAATTCACGATTTCGTGTACTATCGGGAACAAGGACTTCCACAATGTTTTATGCGATTCGGGAGCATCAGTCAATCTGATGTCTACTTCAATCTTCCAATCTCTTGGATTGGATCAATCTATTAATCTTAGATCTATTTCTCTTCAACTTGCGAGATAGAAGTGTGAAGTATGCAAGGGAATTGTAGAAGATGTGTTGGTCAAGGTTGAGAACTTCATATACCCGGTGATTGGGTAATCATGGACATGACCAATGATGAGAAAACCCCTTGATCCTTGGAAGACCTTTTCTTTGCAATGCGTCTGTGCCTTACTAGATTCCTACAAAGTGGCGAGATAACCCTACATTTGGAGGATGAGAGTGTAAAGTTCAATGTAGGCAATGCGGTGAAGCACGTATCCAAGTGACACTTGTTTAGCTATTGAGGACGATTTCAGCTGATGAGTATGATGAACAAGTGTTCATGGGTAGTTGGGATGAGGCGTAATTCAATAAACAATGCAACTTGGGTGATGAGGAGTGGAAGAAATTTTTAGAAGAGATTGAGAAGGAGGAAAAGGAAAGTTCGATTACCAGAGACGGTAAGAAAGAAATTGAGGAAGAGGCATGGTGACATGGCGATTTGCAAAAGGGATGAAACCCCCTCTGCTGGCTGGGAGGCCATGATGATGTGAGCCCTTATGATAAGCTTGGAGATCTGGAGCTTAAGGCGATAAATTAAGACCAAGTGTGGAGGAGCCACCGTCGATTTAGTGTTGAAACCCTTGCCTCAACACTTGAAATACATTTTTTCGAGGGACGGTGATAAGCTCCCTTTGATCATTTCATCTAAGTTAGAACCGAAGGAGGAAGAAAAGCTTATCAAAGTCTTTGCAAGATAATATCCTCGCTTTGGTTGGCAAGTGGGAGATATCAGGGGATAAGCCACGATATCTGTATGCACAAGATCGGGACTGTTGAGGGAGCGAAGAAGGTGCGGCATGACCTCGAGAGAAGGCTAAACCCTCACATGCAGGAGGTCGTTAAGAAGGAAATCATCAAATTGCTTGACATGGGTATCATCTACCCAATAGCCGATAGTGAATGGGTGAGCCCCACTCAGGTGGTGCCAAAGAAAGGAGGGATTACTATCGAGAAGAGAATGAAAAAGGGGAAGAGATTTCCTACGGCAAGTCACTTTGAGTGCTGAGTTTGCATCGACTCTGAAGACTAAATGAGGTAACTCTAAAAGACCACTTCCCTTGCCATTCATTGACCCGGCTCCTTGAGAGGCTTAGTGGCAAGCAATTTTATTGTTTTCGGATGGCTATTCAGGATACTTTCAAATAGCTATCGACCCCCAATTGATCAGGAAAAGACTACCTTCACTGTCCCTCCGGCACCTTCGCCATCGAAGAATGCCATTTGGTCTCTCTGCGCACTTTGCCTACATTTCAAAGATGTATCTTTGGCTATCTTTGATGGTTTAGTGGAGAAGGTGATGGAGATTTTTATGGATGACTTCTCTGTGTTCGGGACAGTTTAGACCACTTTGTTTACACAATCTTGATAAAGTTTTGTCCGGTGCATAGAGAAGGACTTAGTCTTAAATTGGGAGAAGTGCCACCTGATGGTGGAAGAGGAATTGTTCGGGACACAAGGTGTCCAAAGAAGGTATTGAGGTCGACAAAGCGAAGGTAGATGCTATTGAAAAAATGACATACCCCAAAAATGCAAGAGAAGTAAGAGGATTCTTGGGTCATGTCGGCTTCTATAGGCGATTCATCAAAGACTTTTCTAAAATAGCCAAGCCTTTGTCATCTCTCTTAAGAGAAGATGTGAAGTTTATTTTCACCCATGAGTGTGAAAGAGCGTTTAAAGAATTAAAAGACAAGTTGGTTACCTCGCCAATTCTTATAGCACCCGACTGGAAAGCTCCCTTCGAGCTTATGTGTGATGCTTCTAATTATGCAGTCGGCGCGGTGCTAGGTCAGAGAGTGGACGGAAGGTTCCGACCCATCTACTACGCTAGTCACACTTTAAACCCAGCGCAAGTAAATTATGCAACAGCTGAGAAGGAGTTGTTGGCAATAGTTTTTGCCATGGATAAATTTAGAAGCTACTTGCTTGGGTCGAAGGTCACGGTCTGGACAGACCATTCTGCATTTAAATATCTGTTGAACAAGGCTGATGCCAAGCCTCGTTTGTTGAGATGGATCTTGATTTTACAAGAGTTTGATGTTCATATCCGGGACAAGAAGGGTAGCGAGAATGTGGTAGCTGACCACATGTCTCGGCTGACCGACGATCCTCAGGTAGAGTCGGATGAGATTGGAATTGATTTTCCAACTGAGCAACTCATGACCATTGATGTGTGCGGTTGCTCCCGCCCGATCTTTGGAAAAGGTTCTCCTTGGTTTGCACCTTTGCAGATTTCTTGAGCGGCGTATATCTGGACCACGACACGACATATCGGCCAAAAGAAGAAATTCTTTTCGGATTTGAACTATTATGTGTGGGGCGATCCCATTCTCTTCAAGCGTTGCAAGGATGGATTGCTCCGTAGGTGTGTCCCGAGTTCGAGCAGAGGACATTATGGAGCAATGCCATGGTGGACACTGTGGGATGTCATTATGGAGTGGGAAGGCTGCTGCGAAGATTTTTCATCCGGTTTCTCTTGGCCAACAATTTTTAAGGATACAGAGAACTTTGTAAAAGGGTGTGACCGGTGCCAACGCACCGGTAAACTTTCTCGGCGAATGGATATGCCCCTCCACCCCATCCAAGAATGCGAGGTTTTCGACGTATGGGGTATTGATTTCATGGGACCGTTTCCCTCCTCGTATGGGATCAAGTACATTCTGGTCTGCGTCGACTATGTGTCAACGTGGGTAGAGGACGACCACAAGGTGGTCAAGAACTTCCTGAAGAAAAATATTTTCACGCGGTTTGGCTGTCCACGAGCCCTCATCAGTGACGAGGGAACTCACTTCTGCAACACTCCACTAGAAAAGATCTTAGAACGATATGGGGTGAAACACAAAACTTCTACCCCCTATCACCCTCAGACGAGTGGACAAGTTGAAGTGAGTAACCGAAGCCTGAAGAACATTCTTGAGAAGACGGTGAATTCTAATAGGACGGATTGGAGTCAAAAGCGGATGATGTGCTCTGGGCCTCTGGGATGACTTTCAAGACTCCTATTGGCACGTCTCCCTTCAGATGGTTTATGGCAAGGCTCGCCACCGCCAATCGAGCTTGAGCACAGAGCGTTCTGGGCTATTAAATTCTTGAATTTCGATAGCCAGTTATGCAGAGAAAAGCGATTATTGCAGTTGCAGGAGCTTGATGAGTTCAGACTCCAGGCCTACGAGAGCTCGAGAATCAGTAAGGAAAGGACTAAACTGCTTCACGACAAGAAAATCAAGATTAGGGAATTCAAAGCGGACGAGTGGGTTTTAGTGTATAATACCAGGTTACATCTGTTTCCTGGTAAGCTACGCGACCGTTGGTCCGCCCCTTTGAAATCTTTCGGTATTCCCTAGTGGAGCAATCGATTTGAAAGATAAGCAGGCGGGTTGTTGAGTAAATGGTCATCGGTTAAAACACTATATTGGTCAACAAAAAAGGCGACCGGTGGTTTTCTATTTGAACGACGTCCCTAGTCAAACCGGCTCCGATCCTTCGGCACCGATGATTTACATCTCTGTGAGTTCTTTGATGATGTTGTGCTCCCTGATGTTGCACCTCGGCTTGTGAAACGGAAACCTAAAAAGAAGAAGAGAAGAATCATAGGTACGAAGTGGATACAGAAGTTTGATGATATGTCCGAGACTTTGTTCCTGTGGATTCCAGCCTGTTGACCCCGAGAAGGTCGAGAATAGTTCCGGGATGAGGCTTCACTGGCCTGACCCCGGTTGAGTTTTTATTGGTTAGTCGAGCTCCCGACTATAAGTAAGCCCTACTAGGACGGTAACCTAGATATCTTTTTCTTTTTGTTGGAGTTTATTTTTGCTTTGTTTCTCTTGTTGGTTGCTAATGTTTTCCACCTAGCAGTTTCTGACTATGGATCTGTACTTGGACGATTACCCACATCATGACCCCTGTTTGTTTCTTTTATTTCCTCATGTACTCCAGTATCTCTCGATATTACATTTGTGCACCACATTTCACATAGATTCGGTTATTATCAATTTTTGCATTGCTTCTGCTTTGTTCCATGATATTGCCTTGTCTATCATCTTTTGTGCCCCTAGCCCCGAGGTACGTCTTGTTTCCCATGTGTGCAGGATATTTGCGATAGCGATTGTGAGCTTTCAGATGATTTCAGTTTACCGGTGGATGGTCCACAGTCTACTGATTTTTTCAAGCATTTTTGGATCTGCCTCGCGACCACTTCCAGAATTGCAACTTTCGAATTACAACCAGCTAAGTTTTTCTTATTTTGCACATGCCGAGGACATCATGTAACTTAAGTGTGGGGAGGGTTTATTGGTTTGTTTTCTTTGGTTTGTTTTACATGCTATCTAGTTTTGCTCCTTTGAAAATTTGATAAATTTTTGAAAATTTGTGAGTCCCAAGTAACTTCAATGACATGCTAGTTTTGTAATTTGGCACCTTTAATTGTTATCATGTAGTCATATCATGTTCTAAGAATAGGTTTGGTAGATCGATACTCACTTGAACCTCGATACGAAACTGTTAGATGAGGAACCAAAAATATAAAATAGTCTCCGGTTAGTTAACGGATAGCCAATTCATTTGCAGATAACCACTTACTTAGTGTTGATGAAAGTTGGGAACTCGTACTCTACTCACAGTTAGAATCTAAGTACCTTAGTGTTCTCGAGAGCCTTAAAAGTCTTGAATGTGTTAGAAATGATACCTGACCGGGAGTTTCCAAAGAGTTTGAAAAAAAAGATGAAAAATTTTGAAAAATTAAAATTGCGGAAGTTGTTTGCGACTATCACCTCGAGTCCATTTGGATCGCCCCAATTGGGAGTGTGGTTTACCTTGGACTGAGAAGGTTTGAGTGATCTCGGGTGATTCGCCTCTAAAGTTTAGGGAGAGTGTTATACTTTTGAGACGCGACGATAGAGAAAAAATTATATGCTTTTTGGAACTCTAAGTCAAGTTGATCTAAACCCGGTAGAGACCTGAAAGGTATTTTCTTGGCACCAAGTAAAGGAATTTAAATGTGAGTTGGTTACTTTGTTCTTGATAAATAGTTTTTGTAGGGTAAGTGATGTAGACAGAACGAACTTCGTTTATTTAACCGGATGACTGTTAGTGCTTGATTTAATACATCAAGAGAGGATCGGTGGAAGTTTAGCGGGTTCAAACACACACAATCACGAGAGTGAGTTCGATTTGCTAGATACTAGCTTGATGTGAGCATGACTACATCTCGTGTCAAATTATGTGGGTTTTTGATAGTTTGTCGTTGTTTGTTTTGCTCGGGGACAAGCAAAAAGCTAAGTGTGGGGGAGTTGTATAGGGTATATTTTACTATATTTTCGGGCTTAATCCCTAAACAATTTACCTTATTTTTAAGGGAAATAAATGAGAAAAGCGTGTTTTTAACCGTTAAATTCCTATAATGGTTATTGAGAGGTTATAATTTAATTAGGAGGAAATATTGGGATTAAATGTTATTTTGTTACACATTTTATTATTATTATTATTCGATGACTTGGTGTAACAATAATTTTGCAGAAAATAAAGAAATGCAAAGGGATATTATTTATTGAGAAGATTTATGTCATTCAATCAAGGATTTCAAAAGAAAGGAGAAAATCGGATCAGCATTTGAAGGATAAATCAGATCAGAGCGAAAGAGTGGAGTGGGGAACACGTTTTACGAAGCTGAAGTGTGAATGCATATAAAAAGAGGCTCGGTCGACCGAGCCTTGCTATTCGGTCGACCGAGCCAAGAGGTTCGGTCTACCGAGGCTGCAGAAATTAATCCGACGCGTTTTCTAGATCCTTCCCTATGTCGGCCACAAACTCCTATATAAGCGAAGATCCATTCGAAAGCGTAAAGCAGACATCCAGAAACATCAGAAAATTAGTATAGCAATTAGCAATAAATTAGATTCATAGATAGTCTTTCTTTTATTTTTCTTTCAATTTCAATTCAGCAAATAAGGATGTTTTTGAAGAAGATGAGTGGCTAAAGGCCGAGGCTAGAACCACCAATGTGAAGCCACCATCGCCGGAATAAACAAGGATTTTTGCATTTATTCGTTCTAGTAAGTTTCTTGTTCTTCCTTCATGTTTTGAATTGTTTATGTGCAATGTGTATGACTATACTTGTGTTTCATCTTTGATTGAATTTAGACATACGATAGTTGATAAATTCATAGATTGCCGTGAAGGAGAGTGATAATATTTCTTCTAACAAACGAAAGTTGAGGGAGAATATTGTTAGATTAGGATTTTATATTCATATCTTTGTTCCATAAATTTGTTAGTTGCATCGAGAGGTGGACTAGTTAACGGTGTTAAATCGAGAGAGGAAACGCCTTTTTAGTAGATAATAATCCAAGGCTTGCAAACGAATGTGCGTCTTTCTTGTTAATTTCGGTGGGGTGGTGGATCAATGGTGCTTCTAGTTGTTTAATTATAATTGTTACGGAAAGATTTGTTACGTGCTAGTTTTTATTTTCAATTTTCAAACTCTTTGTTTTATTGTTTTTTAATCCAAGATCGTAGTCATCAACCTTACAAAAGAAAATCGAAAGCAAAAACACTATTTTCGTACAAGTCCCTGCGGATACGACCCGGTTTCATCACTATAGCTGCGAACCTTCGCACTTGGGGTTGACATCGGTTTTATTTATTTTATTTTATCACTGCTTTGCATATAACCGCAAACACCCTGCCAGCCTGAGGCAGTAGACCTAAAGGATCGCACTCGTCTATTTCCAAAGTTAGGAGATCCTGGGGCGTTTATTGTTGACGTAGTCTTAGATATGAAGAGAGCTGGCTTAGCGCTGATTGACTCCGGATCGAGCCTAAATATAGTTCCCTATAGCGTTTGTGAGAGAATTGGAGTCTATACCATTATGAACACGACGATGAACATTCGCTTTGGGGATGGTTCTCGTACCGTGCATACTGGAGCCTTGAACAAATGACCATAGGAATTGGGAGGCTTCGCTTTCTAGTCGATATAGTCGTGATGGACGTAGAGGAGGATCCCCACTGCCCACTTATACTGGGCCAATCATTTATGGAAACCTCTAAGGCTAGAGTAGACATGGAAAAATTTGAGCTCACATTGTTTGATGCCAAAGGTTCAGAGATCCACACAATCCTTAGACCTCGATTTCCGCTTCCGCCTAGTATCTCAGTTATGACGGTTCATGGTGCGGATGAGACTACCTTGATTCCTAGTCAAGGAGATGTTGATATGGTTGACGCTGCCCCAAGAAATAGTGAGTTAGAATTCATGTCTATCTTAAGAAGGGACATAGACGCTCAATCCCAGCGTACAGTACCGGCGGATAACTCAATGCTTCTGGCGGATGAGGCAGAAACCGTGTATGGAGATGGGTCCGCCCCATCCAAAAGAATCGCTGAGGATCGAGAAATCTCAAAGTTGAAAGATAGACGGAGAAGGATTAAAAAGCGAACTCGTAGAGTTCGATCTTTAAGATCGCTAGTTTCTGAGACAGAATGAGGTTGGTGCATGTTTAGATGGCAAGGATGACTGTATTTTCTTAGGTCTCACCACCAAAGGAAAAGCACGCAATTTCAAAGAAGGAAAGCAGATCTCAATGAAAGCTAACCGGGTGAAAATCTGGAAGGCAAAGGACAATAAATCAATGGAATGATGATATTTAGAGAGTCGAGCTGAAGACTTTAAATTCAGAACTATTTATATCTCTTAGGTTTTTGTAATTCCTTTTAGGATTTTAGGTTTTTGTAATTCTTTTTATGATTTTAGGTTTTTCTTTTCTTTGAGTCAAATAAAAGTAACGTTAAAACGGTTGAGGTTTTTTATTTTTACCATGTCCCGATGACCATTGGGTTTAGGATGTGCAAAAGTTTTTTTAACTCAATTCGTTGTAACGTGAAGTAGAGTCTCATAGGCGTGTCTAGGTTAGTATGCTGAAAAGAGGAATAAAAGATACGACATCAATCCGAGGAGAAGACGGGAGCACAACATGAGTTTAAATGAAGCTGATTGGAGGCAAGATATAGAAATTCGGAGACAGTTTGGTCAGACTGCCTCATTGGGCAGTGTCCAGAATTTTATTTTTGTAAGAACAATGTTTTGTAATTTAAAGTGTGAAAGTAATAATAAATTTTGGTTTACCCTATCATTTTGAAATTTTGAATTTTTTTTAGGGTCAAAAAAGTAAAAGAGTGGTCAACACTTTTTCTACATATTACATTCTTCCACTTTCACCATTATCACTTTCCACCTCATCAATCCTCTCTTTTCTATATCCACCAATCTCCATCCTTCTTAAATTCAAATTCATTTTCACTTCCCTCTCTTTTTCTCCATTCTCCACCTATTTAAACCCCTCTTTTTACCCACATATTCACCACACCAATTTTCTAACCAACTGTCATTTTTCTTTCTTTATCATTTTCTAAACCCATCACATTCTAAACCTCCATTTTATGTAGAAAAAAGTTGTGAGCTTTCCTAGCCAAAAATTATACCATCTTTTACCCAAAATTCCTCACTTCCTATCTCTTCCACATCTTAAAATTGAAATGAGGCTATCTCTCATTCAATTAAGTTCTTAAAAATTCTAGAAATACACATTCGGAGCTGTTCAAGGTGAGAATTAGCACAACAAGCCGAATCGAGCCGAGCCAGGACTGGGGAACTCGCCTCAAAGAAGATTACAGACTTCGCTCCCAGTGAGTCCTTTTGAGCGAAAGCAGGTGGGGCGTCTCTAAGATGAATCGGAATAATCGCAACAAAAGGAATCAACCATGATTCATCAATTTGGAGCACAATTTGTTCTAGATGGTGACCTTAATACCGGTTATTGACGGGTACCACAATTTGCTAGCCCCGAGGTATACGAGTCATTTCGCACTCCACTGGAGCAATGAAACGGTACATCGCGGAAGAGGCATAGACCTTGAAGATTGCGGGGAGCTAGTTCGAAATCTTATTACTTATCACAGTTGGGAGTACGTGGCTGAGCCACCTACTCGTTGCAACTGGACCCTAGTAAAAGAGTTCTATGCTTATTTAGCGTTACATCCTCATTCCCACACTGTCACGGTTAGAGGATGCACGTTTGCCAATTCCCCTACCACTATAAATACTTATTTTAATTTGGGAGATTTAGTGGATCACCCTGAGGAGTTCTCTAGTGTGTACGACCATTCTGATACAATGTTAACGGAAATCGGTGATTACTTTGGTATCGAGTGGTATATGGGCCAATATGCTCGTAATTTTCAAGAGGCGGCATTCACCACTTGGAAAGACAAGTTCTTACATCGGTTCCTGTGTTCTGATATACTTCCAAATAGCCACACCTCTACAGTTTACAATTCTCAGGCTGCCTTGATGTATTGACTATGGTCAGAGCGACCTGTGGATTTAGGCACGGTCATACGGGAAACATGACCGGGGTAGCCAACAATAGCAGGACCGTTCTGCCTTACGGTTCCATGATTTCAGACCTTGCAATTGCAGCTGGCTGCCAGGTAATAGGGGCAGATGTGTATGTTGACCCGGAAGCACCTTTGTCAAGATCATCAGTTCCGGCTCACACCAATGCCAATCAACGTCAAAGGTCACCACCTCGACCCCGCCAAGCAAGGAATGCCGGTGCAGGCAATGCCACCAACCGAGGGCGAGACATGGAGCAACTTTTTGCTCGTATTAATGGAATGGAGCGGACAGTGGCTGAGACTCATCGCATGGTCGGGAGGATTGTGCAGAATATGGATGAAGATGATGTTCCTAGGACCCGCCGTGCACGTCGACCTACACCTCCACCTGGTTTTGAGGGGCAGGAACCCTCTCCTTCTCGTGTTCCTTCTAGATTTAGACGATCTTTTGATGAAGATGATTGAGTATATCTTTGTCTCTCTTGATTAGTATATCTTCCTATGTATCGAGTCTGTTGTCTGTTTTCTAAATCACAATGTTGTACTAAAAAGCAAGTTAGGATTAATATTTTCAATGTTTCAGACATGTAATCATTTTAAGGACTTAAAAGTGTTTAAGGTTTAATGTTTTCCTTTTACTGTCCCTTTTTCGATTATTATTTTTTATGAGCTAACGATGTAACGAGTTTTGAGCTTTGTTGAAGACTTATTTTGCAGCGATAGAACTTCGTGTTCGATCTCCAGTTTGCTTATATTCCTAGAAGTTCCTCGACGTGCTTGGAATACTCCGATATTCTGCTTCTTACTTGAGAACCGTTTCCCGAGCTAAGTCTTTTTCTTACGGTCTCATTTTTTTTCTTTGTCATCGGGGACAATGACATGTTTAAGTGGGGGGTAGGAGACTTAGCTATGATGTGCTATAATTAGAAATTAAAAGAAACGGTATGGTAGAAAAATTAAGAAAAATTGAAAAAATTGAATAAATGCCATATTATTTATCTCGTACCCTTAGAGTTGTAAGTTCCTAGCTAAGAATTGATAGGAAAGGAACCAAGTTGCATGAGTACGTGATCATTTTATACTTATGTGAATGTAAATTTAAGGATATTCATGCCGATTGTTGCAAGTAGTTATTCATTATTCGATTACTCAATCTTTGAATCGATCTTTACCGCACGAATTATAATAATTGAAGAAATAATGTGTACATTGCGTAGATGATTGGTTATGTAGACTTAGTATCGATATTTATCTGCTGATGTATTCCTATCTTCTAGCCATCAAAGCGGAGTAATAAGCTTGAGAATTATCTGTGTTTTGACAATGCGTTAAACACTTGGCTTGTAGTAACGTTACCAAAGTAGCCCCGCGCTTGTGGTAATATTCAATGCTATTGACTAATCCGTGAGAGGAGGATTCTTGCAATGCATAATTTACTTTTAAACCAAGTTTCTTTCTTGAGATGTGTTAATGCTTGAAAATGTGAAAATGCGAGAAAATGCAACTTTTTAATAGGCTTTGAGTATTTCTCGGTCTCCAAGTCCAAAAACCATTTAGATAACGCTCTTGCTTATTGCACCATGTCTTTACCCATGCGAGGCTTAAGAAGTAGGAATACTGATGTTGGTAGGTTGAGATTGCGACGTTAGCATAAACTCCAATCTTGCCACGATTATATAAAAAATTGAATGCACATGCACACATCACTTCGATTCATAGCATGTAGTGAATAATGGATGCCTAATGAGCATGACTGGTATGAGTTGACTCGAGTTTCTTGCATAAGTATGATCTGACCATGGAAAATGTTGTCTTGGGGAATGACGTATTGATGCTTTGTTCGGGACGATCAAAGTCTAAGTGGGGGGTAGTTGATGACGGTCAAAATATACCCGTAAAAGTCATCAAAATTATCCTTAAATCGAGCCTAATAATATATATTTTTATGTTAAATCACATGTGTATATTGATTATTTAATGTTATGTGATTTATAGAATAGAAATTGGTATTTATCCGTTTTTTTATCATTTAAATACAATTTACTGTGCAATAAATGTTTATTTTGTAGATAAAAATAAATTGGAGATTTTCTACCAAAGAAGAAGATAAATTTCAAGGAAATTCGAAGTGGAATCGGATTAAATTGAGGATAAATATCGAAGCGGCACGAGCAGAGGAGTACGGAATACAAAGAGCCAGCGAGCCAATCCAATTTTGGAGGACTCGGCAAATGAGTCCCCTGTCTCAGGGGCGAGTCCTTTTCCTATCCGGATTAGCTTGGAATTATCCTAATGGCGTTTTCGGACCTCATTTGGATTTAGAAACCTAGTTTAGATCGGTTCAGCTTATCCCATACAATTTTTACTCTATATATACTTGTACTAGTTCATTAGCAAAACACACCTTACACACCTCAGACACTTCTTTCAAATTATAATAAAGTTCTCAGTTTTTCTCAGAGTGTTTCTATACAAGTGCTGCAATAATGTAAGTTATTGTATTTATTTCCTCTTAGTTCTTTATAATTAAGTCCCCAATTATTGTTTATCGTTTGACATTGTTAGTTCTTAGTTAAATTATGTAGATCTAGGATTAAGACGTGAGGCAGTAGGGATTCCTCGTCTATAAGGATCCACACGCCCACGCCTATGTCTCGTGATCTATGTATGACTTTATTTTGATCAACAATCGTGTTTCTAGTAGATATATATAATTGCTTTATGAATTTCGATTTTATCCGTTACGTATAGAGAAACGCTAAGATTTAGTTGTTCGCCGAGTCAGTCTAGCCACGTCTTTATGGTGTGATTGTCCATTTAGAATTTCTTATCTTAGTAGGTATGGCTACGGCTACGTTGCTCGTCCGTTTTAATTAAAACGTGTTGTTAGGAAATACCAATATAATACTCCTAGGTCGGCTCATGAATTGATCTTCCGGGACTTTCAGCGAGATCTAGATCTGTGTTATATTAGGGAATTGCGCGCGCCTAATTATACGTAAATCGTAGATTAACATGATACCTAAAAAGTTAGTGTTAATGGGACAGAGACTGATGCGATCACTTAGAAAGTACGCCTAACCACAGGAATGTTGCCTAGGTGAGGAATACGGTTAATATCGGCATCCCTAGTTTTGTAAGCGTGCGAGTTATATGAGATGGAGGCCTACGAAGAGAAGTCACGTAATGTAGCATAGTGATCTAAATGGACTACCCGGAGCTAGATCTAGTTTAGGGGATGACTCCCGTAGCCAATATAAAAGAAGTACGAATCGGATTAATAGTTGTCGAGTCTAGCTTAATTATATAGAATCTCTAGATCCAAACGACAACATAATAATTGGGGAGATTAATTACGTGTCTTTATTTGTGTTTTATTGAGTCGTGTCGTTTATCTTTTCTTGTCTTTTGTTGGTCGTAGACCGCCTTCATGTGCTCAGCATGAATGATTAATTGTTTATATATAAAATGATCCACAATTGGTTCCCTATGGGATCGACCTTGATTCGCTATAACTATACTACGATTGACCTAGTCCTCTTGCTAGTATTGGTTTATGGTGGTCAAGTATTTTATTATCACTTGATCTATGTCATCATTAATCACTGAAGAGGACAATGCTCTTCTCGGGGCTGCTATTTCAATGGATGAAATAAAATGGGCTGTTTTTTTATCTTTCCTAATAGAACGCCGGGGCCGGATGGTTTTTCTAGCATCTTCTTTCAAGTCTTTTGGGATGTGGTTCAAGTCGATGTCCAAAATGCAGTTAAAGATATTTTAACTGGCCGCCCTTTACCCCGAGCTGTGGGATCCACTTTCATTACCTTGATTCCTAAGACGGATGCGCCTACTAGGTTTAGGGATTTCAGACCCATCTCTCTCTGCACAGTTGTTAACAAAATCTTCACCAAAATTCTGACGCACAGACTGCAACTTCTGCTTGGTAAACTCATTTCTGATGAACAATCGTCTTTCGTCAAGGGTAAAGATATTGCAGAAAATATTATTTTCGTGCAAGAGATCATTCAACATTTGCATAAAAAGGTTCACGGCCACAATATGGCTTTCAAACTGGATATTGTTAAAGCTTTTGACAGAGTCTCCTGGCCGTTTTTATCGCAAATTCTCCATTCTTTTGGGTTCAATCATACCTTCATTGACCTTATTATGAACAACCTGCGGGGATGCTATTCCTCTATTTTGCTTAATGGCACTCCCACTGGCTTCTTCCAGTCTTCCCAAGGCATCAAGCAGGGTGATCCTCTTTCCCCGTATCTTTTTATCTTGGTCAGTGAAGCCTTCACCCACGATCTAAAAGCTCTTTTCCAAGATCCGGTCATGCAGCACTACTCTCTTCCTCGGCATTTCCCACAAGTTACTCATTGCCTGTACGCAGATGATCTTATTATTTTTTGTAGGGGGTTTAAACGTAACATAGACAAAATTATTTCTTTCATTCAGACTTATGAGAAGGGTACTGGTCAGAAAGTGAACCTTGATAAAATTTTCTTTGTGGCTTCGAAGCATTGTCCTCCTGGATCGATACGAAGGCTCATGGCTATGAATGGTATTCAGAGGACAACTTGCCCTTTCACTTATTTGGGTTGCCCGGTCTTTGTTGGCCGCCCAAAAAGGTCTCACTTTGACTATCTTATTGATAAAATTCAGAAAAGACTAGAAGGCTAGAAATCGAAGCTGCTCACAATAGGTGGTTGCCTCATTCTCATTAAGCATGTTTTATCCTCCATTCCGATACATACCATTGCTGCTTTGCAAGTTCCTCACTCGATGCTTAATTAGATTCATCGCATTTTTTGAAACTTTTTGTGGGGCAATACTGAGCAAGTGAAGAGACGTATCTGGAGATCCTGGGAGAACATCTGTGGTCCTACTGAAGAAAATGGACTGGGGGTTCATAATATCAAATATGTACAACTCGCTTTTGCTTGCAAGCTTTGGTGGAAAATCTGTAATCGAGTTGGCTTATGGGGTAAGAGTTTTTCCATGTTGCCTCATCTGCAGATTCTGCATCCTTGGCGTATAATGCAAAAATTTGAAACTATGGTGAATCTCCACTTGAGGCCGATTAAAATAGCCAATTGGGATTGGGTCTGGGCGTCTAATGCCATGGACAAATTTACTATTGCTTATGCCTACAACATTATTCACAGAAGGAGAGATATTGTTGTTGAACTGAAAGAGATCTGGAAGCCAAATATACCTATTAAAATTTCGGTATTCATGTGGTGGCTCCTCAATAACATGCTTTCACTACCTTGTATGTTGTGTGTATTTGGGCAACACGGTCCCTTTAAATGCCCTTTCTACAGTGCGGAAGATACTAGAGATCATACTTTTTATAATTGTTCCTTCTCTCGAACTTTTTCTAGTCGCTTCTGCAATTTCATCCTCTTGTTGCGGATTTTTGGTCTTATCTTCGGTGTTGGTGGTACCCGGATCGGAATGGCTCAGTGAAGAAAGTTTTCCAACTGGTTTCTTCTTTGATTCTTTGGGAAATCTGGAAATGCAGAAATCGGATCATTTTTTACGATTCCAGAACTTCTATTCAGAATGCAATCCTCAACATCAGACAAAGCTTATATTACTCTCTGCTAAACAAAACCCTTATAAGGGTGGATAATTATGATGACTGCTTGCTGGAAAATCGTCTCATTGGTTCCTTTTCCATGTGGATTTCTATGCACACCATTTTGGTGATTTGGCAAAAACCGCCGGATCATTTGGTTAAATTGAATACTGATGGCTCTTCCATAGGTAACCCTGGCCCTTCAGGTGGTGGTTATCTAATTCACGACTCTCACGGTCAACTTCTTTATGCCAAAAGTGAACCTTACGCTAATTGCACCAGTCTCATTGCGGAAATGAAGGCTCTTCTTGCAGGACTTACTTATTGTATGGAGCATCAATTGTTTTATGTCCTGGTGGAAACGGATTCTTTAGTCCTAACCAATATCATCTCTGGGAATTGTGAGTCCTCTTGGCAGATTGATGATGATATTCGGTCTATCGGAGATCTTATCCACGCACACCCTATGCAGATTTCCCATATTTACCGTGAAGCTAACAAAGCTGCTGATTTTCTTGCCACTTCGGCATCCTCTAGCAGAAGGAAGGCAACCTACATGTCTCGGAATAACATCCCCTCGGCCCTCAGGCTTATTTTATATGATGATCAGCTTGCCATCTCTTTCATTCATCGAGTACGTGGGCCTGCACGCATCCGTCAATTTATTGATGGGTGCAAACCAGGTTGTACCTATTCTTTTGGGTAGATTTAACATGTATGATTTTTGTTTGAATTACTACATCGTTAATCACCTTGCAGGCAATTGCTTCATCTATGGTGTGAGGTATCTGATTCATTCTCAACTGCTCGAAAGATGGAACAAATCGTGGAGTGGAATTTTGGAAGCACCCTCCAACACTCTGAAGGATGCAATTCAGATCCATGTGCAACAAAATTGGAATACTCTTTCTGACATGGTCGAGGATAATTACTCACAGGAGTTTAGACGCACAAGACCCAAGAGACCCAAGGAACATAACAACGCATGTTTTATTATTGAATTAGAGATGGGGAGATGATGATACCTGGATGAAACATGAAGCACATGATGCTATTCAAGCATTGAGTTATGAAGACATGCATGATGCAACTCTAAACTCTTTTTACAATTCCACTTGTAATTTCTTCTTGGGGGGGGCTTAACTTTTTTTGGAAACATAGGGTGATGTACTCTTTCCTATAGTATGGATTTTCCTACACTGGGTTTGCCAACCATATGGTTTTAGGAGGCAGGGCCATGTTTCGTCAACGCCTTTTGGTATAAGGGGAGGGCCAGGATACGGCATGTACGAACATTCTCTTATTTTTAATATATAAAGGTTTCGTTATTAAAAAAAACTTGTATTTGTATTTGTATCTTCCTATTAATAAGATGGTTTCGTGTTTTTATGTTCACATGATTGCAGCAGGTGCTGTGGTACTTCAGAATGAGGGTTCAATAGTGCTCTAAAAAAAATTAAGGGTTCAATATGGTTGTGCTTCTGCGGATAACATGATTTGTGAGAAGAGTTATTGTGCATCAATTATTGGGGACATGTGCTAAATGGATGGTTGTGATACATCCACATCACACCCAAACACATGCATTGTGTGAAAATGGATGAGTTGGACTTGGATGTATCTCATCCATCCACTTGGTATAACTTGACGCACCATAAATTTTCTCCATAATTTGGTGTCTTAATACCCTTTTCAGACGAGGCCTGTTTAAAGAGCATCTCCAGAGATGAATTTTTACTTTACGTATTCCGGCTATTTTATGAGTTTTTTTTTATACTTTTACGCGTTTGGATTGTGGTAATGGAATGGAAATGAATGTTTCTTTCATTCCACTCTATCAATTTGGCGTGTTTGGCGACAGAAGAATGGTATATGTTTTCATTCCAACGGAATGAAAATGGAAGATTTTCATTCCATAAAAAATCCAATTGAATGGTCGGAATGGAATGAAAAAATAAATCCTGCAATAAGAAACGATTTCATTCCATTACCTACCAAACGCAAAAATGGAATGATATCATTCCATTCAATTGCATTCCATTCCAACAGATTCATTGCATTCCATTATATTCCATCAATCCAAACGAGCGATTATGATACTGACTTCTTGTCACACGATATTTTGACACTTTCGGGAGTCTTGATATTTTTGTGAGATTAACTTTTGGGTACATGTATTTCGTTTCTTTTGCAAATCATGTTTTTTTAGTGGATTTTAAAAATCTTGTTGTATTTG
This sequence comes from Gentiana macrophylla, assembly GCA_026214975.1. Classification (NCBI taxonomy): domain Eukaryota; kingdom Viridiplantae; phylum Streptophyta; class Magnoliopsida; order Gentianales; family Gentianaceae; genus Gentiana; species Gentiana macrophylla. The sequence goes on along the minus strand of CM047807.1, from coordinate 8,141,392 downwards.
TATAAATTTGTCTCGTGTTCTCTCCAATTGTCATTGTTACACTATATGTGACTTTCAAATGTGCACCTGGAAAGAAAAAAAAATAGGCAAAGAATGGACCCGATGATAGATGCATGAGTATTTCTTTATTAAAACTTAAGGAAAGAAATAATAATAATCAAGGATTGTTATAAAATAACTAATAAGTAAATAAAAAAACCTATATAAAGAAAATAGTACCAAAGTTTAGTACTGTAAATCTCTACTTATTAACTTCCCAGCTTAAGTATTTAAAGGTTGGGATCTAGCCTGCTTAACAAACACAACCACTCCATATACTTATATATATACAGTGAGAGACGGCTCATCCCTCTACTCATCACATGGGATGTGGGTAACTAATCAAAGGTCATCATGTGAAGACCACGCATTCACGACTAAATATAATTTCGGATGATTATCTATCATGGGGTATCGTTTAATAAAAACACGACATATTACACGTGGCCTTATGGTGTAAATAAATCTGCCGATTACACCATATATTTACGTCGATACTCATCCATTATGTCGTGCTTGATTTGAGAATTAGCTATTAACTAAACTAGCTGCGGATTAGTATTTTACACGGAGGAGATAGATATTATATATAATGGACATCCACACATTACGAGTTATATTTATAACACAAGTTATAACACGTAATATTTATAACACTCCGCCTTGAATGTCCATTCCACAAAGAATCTACCTCGTTAAACCTTCATTATGAAAAAACCCTGTGGGAAAAAATCTTTATGAAGGAAAAAGAGTACAACCTTCATTTGTGTTTTACTCCCCCCAATTGGACCACCTCTTCAAATCTTTGAGTCGGCGCATTCCGATCCTCTTGATAATTTCTCAAATGTGGCGTGAGGCAATGCTTTAGTGAACAAATCTCTTTGGATTGTCACACGATCGATTTGTTGAACATCGATATCCCCTTTCTTCTAAAGATCATGTGTAAAGAAGATTTTCGGTGATATACGCTTTGTCTGGTCGCCTTTTATATAGCCTCCTTTCAACTGTGCTATACACGCTGCATTGTCTTCATACAATGTGGTTGGTTTATCCTTGTCAACGGGTTAACCACAACTCTCTCAGATGTAATGTGTCAATGGCCGTAACCAAACACATTCTCGAATAGCTTCATGAACAGCTATTATCTCGGCATGATTCAATGATGTCGCTGTCAAAGATTGTTTAGTCGAATGCCATGAGATTGTCATACCACCACTAAGGAACAAGTAGCCTGCTTGGGACTTTGCTTTGTGAGGATCCGATAAATATCCCGCATCGGCGTAACCAATGATCTCCGGACTTGATTTGTTTGAATAGAACAATCCGAGATCTATTGTCCCTTGAAAATACCGGAACATTTGTTTGACTCCGTTCCAATGTCGTTTCGTTGGAGCCGAGCTAAACCTGGCCAATAAATTCATAGAGAAATAGATATCTGGCCTAGTATTATTGGCTAGGTACATTAACGCACCAATAGCACTATCGTATGGTACTTCAGGACCAAGCACCTCTTCATTCTCTTAACATGGTCGAAATGGATCTTTATTGACATCAAGCAATCTAACAACCATTGGGGTACTCAATGGATATTATTTGTCCATATTGAATCGTTTCAGGATTTTCTCTGTATATACCGATTGATGCACAAAGATGCCATCTTCTAGATGCTCAATTTGTAAACCAAGAACAAATCTCGTTTGTCCAAAATCTTTAACCTCGAATTCTTTTTTCAGATAATCAACGGCTTTTGAAACTTCTTCAGGAGTTCCAACAATATTTAAGTCATCAACATATACAGAGATTATTGCAAATTGTGATTCACATTTTTGGATAAAAACACATGGACAAATCAGATCATTTTTATAACCCTATTTAATTAAGCTTTCACTAAGACTATTATACCACATTCGACCAGATTGCTTTAATCCATACTGGGACTTTTGTAACTTGACAGAATAAATCTCTCAGGGTTTTGATTTACTTGCTTCAGGCATTCTAAATCCTTCTGGGACTTTCATATAAATATCAATGTCAAGTTTCCCGTATAGATAAGCTGTAACAACGTCCATAAGACGCATTTCGACATTTTCATGCACTGCTAGGCTCACGAGGAATCGTAATGTTATCGAATCCACTACCGGTGAATATGTTTCTTCCTAATCGATACCGGGCCTCTGTGAAAAGCCTTGGACGACAAGTCATGTTTTATATCTCAATATTTCATTTTTCGTATTTCGTTTACGCACGAGTGCCCATTTAAATCCTACCGGCTTTATCCCTTCAGGGGTACGTACTACAGGTCCAAAAACTTCACTTTTTGCCAGTGAATTTAGTTCTGACTTAATGGCATCCGGCCATTGCGGCCATTCTTTTCTATTTTGACAATCTTTAATCGATGTCGGTTCGTGGTTCTCGTTTTCTCCCATTATTTCAAGTGCAACATTATATGTGAAGATATGATCGACGATTACATCCTCTTGGTTCCATTTTGTCCCAGAAGTAACATAATTAATTGATGTTTCTATAGACCCCCGAGGGTCTATAATTTTAACGCTCTTCGGAATCTCATCATCAATTTTGGAATCGTCAGTTGGATCACCTTGATCATTTTGTCCACTTTTATTTTGAGGATTTTTATCTTTTGCACCAACCTGTCTACCACGCTCTGGCGCGGTTTAGATTCACTTGCAGTAACATTCTTATCAAGTCCTTACGAGGCGATTTACGAGTGGAACTTTTGCAAAATTTTCTATATATGATTTAGTGACTCTATTGGAGTCATTAAATGCATCGAGCAAGTGGGTTGCTATTTCACGCAAATGAATAATTCTACGAATTTCCGGTTCACATGCACATACGAGGATCAAGAAATCCTAACGTCGTTTTCCAAGAGATTTCATTATATTTCTTATGAACATCGGGTTCATTTTCTCCCCCTAATCTCGGGAAAACAGTTTCATCGAAATGGCAGTCTGCAAACCTAGCAGTAAACAAGTCACCCGTCAGGGGTTCCAGATATCTAATGATGGATGGTGAATCATACCCCATATAAATGCCCAATCTTCTTTGTGGGCCCATCTTGGTATGTTGCGCTGCCGGCGCAATCGGTACATAAACAGCACATCCAAATGTGCGTAAATGAGAAATATTAGGCTCATGACCAAAAGCTAATTGATAAGGGGAGAATTTATTATAGCTTGACGGTCTAATGAGCAAAAGTGCAGCCCCATGTAATATTGCATGCCCCCATGTAGACACAAGTAGCTTTCTTCTCATTAACATTTGTCTAGTAATCAACTGTAATCTTTTAATACATGATTCAGCTAGACCATTTTACGTGTGAACATGAGCAACAGGATGTTCCACGGTAATTCCAACTGACATACAATAATCATCAAACACATGTGATGAATATTCCCCAGCATTATCCAGATGAATACTTTTAAACGGAAAGTCTGGAAATTGTGCTCGTAGGCAAATTATTTGTGCAAGAAACTTTGCAAATGCCATGTTACGAGTCGACAATGTTAGGAAATCAACTAGTCAATTTCAAGTGCCACAAAAACCTAAAAAATTGACACAATAGACCTATTGCGACGCCTATTGTTTTTGTGTCACCCGAGGCAAAGCAACTATGTGGCAAAAAGTTCTTACCATGCCTTTCGCCACATTGCGGCAAGAAGTTAAGAACAATATAAAAGGAATGTAATTGTAAATTAGTCATATTTTTAATGACTAGACAATGTAATAAATGATGTTTCCTTCAAATTTATGAGTTTCAAAAAATCTCAAACAAATTGAAAATGAGAGAGTTTGAAATAGGAGGTTTGAACACTGACCAATATCAAGAAGTAACCGGAGTTCATCATAGACCATCAACAAATTAAATGACTTTCTTTTATTTTTGTTTTTATCCGAAAGATAGGTTTCTTTTATTTGATGATTATTTTGGAATACGTTTTATATATATATATATCCCATATATCAATATAATAAATAAAATATAAATCTCATAACTTTAATTAATGTGTTTCGCATGCAGTTGTATTGGACCCCGAATACCACGCATAAAGATCCACAATATTTTCCCGAACCAGAAAAGTTTGATCCATCAAGATTTGACGGAAAAGAATGGTGCCATATTAAATGCGTTCTTTTCGAGGAGGTTCGCTAATTTTCCCTGGAAAAGATCTCGGCCGAATCATGATTCTAGTTTTCCTCCATAACCTGGTGCAAAGGTTCCACTGGGGAAAAGTCATTCCTGATGAAAAAGTTTGTATCCAACCGATCCTTGTCCCTGTCAAGGGGTTGCATGTTCGCCTTCATGCATATAATTGATCAAAGATTTATTCCAAGAAAACTTTGAGATGGATATATACACCAGTTTATTGTATAAGATATTCAATGCTTTCAGGACTATTTACTTGTATTAGTATTTGTATCTTTCTATTAATAAGATGGTGTCGTGTTTTTATGTTCACATGAATGCAACAGGTGTTGTGGTACTTCAGAATGAGGGTTCAATAGTCCTCTAAAAAAATTAAGGGTTCAATATGGTAGTGCTTCTGTGGATAACATGATTTGTGAGTACAGTTATTGTGCATCAATTATTAGGGAGATATACTAAATGGATGGTTGGGATACATCCACATCACACCCAAACACATGTATTGTGTGAAAATGGATGAGTTGGACTTGGACGAATCTCATCCATCCACTTGGTATAACTTGATGCACCATAAATTTTCTCCATAATACCCTTTTCGGACGAGGCCTGTTTGAAGTCTGGGATTGACTTAAGATATTAAAAGAGCATGCATATCCAATGATCAATTTTTACTTTACGAATTCTGGCTATTTTACGAGTTTTTTCATATTAGTTAGTATACATTATTTACTATATTAAAGTTGCATCTTTGGTAGTACGCTTTTTGCGACGTTTTGGTCATCCGGCTTTAGCGACGTTTGGGTCGTCGCTATACCAAATTTTTTGTCTTTTCCCCCTTTTTTTTTGGTAAGGTAAAACGAAGTCGTATGATTTGGTACGGTGTTTATCACTAGGGTTTTTATTTGAAGCATTCAATTCTTTGATTCGAGTTTCGGAAATTTTAATTGTGTTATTATGTAGTTTTATTTAGTACATCGAAACTCGGTTTGACTTTTTGTGCCGCGATGGTGCATTTCGATCTTAATTTTTGGTTAAGTAAAACAAAGTCGTATGATTTGGTACGGTGCCACAAAAACTACTAGAAAATAAAATATTGTTTAGTATACAATATTAAAGTTGCATCTTTGGTAGTACGCTTTTTGCGACGTTTTGGTCGTCGGCTTTAGCGACGTTTTGGTCGTCGCTATACCAAAATTTTGTCTTTTCCTCTTTTTTTGGTTAGGTAAAAGCGAAGTCGTATGATTTGATGCGGTGTTATCACATCAACGTGTTTATCACTAGGTTTTTTTTGAAGCATTCAATTCTTTGATTCGAGTTTGGAAATTTTAATTGTGTTATTATGTAGTTTATATTGGTACTTTGAAACTCTGGTTTGACTTTTTTTGTGCACGAAGGTGCATTTTGATCTTCGAATTTTTGGTTAAGTAAAACAAAGTCGTATGATTTGAGTACGGTGCCACAAAAACTACTAGAAAATAAAATATTGTAAAATTAGACAAGGAATGAGAATGTTCATTCGATCATGATACATAAAAGATACATAAAAATAAAAACGAGATTCAACTCCCATTTATCTTACTTATCCTTGGTTAATTTACTTGATAAAAGATAAGAAAATGAAAATCTTCCGAACCTTTTCTTTTTTATTTCTTTTTATTAGTATTAGTTAGGGTTAAGTCGGCATGAATAAATTCTCTACGAGTAACAATTCATTTATTCGAGTTTGGGAAATTTTAATTTTGTTATTATGTAGTTTTATTGGTTAATGTAAACTACTGGTTTGACTTTTTTTGCGAAGGTGCATTTTGATCTTCGTGATTTTTTCTCACATGTAACCTTTCTTTGCGCAACATTGCAGCGTATTATCGCCTCTAAAGGATGGTTTAAATGCTTTTCTAAGCATTGAAGTGAGTTGATATCTTCTTTTTTTTCTTTAAAGTAAATTTATTGCAGACATAAAAACTATAATCGGTGCAAGATTAAAAAGTGAGAAGCGTGCAGACGCATCGCACGGTGGCCCCCACTAGTTATACTTTTATAACTGACTTCTTGTCGCACGATATTTTGTCACTTTCGTGAGTCTTGATATTTTTGTGAGATTAACTTTTGGGTACATGTATTTCGTTTCTTTTGCAAATCATGTTTTTTAGTGGATTTTTATAATCTTGTTGTATTTGTATAAATATGTCTCGTGTTCTCTCCAAATGTCATCGTTACACTACATGTGTCTTTCACAGGTGCACCTGGAAAGAATGAAAAAATAGACAAAGAATGGACCCAATGATAGATGCATGAGTATTTCTTTATTAAAACTTAAGGAAAGAAATAATAATAATCAAGGATTGTTATAAAATAACTAATAAGTAAATGAAAGAACCTATATAAAGAAAATAGTACCAAAGTTTAGTGCCGTAAAACTCTATTTATTAACTTCCCAGCTTAAATCTAATTGACATCCACACATTACATATTATATTTATAACACAAGTTATAACACGTAATATTTATAACACTCCCCCTTGGATGTCCATTCTAAAGAATCTACTGGTTAAAACCTTCATTATGAAAAAACCACGTGAGGAAAAATCATAATGAAGGAAAAAAAAATCAACCTTCATTTGTGTTTCTCCCACGATTTGAACACCTCTTCAAATCTTTAAGTCGGCGCATTCGATCCTCTTGATAATTTCTCAAATGTTGTAAGCGGTGCTTTAGTGAACAAATCTATTTGGATTGTCACACGATCGATTTGTTGAACATTGATATCACCTTTCTTCTGAAGATCATGCGTAAAGAAGAATTTCGATGATATATGCTTTGTGCAGTCGCTTTTATATAGCCTCGCTTTCAATCGAGCTATACACGTTTGCATTGTCTTTATACAATATGGTTGGTTTATCTTTGTCAACGGGTAAACCACAACTCTCTCGGATGTAATATGTCAATGACCGTAACCAAACACATTCTCGAATGGCTTCATTAACAACTATTATCTTGGCATGATTCGAGGATGTCGCAGTCAAAGATTGTTTAGTCGAACGCCATGAGATTGTCGTACCACCACTAAGGAACAAGTAGCCCATTTGCGAATTTGCTTTGTGAGGATCCAATAAATATCCCGCATCGGTGTAACCAATGATCTAAGGACTTGATTTGTTTGAATAGAACAATCCGAGATCTATTGTCCCTTGCAAATACCAGAACATTTGTTTCACTCCGTTTCAATGTCATTTCGTTGGAGCCGAGCTAAACCTGGCCAATAAATTTATAGAGAAAGAGATATCCGGCCTAGTATTATTGGCTAGGTACATTAATGCACCAATAGCACTGAGGTATGGTACTTCAGGACCAAGCACCTCTTCATTCTCTTCACGTGGTCGAAATGGATCTTTATTGACATCAAGCAATCTAACAACCATTGGGGTACTCAATGGTTATGATTTGACTATATTGAATTGTTTCAGGATTTTCTCGGTATAAGTCGATTGATGCACAAAGACGCCATCTTCTAGATGCTCAATTTGTAAACCAAGACAAAATCTCATTTGCCCAAAATCTTTAACCTCAAATTCTTTTTTGAGATAATAAACGGCTTTGAAACTTCTTCAAGAGTTCCAACAATATTTAAGTCATCAACGTATACAGAGATTATTGAAAATTGTGATTCACATTTCCGGAAAAACACATAGACAAATCAGATCATTTTTATAACCCTCTTTAATTAAGCTTTCACTAAGATGATTATACCACATTCATCCAGATTGCTTTAATCCATACAGGGACTTTTGTAACATGATAGAATAAATCTCTCGGGGATTTGATTTACATGCTTCAGGCATTCTAAATCCTTCCGGGACTTTCATATAAATATCAGTGTCAAGTTTCCCGTATAGATAAGCTGTAACAACATCCATAAGACACATTTCGACATTTTCATGCACTGCTAGGCTCACGAGGTATCGTAATGTTATCGAATCCACTACTGGTGAATATATTTCTTCATAATCGATACTGGGCCTCTACGAAAAGCCTTGGGTGACAAGTCGTGCTTTATATCTCAATAGTTCATTTTTCTCATTTCGTTTACGCACGAATACCCATTTGAATCCTACAAGCTTTATCCCGTCAGGGGTATGGACTACAGGTCCAAAAACTTCACTTTTTGCCAGTGGATTTAGTTCTGACTTAATGGCATCCTGCCATTGCGGCCATTCTTTTCTATTTCGACAATCTTTAATCGATGTCCGTTCGTGGTCCTCGTTTTCTCCCATTATTTCAAGTGAAACATTATATGCGAAGATATGATCGACGATTACATCCTCTCGGTTACATTTTTTTCCCGGAAGTTACATAATTAATTGATGTTTCTATAGACTCCCCAGGGTCTATAATTTTAACGCTCTTCGGGATCTCATCATCAATTTTGGAATCGCGGTTTGATCACTTTGATCATTTTGTCCTCTTTTCTTTCGAGGATTTTTATCTTTCGCACCAACCAGTCTACCACGCTTCTGGCGCGGTTTAGATTCACTTGTAGTAACATTCTTATCAAGTCCTTCTAGAACTGATATACGAGCTGGAACATTTGTGGATTCTATATATGATTTAGTGACTCTATTGGAGTCATTAAATGCATCAGGCGTTTGGTTTGCTATTTTCTGCAAATGAATAATTCTCTGAACTTCCAGTTAACATGCACTTGTACGAGAATCAAGAAATCCAAACGTCATTTTCCAAGAGATTTCATTATCTTTCTTATGAACATCGGGTTCATTTTCTCCCCCTAATCTCAGGAAAACATTTTCATCGAAATGGCAGTCTACAAACCTTGCAGTAAACAAGTCACCCGTCAGGAGTTCCAAATATCTAATGATGGATGGTGAATCATACCCCACATAAATGCCCAATCTTCTTTGTGGGCCCATCTTGGTATGTTGTGCTGCCGACGCAATCGGTACATAAACAACACATCCAAATGTGCGTAAATGAGAAATATTAGGCTCATGACCGAAAGCTAATTGATAAGGGGAGAATCTATTATAGCTTGACGGTCTAATGAGCAAAAGTGCAGCCCATGTAATATTGTGTGCCCCCATGTAGACACAAGTAATTTGCGCGTACGATTCCGTTTGCGCATCAAAGGTAAGTATGTTTTTGAGATGATGCAGTATACATGGAAGACATACTCAACAATATGTAGTCAAAAAATGAGAGCCTAAAGTGATTCAATGTTTCTGACATTAATCAGAGTGGAACAATGAAGGCATTAGAAGAAAGAAAACCTAGTGAAAAAGTGGAATAAACAGTGCAGGGACATGGGATTAAGCCTTTAAGACATAAACATACAAAGCAACATTTAAAATTATATGCCAAGCATGCATTTTAAAATCTTCCTTCACTACAATGCAAAAATATGTGCACACAACGGTCCTTAGACATAAAGAGAGAAGTTTCTATAACATCACAAATGATACTCTGCCAACATATTCAAAACGCAAATACACATTAATCCAGGCATTGAGGGCTTGAACCGGTTCTATCTTTCAGAGACAACAGAGCTTCATTTATCATCTGCATAATCAAATCAATTCCAAGAAGTAAAACAGTTAATTTATGAAACCTAAATGATCAAAAACATCATTTGCATTAATGATTCAAGTTCGATTCCATGAATTGAATTACTCCATGAGAACCTTCGTTCACATAAACAATACAACGAGGCTTCTGGATGACGATGATGTCGAGATGATGGCTCAACATAGACACTAATTTATGATTCATTATTTAAACAACATTTAATTAGTAAGATTATCAACCAGAAGTTGTTTTTGCAACACATATACCATCTAGCTAACCAGATTCTACTAACTATCCTTCCTTAAATCGAAGATCAAAAGAGGAAAACATCTTAAAACAGACTGGCTAGATTCTATTAGGTAACTCATAAACTCCTTTCTATCAATTGAATTCCGTAATCTCCTTGTCAAATTCATGAAACAATCAAAACTCATTTAAGAATCATGCTAATAAAACAAAGATTCTATTAGGTAACTCATAAACTCTTTTCTACCGATTGAATTCCATGATCTTCTTGTCAAATTCATGAAGCAATCGAAACTCGTTTAAGAATCATGCTAATAAAACAATCTAGTCACAAGTTCATTCAGATATTTCTTGCTCCCTAAAAATGGTTTATTTACCACTATAACAACACTCAATTTATGAAGCAATAATTCACTCACTTCTCTTAAAATAGCAGACATGTTCAGCTTCTTCAAATAAATAAGGAATTAATTGCATTCAATATCAAGTTATAAAACGATTAGTAACCCTAAAAAAAACGATTAGTAAACATAAGACTACAGCAAATTCAGTAAAAAAATCTTCTATATAAGAATTCATTAGATCAAACACATGGAAAATCTCTCTTACCGTGAGTTTTTCTAACTTAGATGCATCGGCTGTAGTCGGAGCTGAAAAACTGAAGGCGGAAGAGGTAGGAGGAGGAGCTTCGTCAGGTTCCTGCAACTCGACGGCCGATAAGGGCCTGAACTGGGGTGGAGAATCGGATAAAAGAGAGCTATGACGTAATCCAACGTAAGACAGAACACGAGAAACCGATGGCGTGCCATTGATGATCTGAACAAAGATCTGAAAAAACAAAGCTAACCAGTTCAATAGTGTTCTCCACACTTGTATAGTCTTCGGTGCGTACATCTCGCCGGCGGTTGGAGCTAACTCCGCCATTAAAATCGGCTTTTGCCTCAGTTGTCCTTTTGGCTTAGGTCGATGCCGTCTCCGGTCCGGTGCTGCTGGTGAATCTTAGGTTTGACGAGGATGGAAGCCAACCCATCTTCTATAAACCGATCCAACCCTTTCAGTGGAGAAGGAGGGCGATGAGAGGTCAGGAAGGACGGTGGTGGATGCAACCCAACCCATTTCTAAACGACGTCGTTTCCTTGCACACAGCCAAAAAAAAAAAAAAAGACACAAGACGACAAAATGGTCGTCCATCATCCGGATATAATAAATACTACCTATTTACGATACACTGAGAGGCGGCTCATCCCTCTACTCATCACATGGGATGTAGGTAACTAATCAAAGGTCATCATGTGATGACCACGCATTCACGCCTAAATATAATTTTGGATGATTATCTATCGTGGTATCACTTAATAAAGACACGACATATTACAAGTGGCCTTATGGTGTAAATACATCTGCCGATTACACCATATATTTACGTCGATACTCATCCATTATGTCGTGCTTGCTTTGAGACTAAGCTATTAAGTAAACTAGCTGCGGGTTATTAAGTGAGATTGTCGTATCACCACTAAGGAACAAGTAGCCCGTTTGCGACTTTGCTTTGTGAGGATCTGATAAATATCCCGCATCGGCGTAACCAATAATCTCCGGACTTGATTTGTTTGAATAGAACAATCCGAGATCTATTGTCCCTTGCAAATACTGGAACATTTGTTTGACTCCGTTTCATTGTCGTTTCGTTGGAGCCGAGCTAAACCTGGTCAATAAATTCATAGAGAAAGAGATATCCGGCCTAGTATTATTGACTAGGTATATTAATGCACCAATAGCACTAAGGTATGGTACTTCAGGACCAAGCACCTCTTCATTCTCTTCACATGGTCGAAATGGATCTTTATTGACATCAAGCAATCTAACAACCATTGGGGTACCCAATGGTTATGATTTGTCCATATTGAATCGTTTCAGGATTTTCTCTGTATAAGTCGATTGATGCACAAAGACGCCATCTTCTAGATGCTCAATTTGTAAACCAAGACTATTCGTTTGTCCAAAATCTTTAACCTCAAATTCTTTTTTGAGATAATCAACGGCTTTTGAAACTTCTTCAGGAGTTCCAACAATATTTAAGTCATCAACATATATAGAGATTATTGCAAATTGTGATTCACATTTCCGGATAAAAATGCATGGACAAATCAGATCATTTTCATAACCCTCTTTAATTAAGCTTTCACTAAGACGATTATACCACATTCGTCCAGATTTCTTTAATCCATACAAAGACTTTTGTAACTTGATAGAATATATCTTTCGGGGATTTGATTTTTATGCTTCAGTCATTCTAAATCCTTCTGGGACTTTCATATAAATATCAGTGTCAAGTTTCCCCGTATAGATAAGCTATAACAACGTACATAAGACGCATTTCGACATTTTCATGCACTGCTCACGAGGTATCGTAATGTTATCGAATCCACTACTGGTGAATATGTTTCTTCGAAATCGATACCGGGCCTCTGCGAAAAGCCTTGGGTGACAAGTCGTGCTTTATATCTCAATATTTCATTTTTCTTATTTCATTTGCGCACGAATACCCATTTGAATCCTATCGGCTTTATCCCTTCATGGGTACGGACTACAGGTCAAAAAACTTCACTTTTTGCCAGTGAATTTAGTTCTGACTTAATGGCATCCTGCCATTGCGGCCATTCTTTTCTACTTCAACAATCTTTAATTGATGTCGGTTCGTGGTCCTCGTTTTCTCCCATTATTTCAAGTGCAACATTATATACGAAGATTTGATCGACGATTACATCCTCTCGGTTCCATTTTGTCCCGGAAGTTACATAATTAATTGATGTTTCTATAGACTCCCTAGGGTCTACAATTTTAACGCTTTTGGGATCTCATCATCAATTTTGGAATCGTCGGTTTGATCACTTTGATCATTTTGTCCACTTTTCTTTCGAGGATTTTTATCTTTCGCACCAACCAGTCTACCACGCTTCTTGCACGGTTTAGATTCACTTGTAGTAACATTCTTATCAAGTCCTTCTGGAACTGATATACGAGCTGGAACATTTGCAGCTTTTATATATGATTTAGTGACTCTATTGGAGTCATTAAATGCATCAGGCAATTGGTTTGCTATTTTCTGCAAATGAATAAATCTCTGAACTTCTGGTTCACATGCACTTGTACGAGGATCAAGAAATGCTAACTTCGTTTTCCAATAGATTTCATTATCTTTCTTATGAACATCGGTTTCATTTTCTCCCCCTAATCTCGGGAAAACAGTTTCATCGAAATGGCAGTCTGCAAACCTTGTAGTAAACAAGTCACCCGTCAGGGGTTCCAGATATCTAATGATGGATGGTGAATCATACCCCACATAAATGCCCAATCTTCTTTGTTGGCCTATCTTTGCGCTGCCGGCGCAATCGGTACATAAATAGCACATCCAAATGTGCGTAAATGAGAAATATTAGGCTCACGACCAAAAGCTAATTGATAATGGGAGAATTTATTGTAACTTGACGGTCTAATAAGCAAACGTGAAGCCCCATGTAATATTGCATGCCCCCATGTAGACACAAGTAGCTTTGTTCTCACATTTGTCTAGCAATCAACTGTAATATTTTAATACATGATTTAGCTTGACCATTTTGCGTGTGAACATGAGCTACTGGATGTTCCACGGTAATTCCAACACAATGGCCCTCCCCGATGATGAAATCTCAAGTATACTCTCCTTTTGCCTTGGTCAAGACACCGGAGGCCACCACGGAGGGTGGAAAACGGCATACAAGGTTTTACAATGTGGATTTTATTGGCCTACACCTTACAAGGACGCACATCGTTTTGCATGAGCATGTGTTGCATGCAAAAAGTGGGGAAATGTGTCCAGGAGGCATGAGATGCCCCTCCAACCTATTTTGGAGTGTGAGATATTTTAAGTTTGGGGCATCGACTTCATGGGCCCATTCCCTCACTCGTTTGGTAATAAGTTTCTTTTAGTAATGGTTGATTATGTTTCTAAATGGGTTGAAGCGCAAGCCTACCCCACTAATGATTCTAAGGTAGTGTGGAAATTCTTAAAGAAGAACATTTTCACTAGATTTGGAACTCCCCGAGCTATCATTAGCGATCGAGGCTCGCACATTTGCAACCGACCATTCACTAAACTTCTTGAGAGCTATGGTGTAAAACACAAAGTCGGCACACCGTATCACCCACAAACGAGTGGGCATGTTGAAGTGTCAAACCGAGAGGTGAAAAGGATCATTGAAAAAATAGTGGACATTAACCGTAAGAATTGGTCGGTGAGGCTTGACGATGCACTTTGGGCTTACCGCACTACTTTTAAGACACCTATTGGATGTTCACCGTATAGATTGGTTTTTGTCAAGTCTTTTCATTTTCTCGTTGAATTGGAGCACCGAGCTTATTGGGCTATTAAGTTTTTGAACTTCGATCCCAAGCTTGTGGGTGATCATAGGTTGCTCCAACTCGCTGAACTTGACGAGTTTCGCCTTGATGTATACGAGAACGCCCAAATTTACAAGGAATGAACCAAGTCATTTCATGACAGGAAGATCTTTGATCGAGAGTTCCATGTGAATGAAAAAGTGCTCTTGTATAACTCACGACTGAGATTGTTTCCAGGCAAGCTTAAATCCAGGTGGATAGGTCCATTTGTTGTCACAGAGGTATATGCATCCGGTGCAGTTGAGCTTAAAGATGACAAGATGACATTCATAGCAAATGGTCATCGCGTTAAACAATTTATTGAAGAAGAGGGCATACCTCGAGAGGAGGAGATGATGTTCCTTGAAGACCCTCCAATGGACTGAACAATTCCACAGTCTAGCTATAGAGTATAAATTTAGTACACCACGGGTACTATCTTTCATTTTACTTACTAAGCATTATCTTTTGGTTGGTTTGTATGCTTAATTGCTAGTGCTTATGTGAGTAAGTGTTGGTAGTGTCCCTAACTGATAATCTGTATAATTCTATTGTCTCTACCGTATAATCTCGTCAAGCGAACGACGTTAAAACAACAGCGCTACTGGGAGACAGCCCGTTATTTGATAAATTGTGAGTCATTCCATAATTATTTTGATAAGTTTGGTGAATAATCATAGTTATCACTTTGGGTAAGTGTAGAAATGCTTTTGGCGTATGCCAAGTTTGCTCTTGACACACGCCAATTTTACTGTAGACATTCAGAGAGTTTAGGCATTTTTCGTGGCGTGCGTCAATCTTGGTTTGGCATGCGTCAAATCAGTGGGTTATTAGGGCTAGGATTGGAAGTGGCGTACGCCATTCACTTTTGGTGTGCGTCAGTGCGAGCAGTTTTGAATTAAAACGGTTCTACTCCTCTTCTCTCTCCTCATAACTCCATTTCTATCAAAATTCCACTCCTTTTTCTCCCCATATTCATCAGTTTTTCTCCCATTACCACACTATCTTCTCTATTCCTTCATCACCATCAAACACTACACTATTTTCCATCCTTCTTCTTTCACTTGTTCTAGCATTGAAGAGGACCCTGTTTTGACTAGAAGACACTCTTCCGCATTTCCGGAATCCCTCTATATTTTCCGGCGACCTCTACCTTTTTCGGTGGTGTTTCTTAATCCAACAAGGTATTATGGCTTACTCCTCCTTTTTCAATTTAATTTCTTTTGGTTATTTGTATATTATGATTGATTGAAACCGGAGGAATGGCTTATTTTTGATATTGTTGTATTGTTGGATTGTTGTGAACACCCGTAGCCATGTTTGAATCTTCCGCTCGTAGTGGTAATCGTCAGGATGAACCGAGTAAGAAGAGAGAAACTCAAGCCACTAGTGACCCCAATGCACCCGAGAGATCCCGAACACCAACCCCAGCCGAGTCAGACATTTCTTTTCCTAAAACAGCCGCTAGTAAGAAAGCTCAGAAACTTTTGAGTCGTACTTCAGTCAGCATATTCTACATTTTGAGCGAGGCATAGAATTCAAGTCTTTAGCCCCAAGATTGCCCAAATCATTAAGGACCGTAAATGGGAAGCTTTAGCTGCCAATCATACTTATGTGGTCAATGGCACCATTGTAGCTAAATTTTACGCTACTCTTGCTGCTGACCCTGGCAAGGCAGCCAAAGGCTCGGTCACCATTTGTGGCCAGGCTGTCCCTTTTTCAGCCATGGTTATCAATGACTTCTTCGGTATTCCCGAAATCCCAGCCGAGACCACTTTTGCTAGTGTGTGGAAACTGAGTGAGGAATGTAATCTTTTTGCCAAGGCTGAGGAAGCTAAGACTTATCTTTATCCTACTGCTTCCTGGGCATAAACATTTTAAGTATGGTGGTGCACACAAGGACGTGAGGGTGATGAAGCACTTTATCAGTCACAATATCATACCCTCCCACTAGATCAACACTTTCAATTTTCCTGAAGCTTGTTTAACCCTTGCAATCTTTACCGGAGTGCCTGTAGACGTAGGGTATCATATTTACCAAGGGGCGGTAGACTTTGCACTCAATCGCCGTAAGGATGGTAATATGCCCCTGCCTTGGTTGATTCACGAGCTTTGCACCCGAGATGAGGTTCAGCGTCTGTCCAGTGATTCTATGTTTCCTCCTTCTAACATTATGATCAGTCCCAGCATCCCTGAGTATGTTAAGCAGCCCACTCCATCTTTTACATCTTCTGTTTCGACTGTAGATCCATCATATGTTGATGGTTCTTTCTTGAGTCAACCAGCTCCCCCAGTTCCCCCACATCCTCCTATTCGAGACTGTCGTGAGGGCTAGATTTGACTTCCTTGAGTCTGAGATGGCATCCATTCGTGGAGGACTGGTGGCTTCTGACACCAATGCTAGGCCAGGCTTTGAGAAGCTGCTGAAGGGAATGAATGATTTACGTGTAGGAATCCGTGGTCAGCGTGCTTTTTCTATCACTAATGACCTGAAGTTTGAGGATTTTTCTGATGATTTTGACTCGTGTTCTGATAACCCTTATGAGTTACCAACATGGATCCCTCATTTTCCTGCCCCCTCTAGAACCCCACCGCATACTATGGCTTCGGGTGGTGTTTTGACTTTTCTTCTGCAGGCACATGTTCGGTTAGTACTGGTTTTGCTGCTTTTGTTGGACCGAGTTTGACTGGTTCGCCGATTACATCCACTGTTAGTGATGGGGCAGGTAGTTCGACTTTCCAGACTTTGCTCTCTGCTGCTTTACCTGATGAGCCCATACAGATGCTGTCGAATCCTTTTGCAGCTGACTGCCAGGGCACTAGTCTGTTCCATCCTGCGAGTTTTGCACCGTCCGATTCGCTTACTCCATTGGATGCTGATGTGCTGCTACATGAGGATGATGATGAGGAGCCCTACCACTTCTACATTTATTCCTATGTCTACCCCTGATGTTTGATTAGTACTTTGATTTGTTATGACTTATTTTGTTAGCCGCATGTGCCTTTGATACTTTTGCAGTTTTTTACTATTTTGTTGAACTATTTTGTTGATTTGGTGCTACTTGGATGCTACTTATTTTATTTTGTTTTATGGGAATCATTGCATTTGCTTGTGATACACTAGCATATGAGGATTTGTTCATTTTGAAACTTGCTAGCTCTTGTTTTCTTTGAATTTATATCACCCCCAGTATTACTAGATTATCTGTGATAAGCTGTTTGTTTAGCGGTAATTGTTTATTGGTGGGTTCACTGGTTTTTGAGCTGCAGTTTCTGTCCCAGACACTTTTGGCCTGCGTCATTCACTTTTGGTGTGCGCCATTGGTTTCCACTGTTTTGGCTTATTCTAGTTTGTAATGTCACGCGTAATTTCACCTCAGCACACATCCCACATTACCAACAAGAATTGAGTGCGTCATTACCACCTTGACGCGAGCCAATTGACTTGACCTACACCATCACACCACTGCCGCCACAGAACCCTAGAATTAAGCTTTTGTCGATCTGGCATACTCCAATTCATGTTGGCGTGCGTCATTCCAACTTTTCATTCCATCGAGAAGTCATGCCAAACCCTATTTTTCATCCATATAAACCCCCCTCCTATTCTAATTTCATTCACCATCATCTTTTCTTCTTTTCACCTCCATATCATCTTCTTCTTTTCTTATTCTACCACCTTCACCATGTCTTCTCCTCCGGCGGATCATCCCGTTCTGTTCTTTGACATTGCCAAGACTGATGCGGTTCACAGCTTTATTGATTTTTTCAACCGCAACCCTATTCTTTACGAGCAGGGTTTGAATACTAGGAAAATTGAGGAATACTCATAGTGCCGTATCGAGTGGGAGGATGGAATCGTTTGGTTGCCCCACCTCATGGTTGCATCAACAAGACCATGGTGCGTGAGTTTTTCTCCATTTTGTCCATGGCTCAATCTGAGAGGGCGGTCACTTCAGTCCTAGTTCAAGGTGTTTAGGTGCCTTTCACTCCTGCAGCTATCAATGATGTCTTCCATCACTCCAACACTGACATTCCACCTAACCGCCACTATGAGGTGCAGTGGCACCTCACCAACATGAGTAGCTTCATTGCTCGACTCACTGCTGCCACTCACGGAGCTTTTTCCGGGTCATGAAGGGCCCATGCGCATTATTCTGTCTCGGCTCTCTTCCCGACATGCGGGCGTGGAAGCGTTTCATCAACAACCGCGTTCTTCCCACGGATAATTTTGAGGAGATGACGGACAATGAGCTCTTGTTGCTTTACACCATCAAGCGGGGTATGTACATCAATTGGGGTGCCTTGATCCATCACGCTGCCTGGTATCATTCTCAACCGTTGCACATTCTCCCGGTTATTCCCTTTGCATGGCTCATCTCTAGGCTTTGTACGCATGTTGCTAGGATTCCCGCTCACTTCTAGGATGAGTTTTTCCCGAGTACGGTTACACATCGTGGCCTTAATCCTAGGGATGTGCCTGGTGCTTCCCCCTCTTCTGATGATTCTGGTTCTGATTCCATGTAGTTCATCTCGATTTCGTGGTTGGTTGTCGATTTTGTGGTTGGTGGTCGGACTTGTTGGATGGTTGTTGGTCGTATTTTCTGTCATGCTGGTATGTTTTGAATAATTTTTGCAACGTTTTCTTTTCTATTCCCGAACAATGCTTTAGCTACTTTGGTTTGATTTGAATAATGTACTATATAGTAGGTTGTATGTTTTTGTTTGGTTGTGCTAGTTTGTTTTATTTTCATGCATCGTACATAGCTCCTTCTTTTGTGACGCATCACGACTAGTTTTACCCCCCTGTATGCAATTCCCTCCCTTATTTTTTAGCTTCTGCATAAGCGACCCACGATGATACGGTTTGGCGCACATCATCCGCCTAGCTTGGGGATCGCGTGCGCCATGACCCTTTTGACGCGCGCCATTTATTCCTAGAAACTCTCAATATAGCTACAATTCTATCTGGCGTGGGCCAATCCACACTTGGCGTGTGCCATCTCCTCACTAAGTCTGCACCACTGCTGCTGCACATATTTTGCCCTAATTTTGAATTCGGTTTCGCATAATTTCGGCTCATTTTGATTCCCCGTTGTTTCCCTCACTACATGTTTACTACTCACTTGACATTGAGGACAATGCAAGTTCGTAAGTGGGGAGTGGGAACGTAGTTAGTCCAACAATGGGTAGCACCATTAATTGTTTAAGAAAAATCTTAGCTTTGGTTTTTTTCCGAGAAATTAAGAGCCGTATAAACTATCTTTTGGAATGAATTATAATCTTGTAATTGATAGAGCGAGTACTTCAATAAAAACGAGTAACTCAGATAAAGCATGATTGCATGTTAGTCACTAATCTTTGATGGTAGTCTGATCCATTGTGCACGTACATTCCGATTGTTTGTTAACAAACAACTTTTCATGAAATTATGCATGCATACTCTTATTTGCAACTTGAACTTAAGAATGTTATTCTTTTGAGACGAAATAACATGTGCTTGGAATCGGAGTAGGGATGACGATTTTTGGCATAACTTTGACTAGCCCATAGCCAAATGGCCCACCCGAACACAAATTTTACTTTATGCCCCCATCTCAGCTTTGTAGAGTGGTGAGACACCACTCGAACCAACCGTTCGTACTTAGCCTCATTATAATCCGACCCTTAGATGAAATTTGGTCTACATTACTTTGGCCTCCCGCAAGTGTAGCAAGATTCTATGGATTGTGTGGGCGGTAGATTGGAACTAAGTGTTGGATGAGTTGTTTTGGCACAAGTTGAGATGATTTCTTATGAATTTTGGTTCGGAAACCATTGGTGTTGGTAATCTTTAATCTTAAAATAAAAAAAATAAAAAAACAGTTCTTCTTTACAATGTACATAGATCTCAAGAGTTGAATAAAGGCTTCTAACAAATCAAAACTCAAGTCAAAAGGAAAGCATAAGAGATGTAAATACTTAGTTGTTGAATAATGAGTCATTGAAGGCAATTTTGAAGCTCAAATTGTAAGATCCTAAGTAATGTAAGGGTAGGAAGTGACTAATTCGGAAATTTGATGTCAAGGAGAAGAAGGTGTAGATTCTTACTATCTTGCCGTATTCTTTTGATTATCCTTTTATTCCCTGTCGGTTAGCCCACTACCCTAGCCTAAACGTTACAAGCCGATTTGTCAACTACCTGACCTAACTTCTTGATTTTGAGTGCCTAATTAGTGGAGATTGGTATCATTCCTAAGCTTTGGGTTGCATCTTTTGAGTAGGGTTTGCATGATTTGATGGTCATCGGATTGATAGCAAACTTGAGGAATGTTCACTCACACACTCCACTACTTCCTTAGTTCGCTGGGAACATGTTCTTGTGATTTTGATTGGTTGCATCATCTAATTGGATTCTCATCTCTTGATGTTGCATGATTGTATTTTTGTGACACTAGATTTCCTTATCGCTCTGATTGCTCGAGGACGAACAAACGTTAAGTGGGGAGTGGTTGATGTAAGTCAACCCGAGGATACAATTCCCGATGATTTACCTCTTTTTCTCATGCATTTAGTAGCATTTTGACATCAACTTGAGCAATTATTATGATAATTTGAATTATTTTGTGTACATAGGAAATATCAGAAAAACTAGGTATTTGCTTTTTATTATAGGCTTATTAGCCGATTTTTTTATTAGATTTACACGTGGTATCTTTGTGTCTATTTTTACAGCACAGATATCCCAGTTGGGATCGTGGATTTTGACTTGATGGTGTCATTGGATTGTTGAAAGATGATTTTGGAGCTGAGGCGAGGATTCCGACCCACGAGGATTATTGGCCTTGCGTTAGAGAGGTCCGATCCATGCCGAGTTGAAGAATAAATTTGATGGGGACATTTTATATCTGAGATGTAAATGCGCCATGTTACATTGACCCACGCCAAGTGAAGATATCCAAGTCTGTGAGTATTTAATGCGGATATCATTTAGCCAACCACTACATTAGACTTGGCGCACGTCAATTGTTAATGATCGACGCCATTCCTTCAGTATTATGCATGACGCACGCCAGTTGGTGTGACCTACGCCATTATTGCAGAGTCAGCAATTGTTTGATCTCTTTTATTCATTCACTCACCAAAATTATCATATACACGTCATCTTCCCCAACTTTTTCTCCTTGAAGACACCCCCACCCCCAAGGCTCTTCTAGCCGAATTTTAGTACAAATTAGCTCTTGAATTTGATTGTAATAGTTAAGGATTCTAGTTTAGCATCTACTAATTGATTGGATTTTAAAATACACTAGTATTGATTCCATTGAAGCTTTTGGAGTTGAATGAAGAACACCAAACTCGAGTTCTTTCTTTTGGTTTGGTAATTTTTAATCTTTATCTTCATTCAAGCGTTCTTATGGTTATGAATGTTAACTTTGATATGTTAATGTTTGTGGTTATGAGTGGCTAGGTTAAACTAGCCAAGATAATGATGTAGAATTAGTTTATTCTCTTATATTGATTGGGAATGATTGTTTGTGTTGTTAGTTTCAATTGTTGTGAACCTTTTCCTACTTGTATTGCATTGTTTTCTTGCATTAGAGTAATTGACTAGTGTTAGTATTTACACGTTTAATGGAAACCAAAATGAGATGTTAGTCGTGAGAAGAGGGTAGAAAAACCGGAAGGTAAAATCGACCTCTTGAGGCATTCGATTTCTTATCCGGGGATAGTTGACATTGTAATTGTGTTCACGTGCGTATCGTACCAATTCATTAGATTTAGGATACCTAGACCAAGGAAGAGGTATAGAGCAATTTCATACACTCGTATGAGGGGGAATTGCTTGCTTAGGAATGCACCATTCACACTTTTGAACACGAATGGTAGGAAGGTAGGAAATCATTCCCATGATACTACAAGAGAATTACTAGTCTACAAATTGTCTTGGTTAGCTTCTTTTATCAGTTTATCATCTTTACTGTAACAAGATAATTTATTTATGTACTTAATTTACCATCCTGCGATTTGCGACCTAGATCGAATTAATACAAGCTTTAAGTGTTTAACCTCACAAGTCCCTGTGGATTACGACATTGACCACTTACTAGAATTCAATTGACCCGGTACACTGCCGGTTAGATTGGACATCTAGAAAAGTTTGATCAACATGGCTCATCTTCGTTCTTGATGAAATCAAACTATTTGATTATCTCATCAAAGCAAAGATTCCAACTCCGAGAAGCTTGCTTTAATCCATAAATGGATCTTTGCAGTTTGCACACCATCCTGGTGTCATTAGTTGTGAAACCCTCAAGCTGTGTCATGTACACCTCCTCAGACAGGTTCCCGTTAAGGAAAGCTGTTTTCACATCCATCTGCCAGATTTCGTAATCATGGTATGCTGCAATAGCGATCAAAATTCTAATGGATTTCAGCATAGCTACGGGCGAAAAGGTTTCATCATAGTCAACTCCTTGTCTTTGCTTATAACCTTTTGCACTAACTTTGCCTTGTAGGTAGTCACATTACCATCCATGTCGGTCTTTCTCTTAAAGACCCATTTACACCCTATTGGAACTATTCCTTCAGGTGGATCAACTAAGTTCCAAACTTGGATGTCTTTCATGGATTCCATTTCAGAATTCATGGCTTCCAGCCATTTCTCTTTGTCATTCCTTAATAACACCTCCTCAAAAATTTTAGGATCCTCATCTTCCATAAGGTATACGCCTGTGTATCTTTCAGGTTCACGGCGTTCCCTAGTGGATTTTCGAGGTGCTAGTGTGTCTACGGTAAAGGTTGGCATTACATCTATGTGTGGCGCCTCCTCTACTTCCATCAACTGACTGTTGTCCGTAAGTGGTTCTTGAATTTCTTCAAGATCAATCTTACTCCCACTGACCCTTTCCAGGATAAACTCTTTCTCCAGAAAGTGGCCAGTCCTAGAAACAAACACATTTTGTTCCTCAGGGTGGTAAGATTGGTACCCTTTGGTTTCCCTAGGATAACCCACAAACAAACATTTGTCAGATCTAGGTTCTAATTTGTCAGGTATCATCCGCTTCACGTAATTCGGACAACCCCAAGGTTTTAGATGACCCAAACTCGGTTTCTTCTTAGTCCATACCTCGTATGGCGTAGAATCAACCGTCTTTGATGGAACTCGGTTAAGTGTATATGATGCGGTTTCTAGAGCATACCCCCAAAACGATTTTAGGAGAACTGCATAGCTCATCATGGATCGCACTATGTCCAACAAGGTGCGGTTCCTCCTCTCAGACACGCCATTCATATGAGTTGTTCTGGGAGGGGTCCATTCATGTAGAATTCAATTCTCCTTCAAGTAACCTTGAACTCTCCATCTTGGTATTCTCCACCTCGATCGGATCGAAGTGTTTTGATTTTTTTACCTAGTTGTTTCTCAACTTCACTTCTAAATTCTTTGAACTTTTCAAAGGCCTCAGACTTATACTTCATTAAGTATACATAACCATAACGTGAATGGTCATCAGTGAAGGTGATAAAATAAGAGTATCCTCCTTTGGCTTGAATTGACATTGGGCCACACACATCAGTATGTATGAGCTCAAGTAATTCATTGGATCTTATACCTTTGCCACTAAATGGTGATTTTGTCATCTTGCCAAGTAAACATGCTTCGCATGTATCAAACGATTCGTAATCGAAATGATCCAATAATCCATCTTTATGGAGTTTGGAAATGCGATTCTTATTTATATGGGCAAGTCTACAATGCCATAAGTAGGATTCATTTAAGTCACTTATTTTGGCTTTCTTGTTGTTTATATTAAGTACTTCAACATTCACATCTAATATGTAGAGACCATTGCTAAGTATGTCAGTACCATAAAATATTCCATCACGTGAAAAATAACAGCATTTATTCTTAAATGTAAAAGAAAATCCTTCAACATCTAATGCAGAAATAGAAATAATGCTCTTCTAAGAGCAGGAACAAAATAACAGTTATTCAGTTCTAGTACTAGCCCACTGGGCAACGAAAGAAAAAAAACTCTTACGGCTAGTGCAGCAACACTTGCTTTATTTTCAACACGTAGGTCCACCTCTCCTTTCCTCAGATCTCTAGTTCTTCTTAGTGCCTGCACATTCGTACAAATATGAGAACCATAACCAGCATCGAATACCCAGTGGTTAGACTTAGAAGAAGCAATATTGATCTCAATCATAAACATACCTAAATTCGAAGCATCACTATGCCTCTTCTTGGTACTCAAGAACCCCTTGCAGTTTCTCCTCCAATGGCCGGTCTCACCGCAATGGAAGGAAGCATCCTTGGATTTATCTTTGGCTATCTTGGGCGTTGGCTTAGGGGTAGCCTTCGCCTTCTTGGACTCCTTTTGGGCCTTTTACTTGCCCTTGTTAAAAGTGACAAGAAACACTTGCTTTCCTTTCCCTATAGTGCCCTCAGTAGTTTTCAACATGTTCAATAACTCCGCAAGGGAGCAATCTATCTTGTTCATGTGATAGTTCAACACAAACTGCGAGTATGAATCAGGTAGAGACTGTAGAATCAAGTCAATACTTAGCTCGCGTTCCAACTTGTGGCCAAGCTTCTCAAGCCTCTCTATGTACCCAATCATTTTAAGCATGTGCGACCCCACAGCAGTCCTAGATGCCATCTTACAACCAAATAGGGCCTTCGAGACATCGTAACCTCTCAGTGCGAGACTGAGAAGCATAGAGCTCCTTTAGGTGACCAATGATCTGCTAGATATACATAAACCCAAATCCGGATCCGATCCATAATTGGATCGTCAGATCTGATTCACAGCACCGATCGAGACACTCGATCATGCACAGCGGAAGCTATGAATTAAATTCACATACGATTTTACCACAATTTAATTCACATAATAAATTAATAAAACTATAAGAAGGTTTAAGATTTACCCAACAGAAGAGAAGCCATAATCTTCCGGATTGTATGTGTAAGCGACAACTGGTGGACGTCGATACTTGTAGTAGAGCCTCCAAGTTTTTCTTGCTCCTAATGGCAAGAACAAGAAACGAATTTTTCTTTTCTATTTGATGAACGTGGCGCAATTTTAAATGGGATTTTGTGTTGGGAGGAACTCTCTTTATATAGGAAATTAACTAGTCAAGAGAGAGTTATCCTTTTCATAATACAATTACCTATTCCCATAAGGAAAAGATATTTGCCATAAAATAAGAGATAATTCCCTAAAAATCAATATCTTATTTTTTTCCATTAATTATCTAACAAATAATTTATTTATTTATTTATTACACATGTGACATAATCTAGGAGAATTTCTTTTCCTAATTTTCTCATAAAATATGGCGCCACCTATGCCATTTATTTTAATAGAAAATGTCTATTCTATTTTACATATTATTTACCAAATAAATAATATTCGCATATTCATTAAATAGACCAACTATTTAATTTTTTATCGAGTTTCCACAAAACGAGAAAACACTCGCGTGTTAGAAGCCAACCCGTGGACCATGGACCTATAACCAGTATCTACAATAAATTGAATAAAACATTCATCGAACAGAATATTTCTACTCAACTTATTAATTCCGGATTTACGCCACCATAAATCTGAAACCGAAGTCTATCGATTATAGATATAACTTATTCTCAGAAAGTCGAGTCAATAAGTGTCCATTGATAAAATCATTACATACAGACTAACCCTCCATAGACTATCCGTAACGAAGCAGGATTATTTCCGTAAACCTTCTTCATTACATCTTATCATTATTTACCATTAACCCACTAGTGATAAATTAGTTCACAACCAATATGAAATCGGCCGATCGATCAGTTTCTAGGATCAACAAATAAGGGGATTGTCTTTCTACTTCCCACATGAAGGAATAGATACCATATCTATGAGACACACACTCCTCACTCATTCCAGAATAGTGCCAACATAAAAGTGATTCGGACCGCGCCTCTTAGCAATCCGTAACGAACACATCAAACCCTATCTTGAAACAAGTAGGAGTATGCAATCACTTCAGGATTAATTAAGGTTAATCCATATATTATCATCTTGTAATTTAATAAGATTTTGCAATCACGGAATTGCAGATTAAATCGTTCATGTCCTATATGACTACATTATATATAAATTCCCCACTTAGATAACCAATATCGACGGTCTGGATAAAACGGTCACACCATAAAGTGTTTCGGGCGCATTAGTGGTGGTTTAATCAATAGACCCCATACTTTGATTAAGTTCACCACGGACTAATAGTTCAAGTGTATCACCATAAAATTAATCCACACGTGTGACACACACTAAGTTATATGGCTACATATGATATGACTTGGAGTTTTCAACAGTGTATTAAATATAAGCACGAAGCAAATAATAATATGAGAATAAATTTGTCATTTAATAATTATAAAAACAATTACATAAATTGTCTTTCGGACGCTACTTCCAACATGATCATGTAGGCATCCATAGACTCATGTTGTTTCTACAGTTCAGATGTCATAAAAGCAAGCATGATACATGTAGCATCGATCTTGTCGAGCGATTGCTTGTTGTACTTCGGCGACATCTGTCTGCGCGCGCCCTCTATGTGCTTCTCATTCCTCAAAATGATTTTGAGGATTCTTTCCCAGTCGAAAGTTGGTTTCGTCATACTTATTGTCGATGATAAAACGAAGGTTCAATTTGTTTGACATTTCTACAACAATAAATAAAGATAGAATAAATAAAAGTCCATGCATTCAAAACCAAAAATTTGCACTTCAAATTTCATGAGGTTTTGCTCCCACTAGCCAACTACTCTCAATTGGCTTTCGAGAAAATTAATTTCTTTAGTGGACAAGATCCCACTAAACTACTGTGACCCCCTGCTTTGGCTGGTGGGCCGAAAATAGTCTAATAGGTAGAGAACTCGTTGTCAATCGTATCTTATATGACTCTTGTTGTTTGACTAGTCAACTTTTTGACAATTTTCATCTTATGAAATAGTCAAACCCGTGCCTCTAAAATCCAAACGATCCCCGCTTTGGCTAGTGGCCGAGAGAATTCTTAGTCAAGTTATAACCCCAATATTTGTGAGATCTCATACGATCATATCTCGATAATGACGATATACCCGAGGTAGGTGATGGGAGTCAACTTTACTATACTTTGGTGCCCAGTTTATCACCTTATTGGCATGTTTTGGGTAGATATAGATTGTTTCGAGAGTAATATCGAGATTTATATGCACGGGGAGTTAAACTGTCACATTGATAGTAAACTCTCGCCTTTTTAGCGATATTTACCTCATTTCCGAGCACTTTTGTCTTGCGGAATTATGCGTGGTGTTTTTGTCA
Organism: Gentiana macrophylla; assembly: GCA_026214975.1. NCBI lineage: Eukaryota > Viridiplantae > Streptophyta > Magnoliopsida > Gentianales > Gentianaceae > Gentiana > Gentiana macrophylla. The sequence goes on along the minus strand of CM047807.1, from coordinate 8,113,604 downwards.
GTGTGTTTATTGCAGGACTTAGGTGACTCGAGGACCCGGAAAGCGATGTTTTGGACTATGAGGCATGTTCGTGGCCCGAGAGTTGGATGATAGTGGAAGAAAAGCCAAGTTTGGAGTGAAGACAAAGCAAACGGGCGTTTGCTATAACTCAGACGGGCGTCTGAGGGAAGGCCACATCAAACGGGCGTTTGCCCATCCCAGACGGGCGTCCACAGAAGTAATGCATCATTCAGAAAGTTATGTTTTCAGCTGGACGGGCGTCCAAATGACCCCCAGACAGGCGTTTGAGTAGGTTCATCCCGGTTCAAAGAGCTCATACAACATAGATGAGCGTCCAGACGGGCGTTTAGCCCTCAAGTCATGATTCACCAGATGGGCGTTCAGAGGAATGCGAACGCCCGTCCACTGAAGACGAAACCCTAATATCTTCTTATTTTCCAGGCAAGCGGGTCGATCAGGCGTCCGGGACCGGCAAGAAGAGATTTCGACCTACTCTATAAATACGTAGCTCATTCAGCCCCTAATCATCTTTGGCCGACATTGGACTTTTCTTAGGCGATTTGTGTGCGGTTTTGAGTATTTTAAACACCCCGTTGATCCTTTGATCCCCTAGATAACATCCTTTGATTCTATACAACTTTTCTAGCTTAAATTTACTTTCCAAGAACAAAAGATTCGACTTTGGGATTGCTTTTCTTGTCGGTATTTTCTACACAGATTTTCTGCAAGTTATATGGTAATGATATCTCTCTTATTTGTTGCTATTAGTTTGGTTTCAATTTCTATTCTTTATTCCGTTATTAGCATAATTATGAGTAGCTAAATTCATGTGTAGTCGAATTATGTGAAAGCGGGCGAAAACCTAAGGGGGATGAGATTGGGAGTTCTGTAGTGTGTAAATTATTGTTTAAACGATTAATCCACGTCCTAAAACTTATTTTAACGTCTTTGAATTAGATTGATCACCTAGTTCATTGTCACACACATCGAACTTATAGATGCATTTTGCGGTGAGATGTGGGATAAGGGGTTTTAGGATCGTTGCGTAGATTCGGCCTAGTTGTTAGGTCCGTTTCCAATATAGAGATTTTTCATCGTTGTTCGAGCGACTCTAGAGCTTAATCATGTTAGGTTAATCGGTTTTCTAAAGGGAGAATTAATTAACTTCACATAGGGTGATTAGATCGAGTTGTTCAGTCTAATCGCTAGAATTATGAGTTGGCACCCGTGGATGTCGTTAAACTATATTGGATAGGTAGGTCGGTTAAGACACACTCCCTGTTAAGTCCTTCCTTAGGGGTAAAAGTAGCTCATGGGATCATAGTTTGACTATACCCTTTAATACCTAGAAGTAAACTCGTTAGTATAACATTTACTTTTGCATTAGTATAATACTCTCCACCATTATTTTGACCTGAACTAAGTTCTGAGTCGACTTTCATACTTGAACATTACTCCCTATGGATTCGACCTTGAGACCACTATACTACCGTTGACCCGATACTCTGTCGGTTAAAGTTAGCGGTTAAGTATTTTGCTATCAGTAGGTCAACCTCCTGCTTTGGCTGATGAGTTGGATCCGAACAAGGGCTCTTCAGCGTCATTATAATATGGGAAGACAATTTCAACTTGATTCTTTTGAGGTGGGAGTAATTTTTAAATTAATTCACTTAATTAACTTTTATTTAATTACGGTCTCATCTACTACGTGCATATTATTACGATATCATATAAAGTAAAACATACACAACATTCCGCGCACAAAATAACCGGTATGATCATAGACTTTCCCTACGTGCGGTTGATGAGAGTCAACTTTGCTATCTTTTGGTGTGCATTTTACCCCCTTTTGTAGCCTATTCGATGTAATTTTGGGGTAGTTAAGTGTTTTTATAGGCACATTTCACCATGAGTTGAATCACGATACGAAAGACGTTTACGTCAAAAATCTCGATATTTTCGGGTGATTTGTGTGTTTTATTGGCATTTGTCACGCTTTTGGGTTTTCTTGTTTTATTTGTTATAAGTGTGGCGTGATAGAGGGCGTGACGAGGATCACAACGGTACGAAAATCATCCAAAACAGAGTTCATACGAGGATATGGCGTGAGATTCAATTTAGGCGATCGAGAAAAGGAAAAAATAAATAAATTAGTCGTGTAGTATTTTTATGGGATCCCAAAAATAGTGTTGAACGGCTTGCGCACTGTACTACTCTCCGTTGAAGGTCAAAGCGACGATCTTATAGATGATCAAGGTATAACCATCAAACTACTTAACGTGTTTATTGCATTAAACGAAGAACGATCTAGAAAAAAAAATCAAATTTTAAATTCCGCTGAGTTAAACTAGTGATTTCCTAACAGAGGTGGTCTCAGTATGACTTCCTTCAAACCAAAAAGTTTTTAGCAAAATCTGGGAAATAAGATGAAAAAAAAAAAAAGAGAGGAAACTGCCTATTGCTGGTAAATAATGCGGCAAAAAGGAGCTGGGAGGCGCTGAGCTTTTATTTTTTCAGAGGTGAATTTCCGGAAAAGTATTACGGAGTCGACTATTCAGATTATAAAAGCGCTTAAATAATATTTTGACACACAGTTTCTACACCATAATTTTATTTTGCAACATTTTTTTTTGCCTCCATTAGAACAGTTTAGTTTGATTTTTATTTTAATCATGTGAATATTATATCCCGATAAATTCCGTTTCCTTTAATTAATTTAATTTATTATTAATCTAAATTAATTATCCTTTTCATACGTGTCTAATTAATGGCAATATTAATTTTCTACATGTATGCATATTCTTGGAGTGGAATTCATGAATATGATGAATGACATGGTTATATCACATGAATAATCACAAGTGAAATAAATGCAAAAAATAAACCACTGAGATGGATCGTTGGTACCCCCGTATCTAATTTATAATCTAAAAATAATTAAATAGATAAACCCTTCTTTTAAATGATTTACTAATTTCTTATTAGATCTGCAGCCGCCTTGTTTATCATTAAACTGATCCGTTTCTGAAGATATGATCTGCTAGCCGAGTTGGTCAGCACCTCCTTCTATCATCTATGGCGAATCCCAGCTGGCTTGCGAATCCCAATTTGCTATAAAAAATGGAAACTTTTTCTTTCGAAAATTAAAAATTTTCTGGAAAAATTGCATAAAAACCGCATCGAAGAGTCGAACTTGGGTCTTGAATTTATAGCTCTCGCGTATCTACCACTGCACCGCCGACCGGATTTCGATGATGTTCTTCGAAATAATTTAATTATACCAGAGGGGCCAAATTCTTGATAATTCTAATTACTAGGAAATTAAATTACAAAAATAAATTACATAATTTCCTATACCCAGAAAAATTTGGGTTTACAATAGATCTAATGGTAAACAAGTGCCAACCACAATCCATCTCGTCAACCAAATCATTCAATCATGCATATATTTCACGAATATATAAAAGATGCAATATTTATTCAATTTCGCTCCTTATTAATTAATTATGCAATCAAGATCGCAAAATCGCTTCAACCTGGCTCTGATACCACATGATGGATATACAAAAACCTGAATCCGGATCCGATCCATAATTGGATCGTCAGATCTGATTCACAGCACCGATCGAGACGCTCGACCATGCACATCGGAAGCTACGAATTAAAATTCATTTTTCGATTTTACCAATATGATTCGCATAATAAATTAATCTACAAGAAGGTTAGTAGATTTACCCCAACCGAAGAGAAGCCGTGATCTTCCGAGTTCTATCTCCAAGCGACGACTGGTGGACATCGATCCCGCATTCGAACCATCACTACTAGAAATTAGGATTTTAATGAGGAGATTTCTCCTCATTAATTGTCCATTTCTCCTCATTAAAGACTTTTAATGAGGAGAAATCAATCCTCATTGCCGCCTCCGCCGCTAAAGACATATAATGAGGAGAATTGGAACTCCTCATTAATTTATTCATACATTTAATGAGGATATATTATCCTCATAAAAATTAGTTTTAGTGACTAATAACCTCCTCAGTATTAGGTCATTTACTCCTCATTAAATAAAGATCATGCGACAACATAACTCCTCATTATAGGGTTATTTGCTCCTCATTAAATCATGAATTATTGACAACATATCCTCCCATTATACAGAATTTTAGCCTCATTATAAGAATACAAATGTTCACAAAACAAGAAAACGACTGGCGGGATATAACCACCCATCAAGCAAGCAAAAAAGGCCGGGCAGATCACATCACCAGAGGACAAAAGAACTTTATCCATTATTCCAAAAGCATGTAAAATTACATCAAGTAAGAACAAACTAAAACCATATCCTCCGCACTTGAGGAATCAATCCTACAATGTTGCAAGATGGAATGTTTACCATAATGCATAACAAAAACAACAATAGAATCATCATAAGTGCCCCAGCCTTCAGCATTTTTGAATCAACCTCAGTTGGAAGTTGGATAGCCATATTTCAATATTTCATGATACACCAGAGTACTGGTGAGAGTACCTTGGTAGCTCCGGTGCTGCTGGAAATGATGTAGCATGTCCACCTATACAGCCTTGCTTTATGGACCATCCATAGTCTTCTAAGCAGCTAAAATTTATATGAAAGGTAATTTTAAGAAACATAAATAGGTTAATGAACCCTATGTATAAAAAATAGTTGAAACATAAACGCACCGGTAATCGAGTGCACAGTTGTCATAAGATCCTCCGCGATTCCAAATGCCATTGGAACCTGCAAAAGAAGACGCAGTACAACTGAAAAGCAATAAACAAAAAAAGCTCTTGAAATGAAGCATCAACATACACTTATCCAGCAATAACTTAAACGGAAAAAAAAACGAATTGACAAATACCTTGACAACCGTTTTCTTGAACTGTCATAGCAAAATCTGGTAAATCTACTCAATACAAACGGAACTAGAGGCTTATCTGGTGCCACACCTCCCGAATCCATGGATGACCTGCAGGAAAACCCAAGTATTGAGTTTTTCGAACCAAAAAGTATCTGGAAATAAAGTTGCAGATAAAAAGTCTGGAAATCATAATATAAACTCACGGAGAACTTCGTAGGTGGTTAGCCTTCTGTTAGGATCTCTTAAAAGCATTTTTCGGACCAAACCTTTTGCACTTTCTAAGATACGGGGCCAGGGGCCCAGATGAGTAATCAAGCCTACCTTGCAAAACCTCCTTAAAATTATCTTCGATAGTTTCTGCTCCAAAGATAAGTAAAGTCAAGAATGATGAAGTCTAGAAACAACATAGACATTCTAATAAAGGGCCCAAAGAGTTTCAGCATATATAAATACCTCCCCAAAATGGTGGTACACCACTAAGAAGAATGTATAGGATTACACCTGCACTCCACATATCAGCCTCAAGACTGTAACACTTTGAAACAACTTCTAGAGCAACATAACCTGGACTTCCAACAACTTGGTCACATGTCTCCCCTGTAGACAAGACATTGTAAAACCATAGGCCCAACTAGTATACAATTCAGATAAAAAAGATTTCAGTACAACAGATGGCAAAGGCACTTCAGATTACAAGGGCCTAAAACAGTCCAGTCCAAAAGATACACCAATTTCAAGGGGAGCAGACTTACAAATTAGATCGAGGTGCAGACCACAAGTTATTACAAGATTATACAGCAAATGAGTACAAAACTCAGCAAATTAAAATACAAAGAAAGAGCTGATCAGCCTGAAAGCTGAACTCTCAGCTGACTTTCAGGAATGATAGTCAAACTCAAGAAGTAAGGCTATCAGGACTGACAATCGGTGCTGAGAACAGAAATGTTCAGCAGATCAACAAAAACGGATCTAAAGCCTATTACAAAAGCTACACAATATAACTCAACAGGCCACAAGGCAGAGTACACCAAATATGTCACCACAACAGGTTTAGCAAACCAGATTTAGCACCAAGGATAAGTGCAGGTAGCACACTCAGCAGCAGGTTCTGACTCCAGCAAAGGATCAGCAGCAATTTAAGGTGCAGTCCAACAGGTTTTCAGTGCACAAAGAGTTCAGCAAAATGTGATAATGCAGCAGGTGATGTGCACAATAATTCATCCAAAAGGCAGCAGCACACAAGGGATCAGCAAGGTGTGCTTCATCAACGTGCAAAGTGCAGGTGCAAAGTGCAATCAGTGCAAGGCAACAGCAGTGTGTATAGCAGGATTAGCAAATCAAAAGAACAGCCAATACTTACAAACACAGAAGCCGAATCAGGATTAGTACACACTAAAACAGCCAAGCACAGATTCAAACAAGACACTGAATCAGAGGATTTCTCAACTGATTCAGCCAACTAGACAAAGGAGTAAAACAGGGGTTAACACAACAACTTAACCTTGACCGATCTTACTCTCAGTGGACTGACCCTTAATCAAAGGTTAATAGGGCTCAGTGACCTAAACCAGCTATTAATCAGATGATTAAACCGGATATCAGTGGGTTGCAACTCACCGGTTCGATTCGTAGGGTCTGAAATGAGGAGCCTAGCCTGAATTGGAAACCAATGACTGCAATCCTCGTTTTAATGCAGAATCAACAGCTTCAGATCTTGCACATGTTTTGTTGATTACAGAGCCGTTAATTCACCAAAGAATCAGAGTCATTACTTCCCTGATTCTTCTGACCTAATAAAACATCACGAATGGCAATTACGACCACTCTAAAACCCTTTATGACACAATTACGACCATTCTAAAACCCTATATGAATATCTGGAACTAATAATAATATATTATAAAACAAGTAATATATGAGTAACTTACTTGAAAGTCTCTGTTTATTTCTGAAGACTTGACAAAACAGTAACAAAGGACACAACATTTGGCCTCTCACGAGCTTTGAACTGGAAACGGAGAGAGGCCAACCACACCAAGCATGAATCCATCGGCATTGGATAATTCTTTCCACGAATGACAACAAATGCCTGCAAGAAGAAAAATAAAAGCAAGATTTCCCAACTTTACCAAGATTTCCTTTGTCGTATATGCAAAGAGCCTAACATATTCAAAAAATACGAATGCAGAACACAACTGTGGGAATTAAATCGTATCTTCAATTGTGACAATAATTAAATCTGAAACCATATTGGCACAAAAATGGATAACAGAAGACAAACTCTGAAGGTAGGTTATGATTATAGAATAAATTGACATGGGCCCTCGTAGTACTGGAACATAACACGCTGGCTCATTATCAAAATGAAAAAGGACTTTTCACGACATGATGGTAAGGCGACATAGCAAGTTATACTCCAGGTAGGGAAGTATATTATGCCCATTAGGTCCTAAAACCATGCACACGCACATACACACAGATTTATATATCAGCGTCGAGTCAAATAAGCAAAGAATGCACTGTTAGTTTAGTCCATTGCAACAATAGTTCATTGAATTCCAAATGCTAAAAGCAAAACAGCATGCTGAATCTGTTCACTTACCTAATATAACTATATAAGTTTCTTCTTTTCAAGGACAATATCATTTCCCGTGACATAAACGAGGGAAAGGTTTGGGATATACACATTCAAGGAAAATGGAAAACTATATATTTTTGCTCAAGAAATTTATTGAAAAAGCACTTCAATAAAATAAAGAAAGACATCTAAACAAGCAAATAATCAAATGACAGACTTAAATATATTAGCTTAGAACATTGAAGTGATATTCTTCATAGTTTTACAGGAAATGAAGAACTCACTGAAATGAATCCATTAAAAAAATGTGTTTCACATTACCCTGAGAATATCAATGATGCTAGACCTCCGTAAATCATCACCGATAACCTTCCAAGCAGGAAAAATATCTGAGAAAAAAAATGCACAACATAAACAAGAACAAACTCAGTCGGCCTCTAAAGAAGTTAAACAAAAGAAAGAAAGAAAGAAAGAAAGAGAGAGTAAAATGAAGCAAAGAATAGTAGTACCTGGATAAGTGCAAATAGCATGAGAACAAGAACAAAAGCAAAAAGGAATGGACCAAGGAAATTGAAATCATAGCCATTTCTTGCAGCCTAGAAGGAGAACAAGGTGAGGGCTACAACCACCACTGCAGTCAAAAGTTCAGCAGAAGCAAGATCCGCTTATATATTTAATATAAAGAAGCAATTATCAGCAGAATGAACATAGCATCAAAAGTTCAAGAATAAATATACAAATTGGAGACTAATCAATTGCAAAAAAATTGATATGTCGTCAGAATTATGATTTCCTTGAGACAAACACCTGAAATGTTTATTCATACATTAGTGGACTCCAAAGTGCAATGCCATTTAGTTGTGGACGCATATGCTTCAAAAAGTTAGAAAAATTGGAACAGGAACATGAACAAGTAATATATGTTGTAGAGCTTTTGGAAAATCGATATCTTACTCCCTGAAACGATCTCTTAGCTCATCATCAGAAAGCTTAGATCTTCCGTAGCCAACAATGTGGACGTCGTTTGAATTGAAAGAACCCCTGTAAGAACACTGAATCAAAATCTATAATTCACATAAAGAGACACCACAAATTAACACTACATTAAATAAGAAATGTTACAAATTCAGCATTTAGAAATACCAAACTCTGATATGTATATTTTTTTAATCATCTAAAATATTGGTTTCTTTTCGCTTAGCATCTTCCAAGTTAGAATGTAAGATTATATCTACTAGACATAAACCTAAAGTTCTCAAAACATAACCTTACTAGCTCATACTGTTGTTTAAGGGTCTCAGTCCGCAAATTCTGCACATCACTGTAAATGGCCACAAAAAAAACATTAAAACATCTATGACCCATCAATGGGATGAGGCAGAATTCAAAAACGGTCAGTCACTATTCGATAAAATAACAGAAATAACACATATGTCCATGTATAACATAAGTATTTGAGTGGTAATTAATTACCAATATTCCATCCAGGCAACGCTATACAAATCACCTAAGCAGGTCGTGTATTCTTCAGGCGGTCTAGGAATGAAGTCAGGCCAATAAGTTCCCCAGCTACTTTCGTCTAAATTTGAAGCAGTGGTAGCATAGATGTTTACGCCTTCTGGTAAGAGTCCTTCAAAGATGGTCCGGATTCGCAAGCCTCCAAGTAGAAGACCTACCTATTCATATTATTCATAGGAAACCTTCAGATCACACTGATCAATTTTCAATGGTGCAAACAGATCTAGAAGGGATAGTTAAAGGGAGTACCAAGATTTTATATGTCCCAGACGCATGTTTCTTCTTCAAAACGTCAACCAAATCATTTGCATAGACATCACAGTCTGACGGCATGCCTAACAACGATAAGGTCATGGCTTAGCATCAACATTTACCAGTAGTTAAGAAAACAATTCATACTTACACTCTTTCTCCTTCAACTGCAGAGTAAATGTAAAAGCAAAGCAGCACAAAATTTGTAATTTAATCCCTACTGATCAGCACTATTATAACACACCCCCATTTCATTTTTTAACAAGCAAACACAACCTTTAGCAATCAAGAGAAGCAAAAACAATCCCTTCCAATAGAACCAACATACATAAAGAAAAAAACAACCTGACAAGGAGATCATTTCATGATAAGTCGCTGCACATAATTAGCAACCGTGTTTCGCCTCTCTTTAGAAGGTTCGTTTGGTTGAATGCAACCAATATGCTCTGTGATTCTCTCCTCTGCCTTTTACCATCTCTCTGAGTCAAAAACACAAAACACTTGACCTAAATTGGACAATAAACATTTTCATCCTGCAAACTAATTTGGGGAAAAGACTGAAAGCGAATTTGCGTAATTGTAGGTCGAACTTAATGCTTTCCGACTGTGATGGACATACAATAGGAAGCAGCTGGAGGCGGTAGGAAAGCGGGTAAAGAACTTTGTCGGCTGGAAATGAGTACAACGGCGGAGAGCTGAATCTGGAGGGCGTTGGTGGTCGGATGAACCTCGAGGCTGAAATTTGAGCTGATAACGAAAAGAAGCGTTTAATTCAGATGGATACAACTCTCTTACAATGAAGATTTAATTCGGGTGTGATTAGGGTAGTAGAGCCGGCGGAGTTAGGAGAAGTAGACCGAGTTACGAATAAAAAAATAGTGAGGAGATGTAAAAAAATTAAGGAAATTTAATAATAAAAAAATAAATTATGAATAATGAGGAGATTTTATTATATAGTATATTTTATGAGGAGAAGTAGGACAATTAATGAGGAGAATTTTGATTTGGTCATCAATCAACAAAACTATTTATATCTCCTCATTATATGTATCAATTAATGACAAAGTTTCAGCTCCTCATTAAATTCTCCTCATTAAACGGCAAGTTTCTTGTATGCATCTTGAATATGCTCCAAGAAAAACCTAGTTTTTCTTCTTCCCAATGGCTAAGACGAGAAAAAGAAATTTCTCTCTTTTTCAAAAAAAACTAGAGTGTTTTTTTCCTTGATAAATGGCGTTGTTTTGTGTGTTCATTTTGTGTTGAGAGAAACTCTCTTTATATAGGATAATAACAAATAATTTGAGAGTTTATCTTTAAAACATAAATTTATATTTTCCTTTTAGGAAAATAAAAACTTTATCCAATAGGAAAACAAACAACCTATTTATCCAATAAGAAAACTAATTTTTTATTTATAATTATTTAACACATAAATAATTATATTATCCACACTATAAATAATTAGGAGAAAATTTCTTTTTCCAAAATCAAAATAATATGGCGCCATTTTATACCATTTGGATAATAGAAAATGTATTTTCTAGTTTATATATTATTTACTAAAAAAATTAATATTTGCATATTCATTAAATATACCAACTATTTAATTCATTCTCGAGGTCCAGAATACGAGAATCACTCGCGTTTAGGAGCCAACCGAACGACCATTGACCTATAACCAGTACCTACAACAATTTGAATAAAATATTCATCGAGCAGAATATTTCTACTCAACTTATTAATTCTGGAATTATGTCACCATAAATCCGAAAATGAACTCTATCGATTATAGATATAACTTATTTCAGAAAGTCGAGTCAATAAGTGTTCATTGATATAATCATTACATATATACTAACCCTCCATAGACTATCCGTAACGAAGCAGGAATATTTCCGTAAACCTTCTTCATTACATCTTATCCTTATTTACCATCAACCCACTAGTGATCAATTAGTTCATAACCAATATGAACTCGGCCGATCGATCAGTTTCTAGGATCAACAAATAAGGGGATTGTCTTTCTACTTTCCGCGGGAAGGAATGGATTACATATCTGAGAGACACACACTCCTCACTCATTCCAGAATAGTGCCAACGTGAATGTGATTCAGACCGCGCCTATTAGCAATCCTTAACGAACACATCAAACCTTATCTTGAAACAAGCAGGCGTCTGCAATCACTTCAGGATTAAGGTTAATCCATATATGATCATCTTGTGATTTAATAAGATTTCTCAATCACGGAATTATATGAGAAATATAGATTAAATTGGTCCATTCCTATATGACTACATCATATATAAATACCCCACTTAGATAACCAATATCGACGGTCCGGATAAGACGGTCACACCTTAAAGTGTTCTGGGCGCATTAATGGTGGTTTAATCAATAGACCCCATACTTTGATTAAGTTCACCACGGACTAATAGTTCAAGTGTATCACCATAAACTTAATCCTCATGTGACACACACATTAAGTTATATAGCTACATGTATGATACGACTTGGGGTTTTCAGTGATGTATTACATATAAGCATGAAGAAAATAATAAGATGAGAATAAATCTATCATTTATTAATTATAAAAACAATTACATAAATTGTCTTTCGGGCGCTACTTCCAACAATCATATCAGCATCAGCATCAGCATTATCATCAACATAAATATCATCATCTTCAGGATGATCACGATACACAAGATTCGCATCACGATCTTCAACTGGTTTTTTCAATGATGCTTGATAGAGTCGGACAAGGTGTTCCGCCGTACGACAGGTACGGGACCAATGACCTTCCATTCCACAACGGAATCATTTTTCATCATTAACTTTCTTTTCATTGTGTTCCCTATGATCCGTCTTCTGAGGACCATTTTGTTTCATACCATGATCGACATCATTATGATATGGCATATATCTTCCACGACCGCTTCCATGACCACGGCCTCTTCCACGGCCACGAGCACGTCCACGACCACGATCAAAATTTGAAGACTGAACCACATTCACTTCAGGGAATGGGCTAACACCAGTCGGTCGGGACTCATGATTTTTCAACAAAAGTTGATTATTATGCTCCGCCACAAGAAGGCATGCTATAAGCTCATAATATTCTTTGAACCCTTTTTCTCGATATTGCTGCTGCAAGAGCATATTTGAGATATGAAATGTGGAATATGTCTTTTCCAACATATCCTCATCAGTTACTTTATCGCCACATAATTTTAATTGAGAGGTGATTTTAAACATGGCTGAATTAAACTCGGTCACGGTTTTAAAATCTTGCAGCCGCAGACTAAGCCAATCAAATTTGGTTCCAGGATGAACCGATAACTTCAGGTGGTCGAATCAAATCCTTCAAATTATTCCACAGTTCAGAAGGATCTTTTACCATAAGATATTCATTCTTCAACCCATCTCCAAGATGATGTCGAAGGAAGATCATGGCTTTGGCACGGCTTTGGCTGGACTCATCATTGTCCTTAATATTATTGCCAAGCCCCATAGATTCCAGATGGATCTCAACATCCATCGTCCACGATAGATAATTTCTTCCGGAAATATCTAGTGGTACGAAGTCCTGCCTCGATATGTTAGCCATAACATAAACAAACGAAAATAGATTGACAAAGATTACCTCCACGCTCTTTCAACTTTTTCCGAGTATTTTTCCTGATGCCTTACTCAGTACTGGTAGAGACTTGTGCTGATAACGTGTTATAAAATAACTAATAAGTAAATGAAAGAACCTTTATAATGAAAATAGTACCAAAGTTTAGTACTGTAAATATCTATTCATTAACTTCCCAGCTTAAGATGGCGTATGCTTAACAAACACAACCACTCCATTTACTTATATATACACAGAGAGACGGTTCATCCCTCTACTCATCACATGGGATGTAGGTAACTAATCAAAGGTCATCACGTGATGACCACGCATTCACGCCTAAATATAATTTCGGATGATTATCTATCGTGGTACCGTTTAATAAAGACACGACATATTACACGTGGCCTTATGGTGTAAATACATCCGCCGATTACACCATATATTTACGTCGATCCTTATCCATTATTGTCGTGCTTGTTTTGAGACTTAGATATTAAGTAAACTAGCTGCGGGCTAATATTTTACACGGAGGAGATAAATATTATATCCAATGGACATCCACACATTATGTGTTATATTTATAACACAAGTTATAACACGTAACTTGAATTTCGTTATTGGCTGGAGCAGGGCCAGCCCGGGCGAGATGGACGACTGTCTAGGCCCACGTTATACGTGCAACATCCCGATTTTTCATAAAAGGGTAAAATAGTCATTGGGTGTATTTACTACGACCTAATCATTATTTGTCTTTTATTTAATTAAAAAGGAGTTAAGTAAAAGTTTTGGAAAGTAATTATAAGAAAAAAGGATTTAGCTAATTAATTAATGGAATTAATTGTTGGCTATTTAAGGAAAATAATCCCAAAATCTCTTATAATTTTTATCACGCCACTTTTGAAAAAAAAAAAAAAAAAAAAGAAGAGAACGACGGCAAACATGAAGAGCAACGCAGGAGATGCCTGGAACGAAGATTTCAACCGTGTGGCCAATCCGTTCATCGTTTCAAGATGCCGCAAGAGAGAAAAGCGATCAGCGCGAGGAGACGCAATTTTGGAAAATAACATCTCTCAATTTCGTAAGTTATCATTTTAGCCCTAGTTTTGGTAACCGTTGAGTTTGATCTTCAGAAATTCGTATCTTTCAATCCGTAACTCTGTTTTTCAGCCATGAGTAGTCGAAACAATCGTCTTGAAGCGTAGATTAATCTAAAAATAGTTTCACAGCAGCTAATCCAGGTAATTTGTAGTTTTACAGACCTTTTCAGTTTCAGTTTTCTGCAAAGAAATAGGATTTTTGGGTTTCTCGTTGAACAAATAGGTTTTGAGGTTGAGGATCAACAGTTGTTGCAGTTGCTTGACGTTTTGCTTTCGGTTTTGCTGGAAATTAAGGTAAGAGGCTCTTCCTAATGAGTAATTATAGTTTTATAATGATAGGTTGAGTTTTGGTGAGTTTTGGTGAGTTTTGGTGTTGTTTGGTGATAGAATTCATGCTAAGTTGTAATTAATGAGTTGTGATATGTTTTGGCATATTTGTGTTGAGTTTTAAATTTCTATTTTTTTTATTCAATAACATTAATTAAACATAAACAAGCTTCTATTGAACTTCTGATTCGTTCAGTTAAAACACCGAATGTACTCTTAAAAGGAGTTGAAGTTCGGATCCGTCGGAAGGGCATGAAAGGGCTTGTGCTTTGATGAACTAGAGTTCATCAATGTCTGTGTATGTGCTAGGCCTTGTCCGTATCTAGTGGTCTAAGTACGAGAGTAGGAGATGTGGGGAGCTTACTTGAAAACACTTAGGTGGCTAGTTAATTCACAATAATAAATACATATGTGTAGATAAAAGCTAAAACGTCATCTATTCTTGGTTAGGCACTGATTCAAATCGGCGATGTGATACGTTCATAAAAGGTGAACAACGCTACTGGCCTTAAACGGCTGAAGGGTAGTGGAGGAAATTCATCGGACGTATATGCATACCGGGGAGACCCCGGAGCTAATCGGTGCTAATCACCGTTAGTTAGCAAAATATCTTCTTGGTGATGAACGCCCATGCAAGTGTCCTTGAGTAATGATGTAACCAAGATAAGATAAGTTAGAAACGTATAGTCATGACATGTCGATGGGCATGAAGTGAACCCTAGATTGAGTCGGTCTCATAAAGATAATTTAATAATCATAATAATAACTTTTCGTTGTATAACTTAGTTATTCGTTAGCTTCTCACTTTTACTAAGTACTTTGTACTTACCTCATTTGCATTTTCTTTTGTATGCATTGTGGGGTGAGAAGACGAACAGGTTGATCAAGTATAGATGACGACTTTTGAAGACTTTGAAGTCTTGACAAAGCTTATAGTTTATTTCCTTATAAAGGTTGTACTAGACTAGTTGTATTTCTTTTCTTACACTTGTTGTACTTCTACTTTTAAGACATCGTATTGTATAAGTCTTTGGGTTTTTCGTCGTTGTAATTTAACTATCCATCTTTAGCATGGTTCATTTCTATTCATAGTAGCATTTATGTTTTTACCCGAGTCTTTTTAGCTTCCGTTTGCTTTTATTTGATACGACAACGTAGAGGCTTGCGTATAATATTAGATTTATTTAATGTTATAAGCGCCGAACGTTCTCTTCCGGATAAGGGCTCGGTATCCGAGAGCGGGGCGTTAGAATACGTGGACCCAAAATTACATATTTAACAATTACGTAAGTTTGATATAAAAGGACTCAAAGTTATAGATATTTACAATAATGTATGTTAGTTTAGTGAAAAAACAATGGTTATTTGTTCCTACTGTTGCGACTTCGAGTCTTGTCCGTGTTGTTAGATACCACAGTTATAATTTAGCCTATCTATGTTATTTCTTAATGTACATGTGTTAGTTTTGCGTATGTTGTTACATATCATGATTATAATTTAGGCTTAGTGTTTTCTCAAACATGATTTGACTTGTGTCACTTATATATGCATATTAATTTTGTTAATAAAAAAGAGGCACTTATTTTATTCTTGTTCTGGACACATTAAATGTCAGATCGAAACGGGCTAGAGCTTTAGGGGGTTTAATCAATGTTGTTAGCATGAGACAGGAGATATTAGAAAACGAGAATGATACATTTACTCTATTATTTCGTCTACATTAAAGATATGTAAAATAATCTGAACCACACATTTAAATAAAAAGTTAAAATCTAAATAAATAAAATACATTTTATCCGTTTATCGTGAATTATGTATCTTTTATATAAAACAAATTATGTAGACTTATCATTTTTTATTTAAAAATATTAAGCAAGAGGTAGTAATGATGTGAAACACTAACTAAAGCAATGGTATACAAATGAGATGATCGACATTAGTTTGGCAATGAAAAATAAAAATATAGTGGGTAAGGGTTCGTCATTATTAAAGCTCGAAACATCATCGGAGGTCCTCTTGGCGCCCGACAATATCTCGAACGATTAATCTCAGACAATTGTCTGCGATATCTTGCGAAAGCAAAAGCTCGAAACTTCGCTTATGAATCTGAAACCATAAGGAAAATCGAAAATGTGGTAAAAAAGAACAACTTATTTTATTTTTATTCACTTTTCCTTCATAGAGTTATTATTACATCATACTTATTTATACGTGTATGACATGATACGATATCTTATTATTTAGAACGTGGAATTGCAATTAAGGGATCAAGTTTTCTTGCCACAATACTCATCTTCTCTCTCATGTCCTTAATTTTGAAAGACTCAGTATCGTGTACATTCCAGTCAAATTCATGCATCATTGACCCTATGATCATATGAACCATCCGATGAGCCAAAGGAATCCCGGGGCAAATCCTTCGACCAGCCCCAAACGGAAGGAACTCAAAATGACGCCCCTTGAAGTCTATACTGGAGTCCAGAAACCTCTCCGGCTCGAAACTTTCAGGGTCATCCCAATTTTCTGGATCTCTTCCGATGGCAAACACATTAACAAAAACTTGTGTATCTTTAGGTATGTCATACCCCATGAAATTAGTATCTTGTGTTGCCCGTCGGGGAATTAGGAACGGTACCGGAGGATGCAATCGAAGGGTTTCTTTTACGATGGCTTGTAAGTAGTTGAGATTATCAACGTCGTCCTCGTCCACTGGACGACCCCTGCCGACCACCTCATCGAGCTCAAGTCTAAGTTTTGATAGGGCTGTGGGGTTATTTATAAGCTCCACCATGGCCCATTCGACTACGGTGCTGGTTGTTTCTGCACTCGCTATGAAAACTTCCTGCCAAAGATAAATTAAGGTTGTTATAGTTAATAACATAGATATGATGATATATATGGGAAATAATGCATCAGTTACATATATTCATAGCATCTTTCATTACGTTCAAACAGTGTGTCAACGCTTCAATTTCGAGTTTTGATACAAGGCGTATCATCTATTGATTAATATGAGTCCGAGTAATGTTATGTCCAGAACAAAAGTACACAACATAATTTTCATAATTGATTATGATAAGACCCACATCATGATTTAAGAGGTCTCATACCATGTTCAATGGTGTAAAGTGTATTGCGTACTTTTGTTGCGACTATTTATAGTCAACATAATATTACTTTAGTAGTCTCATCATAATCCATTGTGTAATATTGTGTTGTGACAACAACATTTCTCTTAACGATGTAGATATAGTAAAGAAAAGAATAATGTTATGTTAATAACAAAATAGCCACTACGAAAGTATACTTTACATCATTTATCATGACATTTTAATTAATGTGAATCATATCATGATCAATGGTGTAAGAGCATTAGCATCAAACTCCCTACATCGCCTTTTATCTCCACAATAGGGTTAAAACGTAGGAATACAATAAAAAAAATACACTCCATCAGCATCCTCATCCTTTCACTACAATAAGGACCATGAACAGTGTCACCTCAAATGTAGGGTGGTACTGTAGCTCAATCTACATATTTTTTAGGGAAATGATACAGCCACAACGGATTGACTCAACAATCATCTACACTATTGATTGTTTTGGGACCTATATTCATTGATCTATGTCCCACAATAATCAATGGTATAGATGATTGTTGTGTAAATTGGTTGTTTCAATCCCTTGTGGCTTATCATTGCTCTATTTTTTTTATTTATTCTTCCCTCTCTTTATCACAAATAGTAATTTTTAAAAAGCTGTTTATAGATTAAAAATAAATAAATATTTTAATGGTGTAAGGATAGAGATAGAAATGCTGATGTAGAGTACTAAATTTAGTTCATGTAAAGTAGGGATATGTATATTTTAATTGTTTTTTTTTTTTTTTTGAGAAGATAATAGTATTTTTAGGATAGGGATAATGACTTTGATGTTAATGCTCTAAAATGTCTGGTGTACGTACTTTAGTCGTAACTATGTTGTTGTAGACGTACCATTACTTGAAAGAAAAAAAGGAATTTACCATTATATGTATGTTGATATCATGATGAGAAAATTTAACTGGTTCATCATCTTTGCTACCATCACCTTCATAATCCAACAGTGTTTCCAGATAATCCTTCTTCTTTTCGCCGCTCTGTTGCCTCTCCATTAAACACTCGTTCACAAAGTTAGAGACAACTTGTATGGTCTTGCCGCAATCCCTGACGGCTTTCCGGCGAAGTCCCTGTGGATCCAGCCATCTTAAACATGGAAATAAGTCGGCTATATTTACGGTACCAGATAATTCCATGAGTTTGATCACCCATTTGAAGAATTCAACACCATCTGCAGATTCTGGTTTAACCAAATCTTTCGAGAATATCGTGTTTCCTACCATGTTGAATATTGCAAGGAACACGAATCTTGCTACTTCTATCCCTTGCGTCTCCTTCCCTGCTTTAATTAATATTCAAATTCATCAGCAAGTTTATATATAGTAGTGGATCTTGAAAAAATAAAAATCGGTAGCACAAATTGAGAAAATTCAAAGATCCAGTAGGGTATTAGTGATATTTTTAAATTTTTAACAACAAAATTACATTATTTTAACATAGATAAAAAAAATTGGACTCAATGAGGGCATTGACCCCTTGTCTCATGTGCGTCTACCACTATATATATATATATATATATATATATATATATATGACCTCTCAAAAAAGGACTTGACCTCTCGGTGAGCAAAGTCAGTGAGGAAATGCCGGTGGGTAATGTCAAAGAGGCAAACAAGTGAGGCAAATATCTGCAGGTTATGTCTGGTGGAGTCAGCTGAGTTCTGAGTTCATATATGGGGTATTTTAATCAATATGCTAGTATGTCTTTTTGGCGGCTAGGTCTAGGGTTTTGTGACTATAAATACTCATCTGTTGTAAGTTGTAACCTAGAATATTTGCAGAAGCAGTAGAATCGGTATCAGCAGCAATTGCGTATGCAATTGCAGAGTCTGTAAAATTTTTAGTGATAATATAATCTCATCGTTTCTGCCCGTGGACTAGTCGACATATTGTCGGAAACCACGTTAAATCCTGTGTTATTATTTCTTGTGTGATTTATGCTTTCGTTTATTCTTGATTATTGCAATCCGTTTTGGATCCCTGACGGTCCTGTTATAACAAACTGGTATCAGAGCGTCAAGGTTATCATCAAGGAATCCGAAATCTGTTCGAGTTAGGTTGATTGTCACCAAGGTCGTAATTGACGCTAAGTTCTGGGATCAACGTTCGCTTTCCGACGAGATCAAGATGTCTGGGTTGGATGTAGAGATTGATAAATTCACAAGAAGGAACAATTTCAATCTGTGGCAAATCAAGATGCGTGCTCTGTTGAAGAAACTAGGGCTCTGGGCTTTATTGACAAAATCGGTGGATGCGGGAAATGCTGAGATGGCCAATCTGGAGGAAAAAGCACATTCAATAATTTTGTTGTGCTTGTCTGATGATGCTGAAGAGGATTCAACAGCAGGGCTGTGGCTGAAGCTTGAGAGTCTGTATATGACAAAGCCGTTGACCAACAAGTTGCTAATGAAGCAATGTCTGTTCAGTTTAAAGATGCATGAAGGAATGTCTCTTAGAGATCATCTGGAAAAGCTAAACACAATATTGCTTGATTTAAGAAGTATTGGTGTTAAGATAGAAGATAAGGATGCAGCTCTAATTTTGTTGATATCACTGCCAACATCATATGAGAATTTTGTGCAGTCTTTTATTGTTAGGAGAGACACAGTGTCATTGGAGGATGTTATGGCATCTCTCCATAATCAAGAGCTAAGGCATAATGCAGCTGGCACAGGTACAGACAATCGAGCTATTGGTGTAGTTGCTAGTAGCAGTTGCAAAGGGAATGCAAATCTGGTCTGAATCTGAATCTAGAGTGTTAGCAATCAGGTGGAGCTTAAGGTCCATACTCAGCTGAGTTTGCATAACACTGCTGAGAACAGTCAACACTAATCTGGCACTTGGTTGTGCATCTAGACCTGAAGAATAAAGAGCTGAATCTGGTGGAACCAAAGTCTGAGGTCGGCTGAATGAAGGTCTGCTGATCCAGTACCAGCTGAGTGAAGGTCAGCTGAGTAGAGAAATGTTCAAGTCTGGGAAGTCTAGTGATAAAACTCAGCTGATTCCATCTGTCAGCAGAGTGGCATATGCAGAATCTGTTGAACATATCTATGTTGGTTCGGCATCTGTGTCTGGAAGCCTCAGTTGAGTGAAGTCACTGAGCATCTGGTGAA
Organism: Gentiana macrophylla; assembly: GCA_026214975.1. Lineage (NCBI taxonomy): Eukaryota > Viridiplantae > Streptophyta > Magnoliopsida > Gentianales > Gentianaceae > Gentiana > Gentiana macrophylla. The sequence goes on along the minus strand of CM047807.1, from coordinate 8,093,061 downwards.
CATGTCTGAGGTGGAGTTCTCATCTGGAGTTAAGTCTCATCTAGAAGAGTCTAACCTAAAGTATGTTGTGTTCATATCTGGTCAGCTCAGAATTTGAATCTAAATCTGCAAATCTGTTTGGTTGAAGTTGAATCTGAAGAACTCAGCTGAGTGTCCTTAGCTGAGGTGATTACATCTGAATCTGGTAATCATATCTTGTCTGGTGATCAAGTCTGAATCTGTTGATCACAACTATTCTCAACTCAATCAAGTCTGAATCTCTTAACAGTAGAGGATCTCATCTGAACTGGGAGGTTCTCATCTGAAGTTGGTTTCTCATCTGGAGTTCACTCCCATCTGGAGGAATCACATCTGTAGCTGTTAAGTCTAAAGAAAGAGAAGGAATCTGGTATAGTACATCTGGCATTGACGAATGCATCTGGTATAGTACATCTGGTTATACATCTGTTTAAACGATAGTTCAAGTCAAGGTGGATATTGTTAGAAAAAGTGACTTGACCTCTCAGCAGGGCAAGTCAGCTAAGAAATGTCAGCAGGGGCAATGCCAGCAGGGTAATGTCAGCAGGGCAATGCCAGCAGGGCAAATATCAGCAGGTTATGTCTGGTGGTGTCAGCTGAGTTCTGAGTTCATATCTAGGGTATTTTAGTCAATCTACTAGTATGTCTTTTTGGTGGCTAGGTCTAGGGTTTTGTGACTATAAATACTCATTTGTTGTAACCTAGAATATTTGCGTGACGAAGCGACAAAGAGTGCCAAGATCGCTAGACAATTGTGTATGCAATTGCAGAGTCTGTAAAATCTCCAGTGATAATATAATCTCCTTGTTTCTGCCCGTGGTCTAGTCGGCATATTGCCGGAAACCACGTTAAATCATGTGTTATTATTTATTGTGTGATTTATGCTTTCTTGTTTATTCTTGATTATTGCAAACTGTTTTGGATCCCTGACGGTCCTATTATAACAATATATATATTAAAGTAATGCTAGTGATATAATCACTCATTTACAACTAGTGACACAACGTGATTTTATGTCATTGATCATTCATTCATCATAATATAGGGTCATGATGACCGATGATCATACTGATCAATAATGTAAAATCTCATTGTGACATTCGTTAGAATTGAATAGTTGTACCAATGGCATTATTATAGTTAGAATAACAAGCTCAGATAAAATGATTTCATTGATGATAGTTTTGGCTGTTGTTCACAGCATTTAATACAAAGCAAATCTAATAGATAAGATTCCAATCTAACAAACTACTAGGTGTACCAATCATATAGTGACACCTATACAACCACATTGACCAATCACATTGATACAAGACATATATCTTTACACCCCCTCTCAAACTGAATGTGGCAACACTTCAACATTCAGTTTGTTTATAAATGGTAAGAACTTAACTCCAGTTAATGCCTTTGTAAATATGTCAGTTGGCTGTTCACAAGTAGAGATGTGCTTCACATCTAGTTTTCTTTCCAAGACCTGATTCCTCACATAGTGTACATCAATCTTAATATGTTAGTTTTTGAGTGATGTACTGGATTTTTAGCTAAGGACTCTGCACCCGTATTATCACAATAGATAATGGGCTTCTTTATAACTCTGATTCCAAGTTCTGACAGTATAGCCTTCAACCAAGTAATATATGCAGCATCATGGGCCAAGCTTCTGTACACTGATTATGTACTTGACCTTGAGACAACCTACTACTTCTTTGAATGCCATGTAACCAATGATGATCCCAGATTAATGCATTGACCTGCTACAAATTTTCTGTCATAGGGGAAGCACCCCCAACCTGCATATGAATATCTTATGATATCCAATCCTCCTTCAGATTTGAAGTGCAAACTGTATCCTAGTGTCCCTTTTATGTACCTCAGTAATCTATTAAGTGCTTGCCAATGAGTGTCTCTAAGATCATGCATAAACTGACTAAAAAAGTTAACCACATAGGCAATGTCTGGCCTAGTAAATGTCATATACTGCAGTGCACCAACAATGCTTCTATACAAGGTGGGATTTGTCACAGGAGTACCTTCATTGGGTTCAAAAGTTTTACCAGTTACCATTGGTGTCAGAACTGGTTTCAGTTGTTCATCCCTAACTTTGTCAGTAGTTGTTGTGCATACATTTTCTGACTCAAAAACAGGCCACTGGAGTCTCTGATTGCCTGCATTCCCAAATATTGACTTACCTACCCTAGTTCTTTGAGGGGAAATCTTGAGTTTAAAAGAGCAATAAACTCTGAAAATACTGTTCAGAGTTTCCTGTGATAAGAAAGTCATCAACATGTATCAGAATATACAAGATAACAATTCCTTCTTTTAGAATGAACAAGGAAGTGTCTGACACAGCCTGCTTGAAACCCCATGTTAGTAATTGTTTTGAGTTCTTCAATCCAGGCCCTAGGTGCCTGTTTCAACCCATACAAAGCTTTATTCAACTTTCATGCATATTCTGGTTTGGACTTGCTAACAAATACAGCAAGTTGATGCATATACACACAGTCATGGAGTCTTCCATTTAGAAAGGCATTGTTAATATGCACTTGTTTAATAGGCCAATGGTTTGACACAGAAATAGCTAGAAACACCCTAATGGTGCCAGATTTAGCCACAGGACATAATGTTTCCGTGTAATCTACCCCCTCTTCCTGTGAGTACCCACTGGCTACAAGTTTGGCTTTGTACTTGAGAATGGAGCCATCTGACTTATGCTTAATTTTGAATATCCACTTGTTCCCAACAAGACTGTGATTTGATGGGGGAGGCACCAGTTCCCATGTCTGATTTTGCATAAGAGCATCATATTCTTCCTGCATGGCTTTCTGCCAGTGAGGATGAGACAAAGCTGCTGGATATACAGAAACCCGAATCCGGATCCGACCCGAAATTGGATGTCAGATCTGATTCACAGCACCGATCAAGACACTCGATCATGCACAGCGGAAGCTACGAATTAGATTCGTTTACGATTTTACCACGATAAGATTCACATGATTAATTAATCAACTACAATAAGGTTTAAGATTTACCTAACCGGAGAGAAGCCGTGATCTTCCGAGTTGTATCTCCAAGCGACAACTGGTGGACGTCGATCCAGCATTCGAACCTCCTCGAATATGCCTTCAAGAAAAACCCAGTTTTTCTTCTTCCCAATGGCTATGACGAGAAAACAAAATTTCTCCAATTTTCCAAGTAGGCGTGGCCTATTTTATTAAAAATGCCGTTGGTTTTCTAAGGTCTATTTTGTGTAGGGAAAAACTCTTGTTTTAATAGAAAAATAACTAATAATTTGAGAGTTCATCTTTTTCATCTTTTCCTTTTAGGAAAATAAAACCTTTATCCAATAGGAAAACAAATTTCTTATTTATCCAATAAGAAAATCAATTTCTTATTTATAATTATTTAACACATAAATAATTACATTATCCACATTATAATTAATTATGAGAAAATTTCTTTTCCCACAACAAAATAAAAGTGGCGCCATTTTTGTTTGCCAATTGGGAGAATAGAAAATTTATTTTCTATATTACATATTATTTACCGAATAAATAATATCCGTATATATTCATTAAATAGACCAACTATTTAATTTTATCTCGAGGTTACATAAAACGAGAAAACACTCGCGTGTTAGGAGCCAATCCGGATACCATGGACCTATAACCAGTAGCTACAATAAATTGAATAAAATATTCATCGAACATAATATTTTACTCAACTTATTAATTCCGGAATTACGCCACCATAAATCTGAAACTGAACTCTATCGATTATAGATATAACTTATTCTAAAAGCGTCGAGTCAATAAGCGTCCATTGATATAATCATTACATACAGACTAACCCTCCATAGACTATCTGTAACGAAGCGGGATTATTTCCGTAAACCTTCTTCATTACATCTCATCCTTATTTACCATTAACCCACTAGTGATGAATTAGTTCATAACCAATACGAACTCGGCCGATCGATAAGTTTCTAGGATTAACAAATAAGGGGATTGTCTTTCTGCTTCCCACATGAAGGAATGGATTCCATATCTATGAGACACACACTCATCACTCATTCCATAATAGTACCAACGTGAAAGTGGTTCGGACCGGCCTCTTAGCAATCATTAACGAGCACATCAAACCCTATCTTGAAACAAGCAGGCGTCTGCAATCACTTCAGGATTAAGGTTAATCCATTTATGATCATCTTATGATTTAATAAGATTTCTCAATCACGGAATTATATGAGAAACGCAGATAAAATCGGTCCAGTCCTATATGACTACATCATATATAAATGCCCCACTTAGATAACCAATATCGACGGTCCGGATAAGACGATCGCACCTTAAAGTGTTCTGGGCGCATTAATGGTGGTTTAATCAATAGACCTCATACTTTGATTAAGTTCACCACGGACTAATAGTTCAAGTGTGTCACCATAAACTTAATCCTCACATGTGACACACACACTAAGTTATATAGCTACGTATGATACGACTTGGGGTTTTCAGCATTGTATTACATATAAGCACGAAGAAAATAATAAGATGAGAATAAATCTGTCATTTATTAATTATAAAAACAGTTACATAAATTGTCTTTCGGGCGCTACTTCCAACAATCTCCCATTTGCCCGTATAGACAAGCAACAATTGTCTTTCGGGCACTACATCTAACAATCTCTCACTTGCCCGTAAAGACAAGCAACAATTGTTTTTAAAGCACCACACCCTTATTCTTTCTATATATCCAAAATATTCTCCCACTTGCTCTAAAGCAGATGAGACATATCTCACAATTTCATACCCACCAAGCGCTTATCAGTGACATTAGATGCCACACGACTTGGTAAACTGATCAGCTAGGTTGTCGGCTTGAGGCAATCTTTTAGGACCGAAACGTTGCCTTTCTGTACGGTCTGTCTGATCAGGTGGTACTCTCTCTCAATATGCTTTTGACCTCTTGTGACAGCGCAGATCATTTGCATGAGCTACCTCTCAACTGTTTTCACAGTAATTCGTATCGGCTCATCGAGACCTAGAATCACTTCCTGATCCAACAAAGAACTTTTCAAGCCACACTGCCTCTTTAACTGCTCCGAAAGCTGCTATGTATTCGACTAACAGAGTGCAATTGGCAGTGCTGGATTGCTCCAGACTATAGCTCCATCACTATGAGAAAACACTGAGCCCGAGATCAATTAACGATCATCCTTAATCTGACTGTAAGTCAGAATCAGTGTAATCAACAATACTCAGGTATGCATCTGAATATAGATGCATATTACTCCTCGTTCTCAGAAGGTACTTGTGGATGCACTATACTGCTACTCAACATCCGAAACCAAGATTCGACTGTTATTGACTTTTAATAACCTGAATTTCTTTATCCAAAAGAGAATCATCCCTTTATATCCGAAGACTATGTGAATTATTCCGTGAGGGGTTGGGTAGGAAACTCTCGTTGAATATTGCATACGAAAATGCATATCATCTTAAACAATAAGATGGATAGGAAACTGCCACAACTTATTCTCATGAATTTGACCGGATCAAATTCTAAGAATATAGTCCAATTCTATAATTTAGAGAAGCTTTGGCTCATCAGTTCCTGACTCCAGATAACACACCCATGTTGTTCACAACTGTTGCAGTGTTACTTTTATCAACACCAATATTCACTACTTTACATATATTGATTCTCTAGTCTACAAAAGACTTATCAATATTTTTTGTCAAGCCCACATATTTCAAACATGGGGCTTTTAATGGCCTGAAGGTTTACTTTAATCCACCAATGGATATAAGCATAAGCAGTCAATCTTCCATTGGCTTCAAGCTAAATCCCTTCTGTTCCGAATGAATCTAAGCTCCATTGTACAGCAAGAAAGGTTTAGGGCATCACCCCTGTTAATCTTTCTGCTTTCCATGGAGTCAAGCAAAGCTGAGTGGTGAGAAAGTTTCAAGGCATCACCCCTAATAAACTATCTACTTCTTAGGGAATTACCCCTAGACCACTTGGCTTTGCCTTGAAAGTTAAACATTCTCTTTCATTCGACTCTTTTTCACGTAGATCCAATTTCTCCCACTGGGCTTGAGACACTCAGGTGGTTTTACAAGAGTGTGAACAGACATGGAGTACCAATAACTCCATTTACATGTTTATGGCTTTAAACCAACCTCATTTTTTCAGAATCTTGTACAGTCCTTCCAAAAGACCATAGGTTATCAATCACCCCTAGCAGACTGTAAAGTCTGCATGATCATAGTGGGTCAATGGTTAAACCATACTCCCACTGCATTTTAGTGGATCGATATTCTGATCAGGTTCAGTAGTATTTATCAGCGTAATCCCCAACAACCAATGTTGGATGTGGTCTGATTAAATCAGATAGTAACTCCTTGAGTAACTTTACTTCAAGGTCTAAGGATGTTATCTAAACATTCTTTTAGAAAGGAATAACAGTGTAACCATCACTATCCGATCTTAAGAATCTTATAACCAACCTTTACTCATTTTATTAAGATATTTCACGAACAGTCACCATATGAACGTGTATGTAAAATCTTCAGTCCTACCCTCAAGCACTAGAGCTAAATGCCTCTATTTGCGGAAGTGGAGTAAATGTACTTCACTCTTTATCCACAAATTCATAAGCATCTTCTAGGTAGACTTCTCGGTATTACATAATGTTGGTCCTTGAAAAGGCTTTGGTTAAGTTTAGAGGGGGGGTGAATAAACTTAACACTTAAAACTTTTGGAGTTAACAAATTCAGAACTTCAGTGACTCTAACGATACTTGATGAGTCTGTTGAGACCTCGATAACTCTTTGATAAACAGTGAGTTCTCGATAGTTTAGTTTTGTTGAATTTGTGCAAATGGAATTATATCAAAATTAAGCCTTGTTACTTGTTGTTAAATATGTTACTAAGTATTAGATACTCATTGAGTGCAGGTGTATGATTTCGGGTTGCTAGATTCGAGAGGTTGATGTGTTAAATAAAGTAAGTGCAAAATGTAAATCTTTGAAGGTAAGTAGGCGGTTTATAGTGGTTCCAGGTGGTGTAATCTCGTCCAGTCCACTCTTCTCTGTGATGTTGGAGGAAATTCACTAGAGATCTTTGATGTAGTTGTTATAAAGATTCCTAAGTTGCTTGTCCTTCACCAATAACTATGGCTTCACAAGCTGGCCGGGAAGCAGTAGGATTGTTTGCTCCCTGAGTCTTCCACTTTGGTCCTTGAAGGGTAGGATTGCCTCTTCACCGGCTCCACCACAAACAACGATCTTTCACACCCAACAGATGCTTCACTGTCTTCTTCAGTGAGGTTCTTTATAAAATAAAGATTGAATCAAATAAATGATTGATTGTAGCGACTTGATTAGGATGAAGTAATCAGCGACTTATGTGCTTCAAGTGTGTATGCTTGATATAGCTTGAATGTAGAATACACTTGAAGAAATTCTCGGATCGTAGCTTTATGCTCGATAAGTTCAATGAGGTGTCTTTCATTTCGATAATATTTCTTCAAAGTTTGTTAGTTTTCATCATCTTGTTTCTGAGTTGAAAGTCCTCTATTTATAGGTAGGAATGCATGTGACTTGTATTTGAAATTCAAATGTAACGTGCCTTGATTTTGTCCCATCCGATCGCGATTCTGTCACTATTCATAGGGTGACCTTCGTCGAAATTCCTTTTTGATGATTGCAATCATCCACCCTTTGACTTGTATCCAATGGATAAAAATATAAATCATCCCAACGTCTTTTTAATCTCAGCCTTTGATTTTCTTGATAAGTCAGAGGTAGTTGGCTGTCCTTATCCATGTAATCTTCCAATATAATCTTGAATTGATCGAGGTATATATCAAGTGAGTTCATCGATCTGCTTTGAAGTACCTATCGATCTATTTGAAACGACAATTTCTTTGTGTATAAAATATAATGCAGCTGATTTCTTTTATCTAACTTTTATTTGTGAAGTTAGATTACACCTTTTTAATTATAACCAAGTTCCAAACATCATCCAACTTATGGAACTTAGACCTTCTATACAAGGTATATGTAATCGTTTAGGTCATCACTGGACTTGCCTAAATTCTCGATTCCATATCCTTGACTTTAATTACTAAGTTTGATCCTTAGCCTTCAGAATGGCGAGTTTGAGCCTCGGCCACCAGTCTTGGGTCTTGGTCTTCAAAGAGGTTCCCGACTAGTCTACTCGACCTATCCACCCATCGACTAGACTAGTCTGTGACGTGAAGTCACCGACCATTACGATGCTTGTTTGATCAAAACTATTTATGAATCAAACTCTAATAAACCTATACATTTGATCTAGACATCTTTTTGCCTTTGCACTATAACAACTAGTCGGCACTCATCATCAAAACTAAGAAATAAGTCCAACAATTTCCCTTTTTGGTGATGATGCCACTACCCTCACCTAATCAAACAAAGCAAAAGATTAAGACAAAAACAGAACAAATATTCATCTTTCATTAAAATCATTTGTTCAAAGCTATTCTGATCTAGAATCGGCAAAGACATAATGCGATTAAAAAAATGTCGATCTCACTGTCTCTTTCTCTTTCTTGTCTAGCCTTCTCGACTTGCTCTTGATAGGCTCGATTTGTTCTATCATATCCCTCATCCACTCATTTTCAATCAAAGTAAAATCAATGTACAGGATTAACTTGTTTCCACCAGTTCCAAGCTTCAGCAGGATAAGATTGATATCATTCACTCTGAATCCAAACTTCATGTACAGTTCCTTGAATTCATCAAGTGAGTCCTTTGCTTTTGTGATAGGTAAGATCCTATCACCTCTGCCACTTCTTTCACCTCTTCCACCTCTGCCTCCTCTGTAAGTTGCCCTTAAGGCTCTGACTCTTGCTTTCCAAAATTTCAATGCCAAGAAAGAGTTTAGACCTTCATGATATCCCATATCATGATAAGGTCTCCTTCTGTTATAGTATTCTTTCTTGTATTGTCTAAGGAGATCATCAAGAAGTTGAACTCGCCAGTGCAGCGAGCTTGCACGAGCATTGATTTCATCCTCCCATCTTTTCTTTGCAAAGAGTCTTGCAGACTATTTTGCTGCAGCTGATTGGCCCTCTTCCCCCTTAGTGACATCATCAACAAACCGAGACATTAGGCCATGAATACCTCTCTGCGAGATTACCACTCCATTCAATTGACCTTCCATAATTTCAGTTCTTGTATCAATTGCGGTAATCCTTGATTGCAAGGTCTCCTCCAAAGTAGATTGATTCTTTTCAGTAAGTTTAGGATCGAGGCATAGCAAAGTTGTTTGTTCATGAAGAGGCTCGAGTGGGTTTAGGTGTAGTAGCAAGGTTGTCAAGTTTCGATGGATGGAAATAAGTTGGTCTTTCGAAACTTATCTTTCAAAGTATTCCTTGCTTGATTCCCTTACATCTAGCATCATATCATTGTGACATTTTGAGTAGATGCAAAATTTGAAGCAATCAGACATCATAGATTGTCTGCTTTCATTTATCAGTTCATCGATTCTTCAAATCTCTGTTCTTGGCTATCCAGCTTGAGTTCTTAACTTTTGCATATTATTTCTAATGATCATTAACTCATTCAAAACTTCAATCTGGCACTTCTTTGGTCATCCTTCCACCGGTAGCTTCATCGTGAGCTCCTCAACATTGTCTTGTGGCCTCGATTGCTTACAACCATTGCCCAACTCCTATCTAGACCAGCGGGGTTAGGTCATTCATATTCCTCCAGAATAGGATCAATGACAGGTTCCTCAAAAATAGGTACAAATGCATGTTGGGGATCAACTTCAACATTTTCTTCTTCAGGCATTTGAAATTCCTCATCACTGAAGTCATAGTCCAAAGAATTTGCTCATTGTCATTAATGCTGGTCTCACGACCATCTTTCCTTTCAATGGTCTTATCTCCAGAGGCTCCACTACACTGAGCCTCTTCAAAGCCATGGGTTTCCTCCAAACCCAAAGTTTGTTCCAACCTTTGTCCAGTCTTTGTTTGTGACTCATCGGACTGCACTCTCCTGTTCCAACCTATGTCCAGTCTTTGTTTGTGACCCAAAGAACTGCACCTCCTCTTCAACTCTCTGTGGATTGAATATAGCCTCATTATCCACTTGGAATCCTTCTGCATGACCAATCTTATGCAGGATGATGGCAGTTTTAGTAAGAATGCCCTCAAAGTCAAATCCATCTTGATATTCAATGGATTCTTAAAGTGGCACTAGGTTCATTGAAATCAGTAACTTTTTCTCCATCCAAATCCTCACTCTGTTCAGCTTCATTTTGTGCAGTAGGCTCTACAATATGGAATGTAGAAGATTCATCACCTAGCCTACCAGCACTCAGATTGATTCCTTCATTGATCAATGCTTCTAGATCATCCATGGTGAGATCCTGCAGATCCTCATCCATCTCACCGATCTCTTGGCCCTCGTGAGACTTACCCGAGATCGGTGGGCATTTGTTATGCAGGTGGTTCTATGATTACCGCAGTCCCACCTGGTTCCTCCCGGTCGGAGGGGAAATCTCCTCAGAATCGATGATGAGGAAGAGTCATCATTGTCATCTCTTGGATCCCTAAACTTGATACCCTCATCCTTCGTTGCTCATCAAATAAGTCCATCAACTGATTTGCGCAGAGTTGTATCAACTAGGTCCAACAAATTTTCCACTCCCAACTTGTTAAAAGCTCATTCCTCAAAATCATCATAGGTTCAAGAATTGGCTTTTTTGTCTTTTGTAGAAACCAAACTTCCATTGAAAATAGTCGACAATTTCTGTGAAGTTTGGGATCTACATACTCTTGATTTTCTTTTTCTTTATTTCACATGCCTTTCAAAGGGCATGAAAGATCTCTGAGGAGCAACTCCAGTACCTTGTTGACCTCCAAAGGTTCCAACAAGTAAGTTCATGGTTTCTTCAATGAGATGTTTGAAAGTCATGAGGTTCGAGGTTGTACATTTGTGCCTACTACTTCCATCTGTACCACACTTGGTTCCCACGACTTACATGCTCATCAAACAGGTTAGCAGCGTGACGGCTCTTCCCCTTAGTTCTTGCCACACACACTTGGTGGTTTTCAACCAAGTCTTCAACTACTTCTTCAACTACCACAGCAGGTTCAGGTTCAGTGGTTTGTTGTGGTTCTTCAGTAGATACTACAGCAGGCTCATGGTCAGTGAAGCTCAGTATATCTTCAACAGATTGCTCAACAACAACTGCCCAAAGATCGTAGACTTGACAACCTCTTTAGGTGAGGAGTCAGTAATCTCCACAGGCTTGATTATGGTCAAGGGCTCAGCCTCAATAGCCTCTTCTTCCTCTTCTACTGATGCTTCCTCTTGGACTCTTTGAGCCTCCAAGTTTTTCAATTCTTTCCCTTTCCATGTTTCATTAATGGATAATTTTTTTCTTCTCTTTGAAAGGGTTCATCATCCTTTTCACCATTGATAGACTTCCTCTTTCTCTCTGGCTTCCTTCGTTGTTCCTCAAGATTTCAACAAGTTTCTTCTTGCAAAGAACAAAGCAGGTCAAGAACCTCCACTGAACCCTCAACAGACTCAGCAATATGTGCTGTTTGCTTCCTTGTTTTCTTTGAAACCTCCGTTATCTTTCTTGTTTCTCCACCCTTTCTTTTCTCAGCAGCTTTCTTTGGTGCAGCAGGTTTAACGGGTTTCTTTTTAGGTTGCTTGACCTGCTCACCACCAGCATCACCATCATCTCCACCATTATCATCATCAGCAGCTTCTCCAGCAACCTCTGCTTCATCATCTAGACCAGGAATATCATCATCAATTTCCTTTTTGTATCTAGACTGATTGATCTTTTCAGGTGCTACATCAGGGATTTCCAAATGATTCAGCAGGGTCTGAACCATCAATCCTAAGGGCAAGGCCTTGGACTTCCTCTTTCCCTCTTTTTCTTCCTTGGCTACCTTCTTCATGTAATGAATGAAATAGCCAGCCCAATCAAATTTCATGCTCCTGCAAATGATTATCATCAACTCTATCTTGGGTCCTGATAGAGTATCCATACTTCCAACCAGTCCAAGTATGTTTTTAGCAATGAGTTTGCTCAGCAGGTTGTACTCATGCCCAATATGTCTGTAGTTGATGCCTGGAACAGATTTGGTGGCTTCATTTGTTTTAATTTGATCAACAAACGCCATCTTGTCCAATCTCATTGCTTCAGGATTGATTGAACCATCCACCACTTTATCAAATCCAAAAACTTCCCTCAGCAGACTTGAGGAAATTTCTATTTCTTGTCCATTCACAACCGTTTTAAATGCTTCAGTTCCTTCCTGTATTTGAATGTTTCTCCAGAAACTGACAACATTTGTATATGAGATTGTCTCCAGTCTTATATTCAACACATTCTCCAGACCGGCATATCTCCTTATTCTTCGACCAATGTTAATGGCCAACTCAGTTCTGTTTGCATCCACAACAAAGCCTCTAACACTTTGGCTTGATTCAATCTGGACATCAACCTTTTCCGCCATTTGTATGAGAAGAATGAGATGAAGAAGATTGATTCTCAAATATGTGTTCACACAGTGTAAAAATCGCAGTGATAAAGCAGATTTTGCAAGTAGAGAATCTGCTGTGTGATAGCCTGTATAAATAGACAGTGAGTAGTTGTAACTGTCAGTGCACGTACATTGATGCTTGACCACGATTAATCTGAATAAGTGCTGTCTTGACACGTGGCCCATTACTCCTCCATAACGTTTGTAACCGTTAGATCGTGTTAACCATGGTAATAATGGATAAAATAAATATCCCGCCAAACTGCTTTTTGACTTTAATAAAATTTGACTGAGTAACGTTTCATTCAAACAGGTAGTCCTCGGCAGGTGGGCTCAAGATCTGGCGTCTGAGTTCTTTGACCACCGACAAAGTGACTCTGCTGATCCTTAATTTCTTCTTGTTTTGTTCAATTGATAATACAAGATGAAGTTTAATACCAATGATTGATCTGTCAAGTGAGCTCACCCAACATGACAAAGTCCAATCCCCTTGGCAACCTCATTTGCTCAATTGTCTAAACATAAGTATATGGAATTGTTGATACCAATGACTAATCTGCTAAGTGAGCTCACCAAACATAGCAAAGACTAATCCACTTGGTGAATTCCAGTACATTACTGAATATCAGTCAACTTTGATAATTCCAAGTTCAATCCTTAATTTGGCAAATCTTTCACTGTCAAGTGGTTTAGTGAAAATATCGCAAGTTGATCTTGTGAGGGATGTATAGAACCACATCTTTCTTTTCAACATGATCTCTTATAAAATGATGTCTTACATCAATGTGCTTGGTTCTTGAGTGCAAAACAGATTTTTTCGTGATTGCAATTGCACTTGTGTTGTCACACATAATTGGAATTTCCTTTTCTTCAATTCCATAATCCCTTAATTGTTGTCTTAGCCATAATACTTGTGCACAAAGAACTTCCAAGAGACTATATATTCAATTTTCAAGAAGTGGAAGTTGATATAGAATCTGTTTCTTCTTTGAACCAGAAACCAGTCTATTTCCCATTAAGCGATTGTGTTCTGAGGTGCTTTTGCTATCAATCTTGTATCCAAGATAATCGTAATCTGAGTAGGATATAACTTTGAAGCTTCCTTCCTTGGAATACCATATCCCTACTCCCAAAGTCTCTTTTAGATACTTGAGAACTCTTTGATTGCACCTAAATGACTTTCTTTAGGTTTAGATTGAAATCTTGCACAAACACCTACAAAGAAAGGATATATCAGTCTCTTTGGCGAGAAGGTACTGCAGATCGCTGTCATCATATCCTTCTGTATAAGGTCTGATCAACATCTTTGCCTTCTTTATCTTCATCCAATCTGATATTTGTACTCATAGGGGTTGAATTTTTAGTGCTATTTTCTAGGGGTGTACAACGAAATTGGAAACTGGACTGACCGACTGAACCGGATTAAACCGCACCGGAAAATGATGAACCGCGGTTTTCCAATCGGTTTTTTCATTGAAGAAATACCGAACCGGAAATCCAATTCAGTTTTCGGTTTTATCCCTAAAAACCGGTATGACCCGAACCGAATCGGTTATACTTCATTTTTAATTTTATATAAATATAATTTAATTTGTTCACTAGCTCCTACTATAAAAACCCTCCACACACAACCCTAAATTTCTAAACCTTATACTTCTGCCGTTTCTACCTAAACCTAAACCTAAAATGCTTCTCAGCCACCGATAACCGCCGTTTGAGCTCACCGGCCGTTCTTGCTTCTTCTAATATTCTTCATCCTTTGATCGTGAAAGGCTGAAAGCAACCTTTGATATTGTCGTTACAACGACCACCCGCTGGCTTATGGTGCCAATAATGGTGTTTATCTTATTTTTAGAAGAAAAAAATCAAAAATTTATGGTAAATAAAATATAGTCTGAAAACCGAAACTGAACCAAACCGGACTGTATTGGTTCAGTCCAATTCAGAAAAATGACCAATTCGATTCGATTTGTAAAATATCAAAACCGAATTCTGCTTGATTGTAAAATCGTAAAAAACCGACCGGACTGGACTATGTACACCCCTACTATTTTCCATACCAAACTTCTTCAGCAACTCCTTGGTATACTTGGTTTGATGAATGAAGATTCCATCTTTCATTTGTTTAACTTGCAATCCCAAGAAATAATTCATTTCTCCCATCATACTCATTTGGAATTTGCACTTCATTAGATTTGCAAACTTTTCACAAAGTAAATCATTTTCAGAACCAAAGATTATGTCATCAACATAAACTGCATCACACAGGTGTCTTTGTTCTTCATTGATTCGAAAAGTGTCTTGTCAATGGTGCCTTTTGTAAAACCATTATCCACCAAGAATTGAGATAGAGTCTCATACCATGCTCTTGATGCTTGTTTCAATCCATAAAGTGCTTTGTTGAGTCTATACACTTTATCTTCTTGATCTTTAACTTCAAATCCAGGAGGTTGTTGTACATATACTTCCTCCTCTAGAATGCCATTCAAAAATGCACTTTTGACATCCATTTGATATACTTTGAAGTTCCTATATGCAGCATGTGCCAAGAATAATCTGATAGCTTCCAATCTTGCAACAGTGCATAAGTTTCATCAAAATCTATTCTTTGACTTGAGAATAGCCTTTGCAACTAGTTTGGCCTTGTTCCTCACAATGGTACCGTAATCATCAAGTTTATTTCTCAGATACCCATTTAGTACCAATGATATTTGCATGACTTGGCCTTACAACTAGTGTCCAAACTTGATTTCTTTCAAATTCATTTAATTCTTCTTGCATAGCAATTATCCAATCTGGATCTGAAATTGCTTCTTCAACAACTTTAGGTTCCATTTGGGATAGAAAACAAGTAAACATAGCTTCAGGTTGTCTTCTAGGCCTCACACCTTCATCAGACATTACCAATAACTTGTTCAGCAGGGTGATTCCTTAACCATTGCGGATTTTGGTTATTTTGATTATCAGGAACCACATCTTCAGTAGGGTCTGTTGTAGCTTCTTCTACAGGGGGGTCAGCAGATCCTTGAACCGCTTCGATTGTTGCATCGATAAATATTATCGTTGGGTGTTCAAAGCAGGATGATCGTAAACTTTCAAGTCATTGAATCTTTCCAAAACTTCAACACAACTGGATCGGTGACTTGTTGATTCTCGGTGAGTTCACAATCTTTATCTTCCATACCAAGAAACTTAGGTTCATCAAACACAACATGGATTTTTTCTTCATGTTTGATGACCTCTTGTTCAAGACACGAATGCCTTGTCGATCAAGAATATCCCAAGAAAATCCCTTCATCTGACTTAGGTTGGAATGTTTTCAAATGAACATTGTGATTTAGGATAAAATATTTACTTTCAAATGGATGGAAATAGGATATGTTAGGTTTCCTTCCATTCCAAACCTCATAAGGTGTCTTCAGCAGCTTCTTGTTTACTGATGTTCTGTTTTGTGTATAGCATGCTGTATTGACTTCTTCAGCCCAATATCTTTCAGATAGCAATGCTTCACAGATCATTGTTCTTCCTGCTTCCTTTAAAGTCTTGTTTCTTCTTTCAAAGAACCTCATTTTCTTCGAGGAGTACCAAGAATGACAAGTTGATGTAGTACACCATTCTATTCACAGTATTCTCTTATTACTTTGTTGAGAAATTCAGTACCTTGATCTGATCTTATTTTTATTACTGTTAAACTTTTCTCATTTTGTAATCTCTTCAAAAGATTAGGCATGCTTTGGAGTGTTTCACTTTTCTTGTTCATAAAAACCACCCAAGTGTATCTTGAATAATCATCCACAACCACTAAGGTGTACTTCTTTCCTGTCACACTTGTTGGAATTATTGGTCCAAAAAGATCCATATGCATAAGCTCCAACACTCTATTAGTTGATTGTTTAGTCTTTGATTTGAAACTAGACTTTATTTGTTTACCCTTCTGACATGCATCACATATAGCATCCTTCTTGAATGTGATCTCAGGTAAACCAATCACTAGCTTCTTTTTCACCAACTGATTGATATCATCAAAGTTCAAATGATTCAACTTCTTGTGCCATAACCAATTGAGTTCAGACTTGGTATGTACAATCAGTGAGTTTTCGAGGCTCGCAGTAGACCAATCCACAACATACATGTTTTGTTGTCTTCTACCAGCAAGTACAACTTGATCACCTCTTTCACTGATGACAATACAGTTGTTTTTGTCAAAAGTGACTTTGTATCCCATGTCACAGAATTGTCCAGTGCTCAGCAAGTTGTAGTCCAGTCCTTCCACATATGCAACATTCTTGATTGTAAGTCCATTTCTCACAAGTGTGCCATATCCTCTTGTATATTCAGGTGTATTTTTGTTGCAAAAATTCACCTTGGACCATCTTTTGCCACAAAGTTTGTTAAACAGTGCTTATTCTCTGTCATGTGTCTGGAACATCCACTGT
This sequence comes from Gentiana macrophylla, assembly GCA_026214975.1. NCBI lineage: Eukaryota > Viridiplantae > Streptophyta > Magnoliopsida > Gentianales > Gentianaceae > Gentiana > Gentiana macrophylla. The sequence goes on along the minus strand of CM047807.1, from coordinate 8,076,048 downwards.
CAAAGTACCAGACACACTACAAAACAAAGTTAATGCATTTTAGGTACCCAAACCTGTTTGGGTCCATAGTGGTCAGTGACAAACATGACCCTTGGTATGTTTCCATAAGGTCTTCTCCTGAATGTGTCATACTTTGGTTCATACATGTATTCCACACATCCATAAGTTCTAACAGTAGGTTGTGTAGGAATCACATATGTTTTCTGGCCTTTTGGTTTATAATGCTGTTTAAAGTGATTCTTGGTGTTAGAAGCATTAGTATAACCATTTGTTTGCTTTGTCTGTTAGAACAACCCTATATATATGAGAGTGCTTTGAGGTCTTGTGTAAGTCCTCTGCTGATCCCATTGCCTAGGTTTTACCCTAGTAGCATGGTTATACTTACTGTTTCTAGCATTAGATGCAGGAATATTCCAATCATCATCAGTAGGAAACAGTCTACCTTTCCCCCTGTGATAAGTATCCCTTGAATGATTAACATTTTTGGGTTTAGGATTCTTATCCTTGGAATATTTATGTTTCTTACCCCTTCGTGGTCCAAAGCAGACTTGGCAAAGAGTCTCGCTATCGTGGGCTTAGAAGGCACAGCAGTCCTATTTTTAGATTTATTCTTTTTATTAGGAGCTGTTGACTTCTTTGACTTCTGATTTTGCTTCTTTGAAGCATTCTCATTGGGTTTTACTGCCTCAGCAACCTTACTAGGAGTTGCATCTAGTGCAGGTACAAACTTAGGACCAATTCTGGTATTAGGTTCAGTGACCTTGCTGGATCCACTCTTGTTAGATTGCTGAGTTCCAAATCCAAGCCCTGTTCTATCCCCATAAGGCTTTCCTGATTTGTATGCAGTAGTCGAACATGATGGTTCAGCAGATTCAGAGGCTGCTGGATGTTCAGCAGACTTATACTGATTATGTCCAACATCTTTTTCTTTACCTTTGAGAACCCTTAGTTCATCTTTCAATCTTCCAACTTCTAACTCAAGAGTTTCTTTTTCAGCCTTCACAATCTCATAACCAGATTGTATTATCCTCAGTTGATTAAGGATGGCATCCAAAGTCTCATTATTGTCAGAATTTCTAGGATTTGAACCACAGGTTGATTCACAATCACTTTCAGCAGGAGTGTTTATAGATACAGTGTTGTATACCTCCTCAGTTTCATCCATATTGGCCATCAAAGCATAATCTTCCATATCAGCAACTAGTGCTGTGTCATCTGATTCATTTCCTTTCGATTCCAATTCATACCTCGATTCATCTTCAAGCAACCATAGCCTTCTTGCCATGTCTTCTTTGTTGACTATTGGTCTTGATGAGTCCGACAATCAGTCTAAAATGTCCAGCTTCTTGCGGTTGAAACAAAGATAATCGAGTTCCTTGCCTTGTTTTAACTCAGAGGCGGTCAGTTTGAAGTGTCTTGGTTTCTTGCAATGAAAGCACTGAGATAGTCATTATCTTTCTTTGATTCTTCTTTCCTTCTTTCAAGAGGCCTCTTTGTGAAATTTCTTGAAGGGCCTTTCAGTCTTCATCATCATGATTTTCTTGCTCAAGAGGGCAATCTGCTCTTGCATCTCATCCAAACAGATCATCTTGTCCTTCCGATGTTTCTTCTTGATGTGAAGCAGCCAATGCTGATGGTCTTTGGCTCTTCTTTTTTTTCAGGCACAAGCTTTTGCTAAATTCATAAGCCTTGAGATCTGAAAATAATTTGAAGGTGTCTTCTTCATGAAACTTTCTCATTTCTTCTATTGCAGTCACCTTCATTTTTCAAACATCTTTTGCAGGTAGAGCCTCCAAGATTTTGGTGTTTATTTCTTCTTTTGAATAACTTACTCTCAGCAGGGTAAGTTCATCCAGGATTGCATTGAATCTTGATTCCATTTTCTCAATGGTTTCATTTGACAGCATCTTAAACTTTTGGAACCTCTTTCTGGCCACACTGATTTTATTCTTCTTTATTGCATCAGTGCCTTCACAGATCAAATGTATCTTGTCCCAAAGTTCCTTTGCAGTTTTGCAATCTTTAACCTTCATGTACATATTGCTATCCAAAGTTCTATAAATGATATCAATAGAAATGTTGTTGAGGTTTGCTCTTTTTCTATCTTCTACATTCCATTCTCTTTTTGGTTTATGAATGTACTCAGTTGTATCACCCACTGTTATTGCCTTGGTAATCTCCAGTGGTCCATCAGTTAGTACATCCATCATCTCATCATGAGTTGCAGCAAGGAAAGCCTGCATTCAACGTTTATACTCATCAAATTTATCTAAAGAACACATCAGCATAGTTCTAGCATACTATGTGTTATCCATGATGCAAGTTTTTGAAAATCAGTAACTTGAAAGAAAGTTTCAAAGAATTTTCACAAACACAACAAGTAGGATTTCTTCAGAACAAAAGCACTGCTCCGATACCAATTGTTGGTCCCTTGAAAAGGCTTTGGTTAAGTTTAGAGGGGGGGTGAATAAACTTAACACTTAAAACTTTTGGAGTTAACAAATTCTGCAACTTCAAAGAAATTCACGATACTTGAAGAGTCTCTTTGAGACCTCAAGAGCCTGGCCGATAAAATGATGAGTTCACTCGATAGTTGATTTGCTAAATTTGTGCAAATGGAATTATATCAAAATTAAGCCTTGTTACTTGTTGTTAAATATGTTACTAAGTATTAGATACTCAGTAGTGCAGGTGTGTGATTTCAGTTGCTAGATTCAGTAGGTTGATGTGTTAAATAAAGTAAGTGCAAAATGTAAATCTTTGAAGGTAAGTAAGGCGGATTTTATAGTGGTTCCAGGTGGTGTAATCTCGTCCAGTCCACTCTTCTCCTGTGATGTTGGAGGAAATTCACTAGAGATCTTTGATGTAAGTCATTACAAAGATTCCTAAGTTGCTTGTCCTTCACCAATAACTATGGCTTCACAAAGCTGGCTGGAGCAGGTAGGATTGTCGCTCCTGAGTCTTCCTTTGGTCCTTGAAGGGTAGGATTGCCTCTTCACTAGCTCCACCACAAACAACGATCTTTCACACCCAACAGATGCTTCACTGTCTTCAAGAGGTTCTTTATAAAATAAAGATTGAATCAAATAAATGATTGATTGCAAAGCAGCTTGATTAGATGAAGTAAGTAAGCAGCTTATGAGGCTTCAAGTGTGTATGCTTGATATAGCTTGAATGTAGAATACACTTGAAGAAATTCTCTGGATCAGTAGCTTTATGCTCAATAAGTTCAGCAGGGTGTCTTTCAGCTCAGTAATATTTCTTCAAAGTTTGTTAGTTTTCATCATCTTGTTTCTGAGTTGAAAGTCCTCTATTTATAGGTAGGAATGCATGTGACTTGTATTTGAAATTCAAATGTAACCGTTCCTTGATTTTGTCCCATCCGATCGCAGATTCTCGTCACTATTCATAGGATCGACCTTTGTCGAAATTCCTTTTGACATGAGCGATCTGCCCACCCTTTGACTTGTATCCAATAGATAAAAATATAAATCATGCCAACGTCTTTTTAATCTCAGCCTTTGATTTTCTTGATAAGTCAGAGGTAGTTGGATGTCCTTATCCATGTAATATTCCAATATAATCTTGAATTGATCGAGGTATATATCAACAGGTTCATTAGTCTCATTTGAAGTACCTATCATCTATTTGAACAAACAATTTTTGCTATGTATAAAATATAATGCAGTTGATTTCTTTTATCTAACTTTTATTTGTGAAGTTAGATTACACCTTTTTAATTATAACCAAGTTCCAAACATCATCCAACTTATGGAACTTAGACCTTCTATACAAGGTATATGTAATCAGTTTAGGTCATCACAGACTTGCCTAAATTCTGATTCCATATTCTTGACTTCAATTACTAAGTTTGATCCATTAGCCTTCAGAATCGAGTTTGAGCCTCACTTTCAGTCTTGGTCTTCAAGAGGTTCCCGACTAGTCTCATCGACCTATCTACCCTACTGACCTAGACTAGTCTGCTGACAGAAGTCAGCTGACCATTACAATGCTTGTTTGATCAAACCTATTTATGAATCAAACTCTAATAAACCTATACATTTGATCTAGACATCTTTTTGCCTTTGCACTATAACAGCTAGTCTGGCACTCATCATCAAAACTAAGAAATAAGTCCAACACATAATAATGTAAACCGTTATTTTGCAACTAATATCTTAATTGAGTTAAGCAGTCTAATGTAGCATATCAACAACTATACAAGACAATACATGGTTTATCCTTTCAATGAAATCATTTCACTCGGAGGTAGGCCAAGCATCAGTGCCAAAACCATGCCTTAGCCTATATCTGAGCATGGAATACTCTCTTCTCTGGTAATATCAGAGATTCCTCAAAATATTCAGATAAACTAATCGGTGTTTCGAGCAGCTATCAGACAAATTTTCCACTACTCAAAAGCTCCCACTAGCTCGTATCTTCATATGACCCCAAAGGTCAATATGAACAAGTTGTGATACTTCTTCAGCTCTATTACCTTTTCCTAATCAAAAGGTTACTTAGTCATTTTTTCTTTGAGGAGTGTTTATAGACTGGGAGATAGGAATCACCCTTAGCCAGTCTTCAGATCTTATCTTTAGGATACATGCACTAATTAATAGACGCTGAAGAATCGTCTATCTTAATATGGAAACCATTTGTCATAATAGCTTATGATGTGTTACATATATATTTTTCAGCATTACTTAGTGGTTCTGACTTTGTCAGACAAAAGTCCGAGTCTCAGAATCGTATACAAATGTCATATTCACTTTCTTTAAGGCAACTATATTATCGATGTGATAGTGAATCCATTTTTTCCAACGAATCTGAAAACAGAAATTATATTTCTGCGATATTCAAGGATTAAAATCCGAAATTTATTTCCATATATAACTCCCACTATCTTAGCTGAAATAACTGCTCGTTGTCTACTCTTTAATCATGGATACCTAGCTACCTCGTTCTTACAAAAGAACTTAGCTTCCGGGTCATAATCCCGATTAAGAAAGTCTCTAAGGATTCATAGGTTAGTAATCCGAAATCACTTTCCTTATCCTATTGTTTCTTTCATTAATGTTTCGGGTTAGCCTTTAACTTATTTAGTTTAGATGACTTATACTTGTAGACATTTACCTTCCCATTCTCGGCTTTCTTTAAAGGAAATGGCCATGAACTAGCAGTTCATTTGAGTAGACACTACTCGTGAACTGTAGGATGTCAGTAAAATTGATGCCAAATCATTCTCGTCATTTTTGAACTAATTTTAATTTGTCTCACGTTCAAAACGAGTGACAGCAGTGACATAATTATCAATGCCACTTAAGTTTGTAGGCTCAAGAGGAACATCCTCTTCCGAAAAATTAATTTGCATTCTCGATTATTGAGTTCAACGTTCCGGTTACTTTTCTTCTTTAACGAAGTCATCATCAGTCATTTTTAATTACTTAAGCAGTCTAGTCACTTTGAGATGATATGTAGTTGAAAAATAAATGACGACAGAAATATAAGTCAAATCATACACCACAACAAATAATGATTTTAGGAATTATAAACGTGATGTCATGCATGCAGTTTATCCTACCATTCCAAGGATTTAATCTCACACCTCAGTGCCGCCGACGGGTAGGTCAAAGAGGCGATGATTAAATTGAGACAATCTCTCTCAACAATTAACTGAGAATCAGACATCCCGATTTAATTGTTGATTACCTTCATTTTTCTGCCAAGATATTTCCAAAAATATCATTTAGAGTGTGACCTACTGTTTCAGATTTTTAAGTAGACCCAAGTATGCCATCGAAGGGCAGGTCAGTGACCCGACAAGTACTTAAAATCCTATCCTTTCGGAAACCAAGCCTTGAATTTTGATAGCGGTGAAGGCCATCCGAAGGGGGCCGAAATCAAAGCGGCACGAGGCGTCACCATTATCTCATGGTGCTTGTGTCAACAGTAGAGGCCGAGGGGTCGATTGTCACCTTCCCCGTTCTCACTCGTTATTTGAAAATTAAGTAGTCTTATTAGGATTTTAGAATTTTCTAATAATCCAAAACAATAGATCATGAATATTTAATTTAATCCTCCCACTAGTTTATCGGTTCCAATTACCGTCTAACTAGTGTCACTTATTCACGACTTTCCAATTTCTCGGGTTTATTAAAATTCCTTGTGTAGACGCTACACAATAAAAATTCACCAAGAATTTTATAATCCTAATACATTAGGACTTTATGAATTTTCTAATAATGCAAAAAACAATAAATCACGAATTTATCGGTTCCACTAGTTTGCTCCCACTAGTTTATCGGTTCCAAATACCGTCTAACTAGTGACACTATATTCATGATTTTCCAATTTTTCTAATATTTAGAAATTTCTTGTGTAGACACTACACAACTAAAATTCACCAAAGAATTTAAAAGTCCTAATTCTTGTCTTGATAAAAATTTAGGATTTTAGAATTTATCCAATAATCTGAAAACAACAAATCACTAAAAGCAATCGCCAACTTATCGGTTCCAAATAACGTCTAGTTAGTGTCCAACTTTTCATGATTTTCCAAATTTTCGATTATCAAAATTATTTTTTATATAGCCACTACATAATTAAATCCCCGAAGGATTTTAGTTCAAAACAAATTTACCCAGTAAATTTTATTTTTATCATGTGAATTTTATATCCAGATAAAATTCCGTTTCCTTTTATTAATTTAATTTATTATTAATCTAAACTAATTATCATTTTCATAAATGTCTAATTAATGCCAAAATTAATTTTCTACATGTATGCATATGCTAGAGTGAAGTTCACGAATATGATGCATGGCATGATTTTATCACATAAATAATCACATAAGAAAATAAAAGCGAAAAATAAACCACTGAGATAGACCGTTGGTACCCCCTTATCTAATCTATAAAATTAAAATTAAATGAATAAATAAACCCTATGTTTAAAAGATTTACTAATCTCTAAATAAACCCATTGTTTTTTTAGATTTTTGTCCAGAAGGACAAAATTATCAAAAAATCGGGATAGAAGGAAACTGTAATTTAATAAGGACAAAAGTAACAAATATGAAGTAACAAATGTGGAATAGAGTAAATATGAAGTAACAATTGTGAAACACAAAGTAACATTAACACATGAAGTAACAATTTTAAAGTAACAATTGTGATTTTTGTCCTTTATAATCATGAAAATGTTACTTTTGTCCTTCCACACCCATTTATTAATTTGTTTGTCCTTGTGGCCCCTTCCCCCTTGTTTTTTTATTCTTCATTTATTAGCCAAAAATCCATCTTTATTTTTATCATGTGAATTTTATATCCAGATAAAATTTCATTCCTTTAATTAATTTAATTTATCATTAATCTAAACTAATTATCATTTTCATATATGTCTAATTAATGCCAAATTAATTTTCTACATGTATGAATATGCTAGGAGTGGAATTTATGAATATGATGCATGACATGGTTTTATCACATAAATAATCACATTAGAAAATAAATGCGAAAAATAAACCACTGAGATGGACCGTTGGTACCCCCGTATATAATCTATAAAATTAAAATTAAATGAATAAATAAACCCTATGTTTAAAAGATTTACTAATCTCTAAATAAACCCAGTGTTTTTTTATTCTTCCTTTATTTGCCAAAAATCCATCTTTTCTGAAATATTCCCAAAATTGAATCTAATGGGAATTGAACCTAGGTTTTCAGGTTGCAGAACTCATGTCTTCACCACCACGACGCCGGATCAGCTTGTGATGATGATCTTTGATTAAACTTAAATACAACAGATCGCCGAATATATCTAAATTCTAATTACTAGGTAATTAAATTACAAAAAATAAATTACATAATTTCCTACACCCAGAAAATTTTGGGTTTATAATAGATCTAACGGTAAACAAGTACCAACCCCAATTCATCTCGTCAACCATAAACATTCAACCACGCATATATATAAACATATAAAAGATGCAATATTTATTCAATTTCACTCCTTATTAATTAATTATGCAATCAAGATCGCAAAATACCTTTAACCTGACTCTGATACCAAGCTGGATATACAGAAACCCGAATCCGGATCCGACCCGAAATTTGATCGTCAGATCTGATTCACAGCACCGATTGAGACACTCGATCATGCATAGCGGAAGCTACGAATTAGATTCGTTTACGATTTTACCACGATAAGATTCACATGATTAATTAATCAACTACAAGAACGTTTAAGATTTATCCAACCGGAGAGAAGTCGTGATCTTCCGAGTTGTATCTCCAAGTGAGGATTGGTGGACGTCGATCCCGCATTCGAACCTCCTCGAATATGCCTTCAAGAAAAACCCAGTTTTTCTTCTTCCCAATGGCTAAGACGAGAAAACAAAATTTCTCCAATATTTCCAAATAGGCGTGGCCTATTTTATTATAAATGGCGTTGGTTTTCTTAGGTCAATTCTGTGTTGGGAAAAACTCTCTTTTTAATAAGAAAATAACTAATAACTTGAGAGTTTATCATTTTCACACAAATTTATCTTTTCTTTTAGGAAAATAAAACCTCTATCCAATAGGAAAACAAATTTCCTATTTATCCAATAAGAAAACTAATTTCTTATTTATAATTATTTAACACATAATAATTACATTAGGAGAAATTTTATTTTCCCAAACCAAATAAAAGTGGCGCCATTTTTGTTTGTCAATTGAGATAATAGAAAATGTATTTTCTATATTATATATTATTTACCGAATGAATAATATCCACATATTCATTAAATAGACCAATTGTTTAATTTTATCTCGAGGTTCCAAAACGAAAACGCTCGCGTGTCAGGAGCGAATCCGGGGGCTATGGACCTATAACCAGTAGCTACAATAAACTGAAAAAAAATATTCATCGAACAGAATATTTTTACTCAACTTATTAATTCCGGAATTACGCCACCATAAATCCGAAACTGAACTCTATCGATTATGGATATAACTTATTCTCAAAGCATCGAGTCAATAAGTGTCCATTGATATAATCATTGCATAAAGACTAACCCTCCATAGACTATCCGTAACGAAGCGGGATTATTTCCGTAAACCTTGTTCATTACATCTCATCATTATTTACCATTAACCCACTAGTGATCAATTAGTTCATAACCAATACGAACTCGGCCGATCGATCAGTTTCTGATTAACAAATAAGGGGATTGTCTTTCTACTTCCCGCGGGAAGGAATGGATTCCATATCTCTGAGACACCCACTCATCACTCATTCCATAATAGTGCCAACGTGAAAGTGATTCGGACCGCGCCTCTTAGCGATCCTTAACGAACACATCAAACCCTATCTTGAAACAAGCAGGAGTCTACAATCACTTCAAGTTTAAGGTTAATACAATTATGATCATCTTGTGATTTAATAAGATTTTTCAATCACGGAATTATATGAGAAACGCAGATAAAATCGGTCCAATCCCATATGACTACATCATATATAAATGCCCCACTTAGAAAACCAATATCGACGGTTCGGATAAGACGGTCACACCTTAAAGTGTTATGGGCGCATTAATGGTGGTTTAATCAATAAACCACATACTTTGATTAAATTCACCACGGACTAATAGTTCAAGTGTGTCACCATAAACTTAATCCTCACATATGACACACACACTAAGTTATATGGCTACGTATGATACGACTTGGGGTTTTCAGCAGTGTATTACATATAAGCACAAAGAAAATAATAAGATGAACAAATCTGTCATTTATTAATTATAAAAACAGTTACATAAATATCTTTTGGGTTCTACTTCCAACAATCTCCCACTTGCCCGTATAGACAAGCAACAATTGTATTTCGGGCACTACATCTAACAAAAGCTTCTGACACAGATGATGGTTCAGAAGTGGAGTCATGTGCACATTGCTCAGACACAAGAGTAAAAAGTGTTTGGGTTTGTACACCCCACTTTTTGATCTGGTTTGCATACCATGACCAGGAGGCACAAGGTTAGCACCTGGAGGACTAGGAGATGGTGCAGGACTAGGAGATTGTATAGGACTAGGTGAAGGTGAAAAATCAGGTGCAAAACTAAGTGATGCGGATGAGGAGCTAGAACTGGACACAGAACTAGGTGTGGAGTGTGTAGTGCTAGGAGTGTGAATATGATCACTCTGAGGAATAATAGGACTAGAAATAAGAGGATAATGCATACCTGGAGACAACACATCAGCAGCATCAAGGGCAGGTGTTACTGAATCTTGTTGTACAGTGGAGGCAATGGTTGGACTGGTCTCAGTGTTGGGATAGAGGTGTTGTTTCTTGGATGTAGGGTGCATAGACAGGTAGGGAAATTCCAACTCATTGAAGTTGACATCTTTATATATGTACACCTTCCCATTATGATCCATGCATTTGTCACCCTTGTGGAGATGGTTGAGACCTAAATACACATATTTTTGGGTATGGTATTGAACTTTGTGTCCATGGTAAGGTCTAAGATACGGAAAGCATGAGAAACCAAAGGTTTTGATGAGATTATAGCTAGGATTTTTGTGGTAAAGAATTTGGTAGGGTGAGTGGTAGTTAAGAAGATGTGTAGGAAAGATGTTAATCAAACAGACAGAATGCATGAAGCTGTCCCACCAGTAGCTCTGTGGTAGGCCTGCTTGAGCTAAAAGGGTAAGACCTGTTTCCACTATATGTCTATGTTTTCTTTCTAATCTACCATTTTGGGCATGTATATGTGGACAAAGGTGTCTGAAATGGATACCAGACTGAGCAATGAGAGGAGCTAGGTTTCTATACTCACCTCCCCAATCTGACTACATTGTCTTGATTTTGGTATTGAAGTGGTTTTCTACAAGTAGTTTAAACAGAATAAAGGTATTATAGGCTTCTGATTTGAGTTTAAAAGGATATATCCAGGTGAATCTGTTGTAATCATCAATAAAATGTATGTAGTAAAGATAACCAGAAGTGGATCTAATTGGGGAAGGTCCCCAGAGATCTGTGTGAATCAATTCAAGAACATGTGAATCTCTATTTTGGGAAACATGAAAGGAATTAGCATGCAATTTTCCATATTGACAATCATCACAAAATGGCATTTGTTCATTAATAGACACATTACACTCTTTCAAAACTTGATTCAAAACTTTAACAAAAGGATGTCCTAGTCTCCTATGCCAAATAATGGCTTGATTATTCTGACTACTTGAGGTAACTAAGGCAGTAGTCATGTTGTTAGATTGAGGAGAGCTCTTAGGCATGCCAAGTCTTTGTGGATCAGGTTTAGTGGCTTTGACTGGCTGAATCTTGTAGAGGCCATTTTCCAAGGTTCCTTCCAGTAACACCTTCCTTGATGCTTGATCCTTATCAAAACATTTAGAAGCATAAAACTCAATGAGAACATGATAATCAACAGTCAATTTGGAAACACTAAGAAAAAATTTCTGAATTTTTGGTACATGTAAAATATTTGATAAGTGAAGATTAGGGTGAAGTGTGGTGTGGCCAGAGTGAGCAATATGCATGTGATTCTTATTTCCCCACAAGAGTATCATTACCTTCATACTCTGGTCTCAAAGACAGATTACCGAGGTCAGAAGTTACATGATTTAATGCCCCACTGTCTGCGTACCAACCATAGTCAGTGGACATTTCAAGTGCAGCTAGATCTGCAGCCATTTGCTTTGAGTTTTGTTGATTTGGGGTATGATTCTGCTGCACATAATTTTCCTCAAAAATGTGCAAACACTCAATGGCTATATGTCCACTCTTTCCATAAATCTGACAAGTAGGTCTTGGAGCACTAGAATTTTCATTTGACTGATTGTTGCTCCTTCCTCCTCCTCTACCTCTTGATCTGCCTCTTCCACCACTGGATCCCCTACCTCTCTATGAATTTGACTGAGTGTAGGATCCTCTGCCTCTGTTTTGTGCCATGAGAGCAGTGTGCTGATTCAGGTCAAGTGATCCAGGTGGATTAAACTAGGCAATAAGTCTTTCATATGTAGCTAGCTGGGCTTGTACTTCTGCCCAAGTCATGGACCGCACTCTGGATGATATGTTTACAATAGCAGATTCATATTCTCTAGATAATCCACCCAATGTAGCAAGTATTAATTCAAAACTAGATATAGGATAACCTGCTGCAGCTTAATCCATCAGAATAAATTTTCATTAGAGCAAGACAATCCGGCATTGATCTCCCCCCTTTTGTAGTCTTAGTAAGTGCATCTTTATATTCAAGAATCTTAGCTTGAGATTACTGTTGAACAAAGTTTCAAGTGTAATCCATACCTCATGTGATGTGTTGCAACCTACAATCTCTTGGAGTGCTTGTTCTGTCATGGATCCACATAGTCAACCAAGAAATAGTTGATCCACAGCTGCCCATTCATCATAAGCCGGATTTCTAATCCCTGACTGCAAATGAGATATTCCCAGGCCCGAGTTGAGAAACATTTGTGGTACATTCGTTCCATACAAATGGTTCTCCAGCTTATGTCCTCTGATGAGAGGAAGAATAAAGTGTACCTCCATAACAAGTAGTTATTCCGATCTAGCTTCACTGTAATACTTTGAGACAGACTTGATCCAAACTGTGGTTTGAGAGAATGAAGGAAATTTGGTGGTGATGGGAAACTCGGTTGAATGCTCACAGCTGTGGAATATGGAAAAGGTGAATAAGCAGAAAATTGTGGCAAAGTTATTCCGGTGGCCGGAATTGAAACAAAGGTGGTGGTGAAGGCTGATTGTGGTGGAATGGGTGTGGTAGTTGATACTGAATTTAACACTGGAATAGTTCCAATGCTTATAGTTGAAAGAGAGCTTGTTATACTTGATAATGGCGGAATGATTTCGCCGGAAGAGGGTTGGCCCGAGGTGAGGGTGGCCACCATGGCTCTGCTACCAAGTTAGAATAACAAGCTCAGATAAAATGCTTTCATTGATGATAGTTTTGGTTGTTGTTCACAGCATTTAATACAAAGCAAATCTAATAGATAAGATTCTAATTTAACAAACAATTAGATGTACCAATCATACAATGACACCTATACAACCACATGGACCAATCACATTGATATTAGACATATATCTTAACAACTATATATATAGGATATATAGGTATATATATGTTGAATGACAAAATTATTAAAAATCCGGATAAAGAAAAAAATTTATCACACTAAAATAATTATAAGTAATAAGTATAAATCCAAATGTTGAATCCAGTAAATTTTAAGTCATAAACACAAAAGAAATTTTAATGTGAAGTAACAATTAAAAAGACAAACCTGGATATAATCATGAAAATGTTACTTTTTCACCCATGCAGATTTATTAATTTTTTTTTCGTTCTTTTCTGACTATATATATATATATATATATATATATATATATATAGACACACATGTGTGTGTGAGCAAAAGACATGGGAAGCCACTGATCAATCTTGATCGTAATATTTTGACCATAAAGTATTTTTTTAACAAAGTGACCTCTCATCAAAGTTTGAGAAAGAAACTAGCCCATAATCAAATTGTTTTTTTAAAATATTGTCCCCAATAAGTTAAAATGTTATGTTTTGACCTCTGGAAAAAAAAAATAATAATAATAATAATAATTTCAATCACATTGCTAAATTATACTACCTCCGTCTTATAAAAAAAAAATGTCCACATTTTAAAAAAAGATTGTCCCATAAAAAGTGTTATTTTATAATATTAATGCATCATTTAATATTTTTTTCTAAAATTACCCTTAGTTCAACATGAATTTATTTGACGCATTTCACATCCCAAAACAAGTATTTATTATAATAAAGTGAAAGATAAATATGTCAATATAATATCAAAACACAAAACATTAATGGAGTTTTTTTAATCTGTATATATCACAAAAATAAACATTTTTTATAAAACGGATGTAGTACTTATTTACAGAAAATCAACGCAATAGGATAGACAACATAGAAAATAGACTTCAAAATCAACGACACATTCACGGTCAAAATTGATCTCAAAGGGCAGTCAAACTTGATCACATGGCAAGATTCTGAAGTTTGTTTTTTATGTCAGTTGGGTTTACTACTTCCTCTGTTCTATAATAATTGAGGTATTTATCAAAAAAATTGTTTCATAATAACTGAAGCAAAATATTTTTCAAAACAGATTTATCATAATTTTTTATTTTACCCTTATTTAATACTAAAGTAGAAGTTAAAAGAGGACTTCATTAATTGTATTATACTGACTTTTTAATATCAGATCCGAAAAGTCATCGATTAAATCACTTTCTTAATAAGCGTGTTTTAGGCAACTGCCTCAAATATTTTGAAACGGAGGGAGAAACCCAATAGTGTGCTAAAAAGTTATCATACATTGGTTTGTAATGTTGAAACAACCATTGCTAACCGATCATATTCATGGGATGATTCGTTAAAACAATTGTTAAAAGGTCGCGTTGTTGAAAAATAAATTCTAAAACCTAAAGCTCTTGTTTGTTTTAGGTTGAGTTTTTTTTTTTTTTTTTGATTTTTATATCACATCATCAATTATTTTTACAATTCTACCATCAATCAATTTTTCAACTACAAATAAAAAAATATTAAATCATCTTTCATCATTTCACTTTATTAATTTTATTACCTTTTTTTACCATTATTTTATTCATTATTCTATTTTATTTCAATTTCTCTCACCAATCATTTCTTTAATTACACAAATTTTAAGAAAAACATCTTCACTTTCTAATAATTATATCAATCATTTTCATTATATTTTATTATCCACTACTATCTACAAAAAAACTCTATGAAAAAACTCCAATCCAAAACATACAGAACCAAAATAGTTAAGAGTTTTCTATTGTCTTTTGCCCACAAAAATAAGCTCAATTTAAAGTAAAGCTCGAACTATTTGTCATTTAAAAGGTCCGGCCCAAACACACACATATACCTTTAATAAATGATTGATCACAAACAAACAAATGAACTTATAGACCGAAGTTAAATAACAGATTCTTAGATCGATTAAATTTATTAAAAAAATGCTAAACCCTAACAATGAAGTTTCTTACTCTCTTGTCCTTCCTTCGTGGAGATACTAATCAACTAACTTAATGAAGCTCTAAATCATGAGTTTGTTATTATACCAAAAAATTGAAAAAAATCTCATTTACAACACTCAAAAACATCTTAAAGTCTTGCTAACTTTTTAAAACACCCTAGCCCCTTTACCAATTACCACTAGGCTATATTTTAGAAGGTCAATTCAATTTTTAATAAACTCAGAGAAGAGTTGGGATTGAACTTTGGTGCTAACGGCTAAGTATTGTCTCCGTCCTATAAAAAGTGTTACAGTTTTAAAATAAATTGTCTTATAAAAAACGTTTATTTTGAAAATCAATACATTATTTAATACGTTTTTTTTCTAATTATACCCCTATCATTATATTTAATTTTTTATATTTATTTCAAATTCAAAATGAGTATTTATTACTTGATAGGGATATTTCATTCACTACTTAAAATACAAAACATTAATTATTTTTTTAATCTGTATGTATCATAATAGACATTTTTTTGTGAAACGGAGTTTGTAATAACTTAAAGTCAAATCATATTTTGTAACCACCGTTCTACCACCGCCGGCACCGCGCTTGGTTACAAGCTGTTGCCAGGCATAAAAGTCAATCATTTCGATTCAAAGATTAAACAATTCTACGTAACACTCTATTTTCATCAATTCTTACCTCCATTAATGGCTTCTTCGCGTATCCACGAGATCATATCGTCGACGGACTTCCGCCGGATCGGAACAGTTTCATTGATCTTTTTGCTAGCCACCATCTCCACAGTAACCATGCGCTTCATCACCCGCCAATAACTTCCATAAGAACCTCTGTTAGAATATGTAAAATATTATTAGAATATTTTGTATATATTCAAAGACACCTAGATCTTTTATCAAAGTTATTAGTTTTCATCACCTCGATGGTGGTCCGATCCGCAAAAGCGATATCGTGGTTCTTGAACAACTCAGCCGCCGCCGATGAACTTTGCACCACCATGGTATTAATCGAACCAAGTTTTAGCCAAAGAACAGGGCCATAAGTTTTCTTTAGACCGGCCATGGTTCTGTGTGGCATGGCACCGAGGTCAAACATGTTTCCAAACACCGGCCATCCCCGTGGACCAGGGGTAGTCGCCTGTGTGGGGATATGGATTTTTTCCGGTGGAGGAAGAGGAGGAAGGGCGGAAGAAATATGGTGATGATACAGCAGAGTATTTGATTGAGTGTCAAAGTCCCCATACCATGAAAGATTCAACATTCGGACGGTTCTTAGTCTTGCTTTGTCCAAGTCATGGCCAATTCATCAACTCGATGTCAAGAACGCGATTCTTACATGGTCACCTTAATGAGACCGTCTATATGCATCAACCCATGGGTTTTCGAGATCCACATCACCCGCACTATGTGTGTCGCCTAAAGAAATCTCTTTATGGCTTCCAAAGCAGGCCCCTCGGGCCTGGTATCGTGGTTTGCCGATTATGCCTCCTCCATTGGTTTCTCCCAGCAGCAAATCCGACCACTCACTTTTCATCTATCGCAAAGGCTCGACATGGCTTATCTCTTATTGTATGTTGATGACATCATTCTCATTTGCATAGGATTGTGAGTTGACTTTCGCTCGATCTCAACAGACGCTTGAACCTCCCGCCTAATTGAGGGGTGTGTTAGAATATGTAAAATATTATTAGAATATTTTGTATATATTCATATTTAGCATAGTCAAAGATTTGTAATTATTTGTAATTACTCCCCCGATTTGTAGCCTAGACTAATGCCTCAGATTCTCACAATGGAAAGCACGGGAATAACATTTACTTTCAACCTCGATGGTGGTCCGATCCGCAAAGCGATATCATGGTTCTTGAACAACTCGGGACGCCGCCGATGAACTTTGCACCACCATGGTATTAATTTAATAGTGAATATATAGAAAAGTTGACACTTTAATAGTGAATATATAGGGGTCAGATGCTATGAGGTCAGTTGACACTTTAATTAAGTAATGTCACCGGGCTATTATAGACTAGACTAACACAACATGCTATATTCCTAAGAAGAAAAAAAAACACAACATCAACATGTACAGAGGGAAGGAGGCTAATTTAGGGATAAAAAAAGGGTGTTTTGGAAAAAAGTTTGGAAAAAAAAGGGTGTTTTGGACAACATCAACGATTTTCTCCCATTTCTTTCACAAGGCACGAACCAAATCCCTAAGAGGCTCCCAAATAGGGTTTTAGTTTGGTTCAAAAACACCTAAAACTAAAAAAAATTCAAATTTTTGACAAACCGTTTTTCCCAAATTTTTGGTCAACACACCTGCTTTTCCCAAATCCCCTAATTTTAATAGGGAAATTTTAATGATTTGGTGATTCAGGAATAAAAGAACAAAATACACAAGAGCCCACCGTATAAAATATAAATCCCATTAATTTACATTTTTACCCTTCTTATAAAGATTTTTATTTGTGGATAAGTGTGATATGGTGATTCCTATCCACCATAAAACCATTGAATTTTAGTATGACACATTCTATAATAAATGCTATGTTACTTATTTCTTAATTATAGTATTTCGCAACATGATATGTACTCCCTTCCGTTTTTCATATATCTGTCGCATTGACAAGATACATGCGGATTAAAAAATAATTAATATATTCATAAAAAAGAGTAAAATGATAAAATTATATTTTTACTTCTTGTGTATGGAAAATTATAACAAAAATTGACTATTAAAATGAAAGGTAAGTGAAAAAAATTAATAAATACTGTATTTGTATTGTAAAATGACAGATAAATAAAAACAAAGCAAATTCTAAAAAATGACAATAAAAAAAACAGAGGGAGTATAATCAATTGATCATATCGATCAATAATACCGAAAACAGATCTCCTACAATACATCTAACCAGCAAGTGCAAAAAGGGAATACATGAAACGGCAACGACATCGTTTTATTTGTACTTTACACATAAAACGACGTCATTTAGTGAGTAATACTGCACTTGACGTCATTTTGTGTGTAAGTGTAACGCCACTGTCCCGGATACCGAGACCTTATCCGAAAACGGGACGTTCGGTACTTGAATTTAAAATAAACCTTAAATCTCACGTAAGCCTCGTGTCATATTAGAGTAAAAAGATTAGCACAGAAGAAAACAAGCAGATGACTCGGGAATATAGACCCTTAGGGTCTTCCAACAACAACCATCAACCAGAATACAACTACTGTTAAATTAAATCATAAATAACTGAAAGCAAAACCACTATCCAGTATCCATTACAACCCACTTAATTGGAAAAGAAGGAACAAATACAAAAGGAAATTAAAACATAAACGACTCCATTGCTCCACTCCTAAGCTATCACTCCAAGCTTGTCGTCAAACCAGCATGTACCGACAGTCTTCTTATTTCAAATAAAGGGGTGAGCACTAGCTAGATGCTCAGTAAGGAGAAAGAATATCAAAAGGGATGTTCATGGTTGTCATAAGCCGGGAGACACGATTTGCAAATAGATTAAAAACACAACTTGGAATCTTTAGAAACTATATTTAAAACATAACTTGATACGTAAAAGAAAGCCACTGTAAAGCCACGCTTGACGATGCATAAGAAAACATGGCCTATTGACTACTATAATTCATCTTGCACGTACATGTTCAGTTATATTAAGTACTTACTTACTTAACATAGCCGCATTCTTAACTCGTCATGTTACATGTCTTGTCTTTTCATAGCTATATTCATTACGTGGCACCAAGACACTTAACTAAGGGACAAAGTGTACAACACGTACGGCTAATAGAATTAACACACCTCCAATCGTGGGAATTAGGGACCCATGGGACTTAGGGAACGCCGTCGCGAGAACGACATGGATTAGCATAGTTAGTAATACCACCGACATGGGAATTAAGGACCCATGGTATCCCTTTCGGTACATTGCCAATAACAGTGACCTTGCCAAGCATGATAGAGCAAAACAAATAAGCACATTGGAGCACATAAGGCACATAAGTTCATATCTACTCTATGGAAACATAAAAAGACTATAACCACACCGAACTATCATCTTACCCTTGCTATTAACATGAAAACAGAACCCAAAACTCAGCTAAGACTTCAAACAACTTCCTGGACACCATGTTGGAGACTTGGACTGCCCAGAAACTAAGTCTGAGGATCAGTCCGTGCGGTTTCCTGGGTGAAAGGCCGGGACACCGGCCCAGGTTTTAGTCCAGACATGGTTTTTAGACACAAGACACACATAAGCTATGTCTAGGATTCACCCCGGACGCTTTCCTGAGTGGAGGGCCCATACACCGTTTCTGCACCATGGACGCCCAAAATCATATCTAACCCTGGGACTCAGTCCGGAAGGTTTCCCGGTTGGAGGGACAGGAAACCGTCCCAGGATTTAGCTCCAATGTCAGTTTCTGGTCCACCAAGTACCTGTAAATATGAAACACATAGTTATGTTCGATTTCATGCAATACAAACATGAAATTGATGATAAAATCACATAAAAACATAATTTTGAAACAAAAAAGGAATCATTTTGATAAGAAGAACTCATCACCTTAAAGACAAGCCAAAACCAAAGCCAAAGGACGAACGAGCTACGATCGATTCCTGAACCCTTGGATAAGCATGCTGGTCAGTCCTGGATTACCCAAAACTTGTCCTGGGTTGCCCAGAACATGTCCTGGACATGAACTGGGGCGCTTCCCGGGGTGGCGGCTAGGGAAACCGGCCCAAGCTTCAACCAGAACACGAATTATATATTCTGGGGCTATATGGAAGCTTATAAATAGGCTTTTGGAAGCACTAGGTTGGATTTTCAAAGACTTGGAGGAAGAAATCTTAAAAAAAGGAAAATGGAAAACAATTTACGAAAATACTAAAATACCCTTACAATGAGGTGAGAGGTTTTACAGTAGGATCATCATATTTGATCATTGATCGTAATCAATAATTTAAAATCAAATTATATATCGGTTGTGTCCGTATGATAATATCTCGTACGTATCTCCATTAATGGCTTCTTCGCGTATCCACGAGATCATATCGTCGACGGACTTCCGCCGGATCGGAACAGTTTCACTGATCTTTTTGCTAGCCACCATCTCCACAGTAACCATGCGCTTCATCACCCGCCAATAACTTCCATAAGAACCCAAAGACACCGATCTTTTATCAAAGTTATTAGTTTTCATAACCTCGATGGTGGTCCGATCCGCAAAGGTGATATCGTGGTTCTTGAACAACTCAGCCGCCGCCGATGAACTTTGCACCACCATGGTATTAATCGAACCAAGTTTTAGCCAAAGAACAGGGCCGTAAGTTTTCTTTAGACCGGCCATGGTTCTGTGTGGCATGGCACCGAGGTCAAACATGTTTCCGAACACCGGCCATCCTCGTGGACCAGGGGGTAGCCGCCTGTAAGGGGATATGGATTTTTTCCGGTGGAGGAAAAGGAGGAAGGGCGGAAGAAATATGGTGATGATACACCAGAGTATTTGATTGAGTGTTAAAGTCTCCATACCTTGAAGATTTACTAGGATTGTGAGTTGACTCTTTAATAGTGAACTAGGAAGAAAAGCATTCGTGCTCTGCATTATTGATGCTCCGGTTTATTTTTATAATCATAGAAATGCGAAAATCAAAAGTGAATCAGCAAATGTAATAATCATAGATGACTGAAATAATAAACCCGAGTAAACTATAAAAAGGTATACGATACGTGTCCGACAACCAACACGACATGATACGCTCAGATACATTACGATGGCATGTCCGGCACGTGTCGGTTGATAAAATGAATATCCGACACATCTTCGACACCTCCCGACATCGTATGGATACTTTTCGACATTACTGACCAATTGTTTTCAATTTCTACTTAAATCTATTTTAACCGAAAAAATGAAGCTATCTTCGACATTATTTGCAACAACACGTGTTCTACCAAAAACACGACACGACACGCTCCGATACACTCCGACGCCATTCCAACAGGTGTCGGCTGATGAAATGACTATTAATTAAAATTTTAATTAAAATCTAACACACTGTCAACACTCCACGAAACAAAATCGACACCTTTCGACACTACTGAACCATTTTTTTATTCTCAGATCTAGGCTAATTTTAACGGCCATGGTAAAATACACAATTTGAATTTCCATAGAAATTAAATCAACAATACATTATAGCCCGTTTAACAATATTTCTGGCCGGACTAATTTTTTTTTAGGATATTTATAATATTTTATATAAACGAAATGTTTTTTTACGAAAAAATATTCATTTCAAGAAATTTAATATTTCATGTAATCGTCAAACCCAATTTTTTTTGGCATGATATAAAGATCGTGTAGACAACATTTCGTGACCTTATATCTTGAAAAAATAGTCATATCGCCGTGTACAAACGATATGTTTTTTTATGAAATGAATTTATTTAAGAAATTTATAATATTCCATTTAAACGTCAAACACAATTTTTTTGGCATGATACAAAGATCGTGTCGGCAACAAGTTGTAACCTTATATTTTGAAAATAGTCATACCCTTGCTACATATATTCGCACATTAAAAGGTGATATAATTGAGTCCTCCAAAATGGAACAATTTAACTCAAACCCATCTTCTCAAAAAAAAAAAAAAAAAAAAAAATTCTGGACTGGGCCGATGAACAGTTATAGATTTTTTTTTGGAATGGGCCGATGAACAGCAAAAAAAACAAAAAAAAAAATGGACTAGGCCGATGAACAGTACAAAAAAGAAATTGGACTGGGTCGATGAACAGTAAAAAAAAAAAAAAAAAAAAAAACCAAAAAAAAATACACTTGTCAATGAGGGGCAAACCATTGTCTTCTTATTAAGTAACTAGGAAGATAAACAATCGTGCTCCGCACGAGCTTTGTCCCGGTTTGTATTTAATTAACTCTGATACATTACGATGGCATGTCCGGTACGTGTCGGCTGATGAAATGAATATCCGACACATCTTCAACACCTCCCGACATCGTATGGATACTTTTCGACACTACTGATTTTTTTTTTTCAATTTCTTCTTAAATCTATTTTAACCGGAAAAAATGAAGCTATCTTCGACATTATCTGCAACAACACGTGTTCTATAAAAAAACACGACACGACACGCTCCGATACACCCCGACGCTATATCCAACAAGTGTCGGTTGATGAAATGAATATTAATTAAAAATTAATTAAAACTAACACACTGTCAATACTCCACGACACAAAATCTACACCTTTTGACACTACTGAACCCTTTTTTGTTTTCTCAGATCTAGGCTAATTTTAACGGCCATGGTAAAATACATAATTCGAATTTCCATAGAAATTAAATCAACAATACAGTATAGCCAGTTTAACAATATTTATGGCCGAAATATTTTTTTTTCAGGATATTTAATATTTTATATAAACGATATGTTTTTTAACAAAAAAAAAATCATTTCAAGAATTTTAATATTTCATGTAATCGTCAAACCAAATATGTTTAAGCATGATATAAAGATCGTGTAGGCAACATGTCGTAGTCTTATATCTTGAAAATAGTCATATCGCCGTGTACAACCGATATGTTTTTTTATGAAATGAATTTATAAGATTTCATGTAAATGTCAACACAATTTTTTTGATATGATACAAAGATCGTGTCGGCAACAAGTCTTGGCCTTATATTTTGAAAATAGTCATACATTTTGCTACATATATTCGCACATTAAAAGATGATACAATTGAGTCCTCTAAAATGGTACAATTTAACTCAAACTCTTATTCTCAAAAAAAAAAAAAAAAAAAAAATTAAAAATTTAAAATAAAAGGCCATGATATATATATATAAAAAAAAAAAAAGGAACCAATGAAAAAATGACAAGTGTCACCAACATACCAAAAACCTCTTCTTATTATTATACTAGTGAAATTCGACGCCGTGCAACGCACGGCATGCCCATGCTATATGTTTTAACTTATTGGACGTTAATAAATTTTGCGAAAAAACAGCATATCCGTTTTTAGTTTTCGCTCTAGGTATCCAAATGGTTAATCGCATTTCGGTTGTTTAGAGCCATAGAAAACATATATATAGTACAGCAGGACACTGGATAGTACTACAATAAAAGGCATTATTTTAACCATGATTACACAAGTACTTAATACACAGGCTAAAGTTACATAAAGAAAAGATCATACTGAATATGGCATCACAAGCATTAGTGTTCATTATTCATGAAACAAACTAATGGCTTGCAATACATTAAGCAGTGACTATTGAACTATTTTTACCACAACATCAGTTCTTTATACATAAGCAAAAGTTAAGCCAACAGAGGATTACAACCAACATGATATTAGTAACCATTAGTGTTCGTTTTTTGTGAAGCAAACTAATGGTTCTAATATTCATGCAAAGGATGCATGACAAAAACAAAGTTTTAACAGCAAAAGAGGGCATTCAAGTTTTCTTTTAGCATATCTTTGATAAGGACATAGAACTAACTCTGTTTCAGTTTGCTCTTGGTCTTCTTAACAGGGCTCTGAACAGAAGACGAAGCTTGAACCATGGACTGTAGCTTAATGTCATCTTCAATAGGCTCTACTTTAACAGTAATGGTGGATGTCTGAGTGTCATCAAAAGCGAGCAGCCTCTTACAACCAGATGGAACCGCACTGTCAACAATAATGTTCTGTGAGGAGGCTGAAATTTCTTCAATCAACACTTTAGTTGATGGGGTGAAGAACTGAACATTGTCTTCATTGTCCTTTGTGAGATCAACAATTTCTTTATCAGCTGCGACGTCCCTGGTTCTTCCTGTTCTGTAACTATCTCGACATCAGGGAAAACATCTGTGTAAAGATAAATCTTTACAAGTGGATATTTTCTTGTCACTGCACCCCAAACCAGTTTGTCAAAATACTTAATGTAGCACACAACATGTTTGTTCTCCAAACATGCCTTTAATTCTGGTATCAATGAACGACCCTATAAATGAAAGAAAAAAATCAGAACATTCCAGAGAGATGTATTGGATGTATATGCATTAAACTAAATTTGTGAACTTCCCTAGGTGAATTCACAACATGTTTGTTCACAAACATATCTACACTAAACTGTTGGAACAACCTACCAAAGTGCAATATATGTGATTCATCGTTAGGTCTAATCTGAAACTTATAAGCATAATATTCTCTAATAGACACATTATTTGAATTATATTGTATGACCTCTAAATTTTCTTCTTCATGTTCTAACAAATCTTCAGCACTATTAAAGTTAACTGGATTTAATGAGGATGAAGGAACATCTCTATTTTTTCTTTTATTTTTGTTTACCTTATTCCCCTTTTTCGGAATCCCTTGGTGCCATCCAATGTCACCATAAGGAAAAATCAAAGGGTATTGTAAAGGGTCAAAACAACCGTAATAATACTGGATTGTTCGTGACTGACCACTATGAGTGTACACATTAATGCTTCTAACATTATTTGCTGTATCACCATGTGGTTCTCCGATAATAGCAGCCACTTGAGGTACGGTAGGTTTATTGTACACTCTTTGATCTATTGTTGGATTGCAATATAAAACAATTTGTAGCTCTTCAAGGTTTGCGTAAAACCTCAAACTCCGAAAGAATCGGGCATATGGATTTTCTATTAACGCCAACAACAATTTCTGTAGGACTGTTTCTAATAGCTTAGGACAATCCCTCATTCTATTGTCTATCTCATACTCTGTGTCGTGGAAGTAGAACTGTAGATTTTTATAGCCCTTTTCTTCGTTGTTTAAATCATTTATAAAATGATACATTTGACCTTGTACTCTAAACGTGTATATGCCCTTATTCTTTTTGCCAAATCTTTGTCATACTTAACGCCTAGAGAAGTAAATGCTAAATGATTATTGTAGGTTCTTATACAATTCTTAAAGTGCTTAGCTTCTTCATCAGCTCCATTAAGCAACATTTTTAAGGCGGGTGGAATTTTGTTTGATGCCAATACCACCTCACCATCCAAACAACAAAAATTTGCGGTTTCATAAGCAAACTTTTTCGCATGACAGTGTGAGCATGGAGGTATTTTCTTTAGTTTAATAGATTCTTTAGGTATGCATTCAAGCAAACCTCTTCCCATACACATAGATTGTTTTATATTATCTACGACCACTCTATCCTCTTTTGGAGAACCGCAAAATGGCACTGCTAAAGTATGATTGTCTGCACCGAGGGCTGAATCTTTCCTAAGTTTTTTCCCTTCCATCTAATAATTGCTAAACGACGGTAATCCTTACACTTATCAGAATCTGGAAGGATATGGGCAGTGCTAAAAATAGCAGGGCATACCTCCTCAGGTTCACAAACATACCTAGGTTTAGCTTTTGTTTTTGATCTCATCAAAAAAAAAAACACAACTATCGAACTGAACCTTTAGTCAACTAATACAGAACACAAACCAAAAGCAGAACACGCCAAATTATGAAACAACAATATGCAAGGCAAAGACAATAAGGAAAATAACTAAAAATAAAGTACCATTTGCAAAGCCATTGAGGTCAACCAAGCACTTGTTTCCGAAGCCGAAATAACGATCCTGTCCAGCAGAATCTAATAATCAAAATGCAAAGCAGAAACAGATCCAAGGATACCCCAAAAAAGGCTGTGTATGATCAAACATCGTCTATAGAAAGCAGGAAAAAACAATCATAACACAAAGTAAAGAACCACATAATTTCTTTTTACTTCGAAACAAATCCTCAGTAATTACGGAAAATCCAGATTTTAAAAACCATAAACACAACAAGGGACCTCATTTTTTTCCGGCCTTCCTAACATATTAAAGGCACATATCATGAAAATCACTCATGTCAAGACCAGAATTTAAGGAAACAACAATAAGCCTGATGTATTACTATAATCATGAACCTTAATCATTAACTTTTTTTAAACCTCTAGTTTACCAGAACAGTTTACCGTAAAATAGCAACAATATCATGTTAACTGTGTTACATTTGCAGCAGGCAATGGTAAACTCAAACATTAAGTTTATCAACACTACAATAACATTAAAGCAAACAACACTATTACCATTATTTATGCCTTAGACAGCAGCTATTCTGGGTTGAAACATACACGATTTCGAAGTGAATCCATCGTTTTCGGTATTTGGGGCTGATATATAACAAACAAAGGATCGCAAAGGATCCATCAATAGATCATTCATTTCAATTGAACCGCTACAAAAAAAAGTAAACCGTTCTTCATCCTCATCTATTGTTCCTCTTATAACACGCTCATGAAAATCACACACATCATTGACGCCGCTCATTCAATAGGCAAAAATATCACAAAAACCATACACCTAAAACGCATGCATGTTCTCATTCATAAGTATACAAGAAAATAAATCTGGCTAGGAAACCTTTCAGAAATTTCTTTCTAACTGGACACCCGATAACTTACCAAAGGAATCAACTGATCCTGAGAAGCACCAGTAAATGCAGTAACTTTTTCAACTATTCCTGAGGCAATAAACAAACGAGAAGCAGTTAGGCCAACAAACAACATAGAGGATAATTAAATAAGCAAGCCACAATGAAGCAACTAATACAACAAGTCAGCCACGAAGAACCGTGTGTTTAGCATGCCGAACCAAGAAATCCCTTATTTAATAACACAGAAAACCTGGAAAAAGAAAAAGGAGAAAGCGAAGCCTTTTTTTTTGTTTATACCTTTTAGATAACATAATACAACCTCATCTTTAAATGAATTTCATCTAAGAAGCAATAGACAGGTATTCATCTATGATTAACCCATTGACAGCTTGAAAACATCATCATCATCTCGTCAGATGACATTTACCATTCTTAGCAACAAACGTCATAAACAACAACACACATACACACATGTCATTCCCCAAAGGTGAAAGCAGCAGACAATATCTCTATACACCAACATTCATGCAGGTAAAATAAGAACCTTTGGCCTAAATCATAAACAAAATCTTAAATACAACACTTATTTCTAAATTTTGATTGAGAATATCCATCTACTAATGAAGCTGTCACATGTTCTTTTTGTTAATTTCGCAAAAAAAAAAAAAAAAACTTCAACTGTACAGCAACAGTAGCAAGAAACCCTTTTTTTGGTTCAGAACCCTTTAAACCGATAATTTCATTCTATACTATAGCCACAGAACAATAGACTGAGATGATAGAATAAAGTATGAACAAGATGAGTAAGCTTTTTAAGGATGAACAACATCATAGGACGTAAGTGTCACATACCAGGACGTAACACACATAACTTATTCTAAAAGCATATACAAAAAATTTAAATTCATGCTCATAGACTGCAAAACCAGAAGTCCTTGAAAACTTATAAGGAGAAAACAACATGCACATAGACTGTACAAACAAAATTTCATTAAAACTTATCAGGAGAAAACAACATAATCAACCCAAACCGTAAGAACAGACAATCAACAAACAGCCCAAAGCGTAAGAATAGACACCAAATAAAGGCATGACATATACACACACATTTGCAAAACCCAAATGATGTAATAAGAGAGGTTAACAAACACAACAGGAAGAAAATAGTGTATCAACACTACAATAACATTAAGTTTACCCAAAAAATTAACAAAGGCAAATCTAATACCGAAAAGCATGGAATTTTGGAGCATTAAGACAAAAAAACAAATAAAACAAAAAAAAAAAAACAAAGGAAGAACATGCTGCTCTTCTATTGGGAAAAACAGGCCGAAGAAGAAGAAGAATTGTACGGTGTTTACCTTAATGAGACTAAGAATAAGCATGAGATGAGATAATGCACCCCACCCTTTAAATATACGAAATCTTCTCCTAATACAGAGATTTAGATCTCTGATTAACCACCCAAAAGTCCAAATACATCCTCCCTGTCTACTGATGCAAATCCGGAAGAAATCCCACCGTTCGTCTACCATCCCCATGACCGACGACGGCTGACTGAAAAGAAAGGGAGGACGCAGCAGCACATCGACCACAAATCGACCTTGAGATACACGCACCAGCAATGATGGAGGAGTTGAAAAGAGTCTCCACCAACTTGTATATCTTTTTTCTTTTTTTGCCAAATCTTCCTTAGTACAGGCACAGGATATATGATTAATTAAATAACAGTAATTCTATGGTGGTCCTGGACCAAATTTTTGACCACCATGTCATTACTTTAAAAGAATATGATTGGGTGTTTGTTTTTATACATAGGGGTCCACCATAATTCTCTAATATCCTATTGGTTGGACACACCACGTAGGATTTGGTCCTGGACCATAGTAAATTAAAATTTATTATGTATACCATTTATGGATATGGAACTGGATAAATGTGATAACCACCCGGGTTTTTTTTTTCGATGGGGCCCTGTCAAACCCCAAAACCATCGGGCTGGACATACATATTATATATAACATTCCGATGTCAATCATTTCATATGGTGACAAATGAGGCAATTGTTTTAGCCCCTAACATATCATCCTTTTTCACATGGTACAAAATGCAAAAAAAATTCTCAGCCATGCATCGCTATCGAGATAGACAACCACATCATTTCAATGCTGCGAAGAAAAGACGTGTCTGAACCACCACCCCCACCACCCCCCCGCGAACTTCTTTTCTTCATCAAGCTTCTCGAGGACGGCGAAAGACATTAAATTGTTTTTTTTTACCTATAAAGCGGTGTCTTTTAACACTCAAAGAAATTAAATAAATAAAAAAAATTAAATTAAATTCTTTTGCTGGGCCTACAATGTCATGCCTTACAAACCAGACGGTTCAAAATAACCTTAACCTACCTCCCAACCTACATATTAATTCACTATCCTAGCTAAGCCTATTACACCCTATTTTATCTCATCCCACCCTACCTTACCCTACCCACCACCCCATCCTACTCTACCCTACAACTCCCTACCCTACCGTGCCCACCACCCATCTTACTATACCCTACCCTTCCCACCACCCATCTTACTATGCCCTACCCTTCTCACCACCCTAACCCAACCCACCCCTCACACCTTTTAGGGTGGCATCAAAACATGTTCATAGAAGAATAATATAAGTGCGTATGAAATGAATATCCGACACATCTTCGACATCTCCCGACATCGTATGGACACTTTTCGACACTACCGAATATTTTTTTTTTCAATTTCTACTTAAATCAATTTTAACCGGAAAAATAAAGCTATCTTCGACATTATCTGTAAGAACACGTGTTCTACCCAAAACACGACACGACACGCTTCGATACACCCCGACGCCATATCCAACGGTTGTCGGTTGATCAAATGGATATTAATTAAAATTTTAATTAAAATCTAACACACTATCAACACTCCACGACACAATATCGACACCTTTCGACACTACTAAACCATTGACCAAAGAAAAAAACCGACACACACAATATATAGTAAGTAAAAAAAAGCGAAGACGGGAAAAAATAATCAATACGTATGGCCCCAAAAGCGATGCTAAAAAAAAACGGCATAGACACACAATGTAAAATATATATACGCAAAAAGGAAAAAAACACACACACAAACAAACTATAGTATATTGAAATATCGCGTGGTCGTATCGTATTATTAGGATAAGAAAAAAAAAAAAAAAAAAAAAAAAGATCTCAATGGAAAGTAAAATAATATGTAATTAAATTGGAATCGGATACATCTTAAGCACAACACATATAATAAGATTAAGAATAAATTAAAGCTAATGTGTAGATTAAAAATACAATTGAGTCCTCTAAAATGGAACAATTTAACTCAAACCCTTCACCAAAAAAAAACACTTTTTAAAATTTGAGCAGAAAGCACCAATGAACAGTAAAAGTTAAAAAAAAAAAAAAAAGCTGGGCTGTTTTTGGTAGATGAGCGATAAAAAAGGGAGAACCAATAAAAAAAAAAAAAACAAGTGGCACAATTCTACCACTTTTCCTTTCTTATTAGTATAGGAAGAGAAGGGATATGGATATGGATATACCTTCAATATATAGAAAATTAAGTAATGTCACCATGCTATTGTATATAGACGAACACAACATGATATATTATACATAATCAATTGATCATATCCATCCATAATACGGAAAAAATATTCCCTACAATTTACATATGAAAGCCGCTTTGTATGTAATGTTAAATTTGACGTCGTTTTGTGTGTAATGTCGTTTTTCCATGTGTTTGGACAGTGATCACGAAGTCCTAATAGGTGAAGTTTTAGCAATGTATCACGCGGTGTTTTATGCTATTATGTTGGGCCATTTTCGTGTAACTTTTGAAGGAGTGTCTCTGAACACTTACCACCGGCTCTTAGAAGTTTCTGAATATCGATCCCCGATTGGAAGTATAATAAATGACATCCGTCGTTACTTTCAGGTTTTGTTTCTTTCCCGTTCTCCTTTGTGAAGAGACACTGCTCATTTTTGACAAAGAAATGTTTAAGTCTTAATGGGTGTGTGGTTTGAGGATCCAACCCTCGCTCTCATGTAATCTCAGCTTCTGCCGTTGACTCAAGTTAATTGTTTAATAAAATTGTCTTTCCTCATTAAAAAAATCAAATTATATATCCGTTGTGTATAATATCATCTAACTTTTACTCAAAAAAAAAAAAAAAATAAATAAATATCACCTACCTTACAAAATTAATCACATCAGATAATCTACTGCAATATTTACAAAATATCTCTAAACGAGTAGCTCTTTTTAGGGATTTCGTTCTTAGCTAGTTTGAGTAAAATGTTTGGAATTTATGCCTGAATAAAAGATGTATATACAATTCCGCTTTAAAAAAAATGATGTTTGTACAATTATAAAAACAATTGATAATATTATTCAATCTTTTATTAAAATAAATAAACCATTTGTGGCATACGTGGAAACAGGAAAATGGGGCGTGACATAATTGACATTCGTGGCCCTTATAACGTACAACAATGAAGAATAAACAAAATACAATAGTACCAAGTTGATGATGATGTAAGTTTTAAATATATCTCGTAGCAGTAGATGGGGGAATGATCCCCTACTACAAAGGCTCCGGTGCACAATGAGGTGCAAATTCTCAGCAACAAGTTTTCTTCTTTCCTTTTGTTTAGGGAGATGGAGAGGAAATTAGGTTCAAATCAACTTCAAATGAAATTATTTGGTTTTAATCTACACTAATTTATTTAGTTGGAATAAGGACAAAACAAATTCAACCGGACGAATATTTCCTCATTACTCCAACTACTTCAACTCAAACGTTCCTCTTTTGTGTCGAGTTCTTCATCATGTTATTTTTCTAGTTTGTTACAAAAGACATAACACTCCCAAAGTATTGCAAGCATAACACTAATTATGTATTTGTTGAGTTCATCTTATTATATGGTCTATACGGAAACTAATAGGTTGTGTCAAACTTGTGCTATATGATGTATTAGGATCAATAGCATGAGTGTAAATCGATTTTCTTTATAATGCCCGTTAGGACACCGAGTCGCTTATTCGAATTGAAGCGTTAAGCACGCATAATATTAAATAAATAATATTACACGTAAGCCTCTACTACATCGTATTAAATAAAAGTAAACGGAAGCTAAAAGACTCGGGTAATTTTTTTTCAAATAACCAAGAATAGAAATAAAGAACTAAAGAGGAAATGTAATATTATTACATTCGAAACGAAACCAACGAATCCAAAATGTACGAATTCCAAAGTACTAGAAGTAACTACAGAATCCAACAATAATACAAGTCTATGACATAAATGAAATAAATAAATAATAAACAAGGTCTTCAAGTCCGGCGTCCTCAAACGTCGTCATCAAAGTCCTCCTCGACCTCCTCATTTACCTGTTCGTCTTCTCTCCCCCAAACACATAAATAAACATGCATTTGAGGTAAGTACATTTGTACAAAGTAAGAAGTAGAAGCTACAATTCAATTAAGGTTATTATTAAAGATATTATCTTAGTGACACCGACTCAATTTAGGGTTCATTCCATGCCCATCGACCGCGTCGTGACTATCGTTCTAGCTTAGCTTACCTTTGTTACATCATTACTCAAGGACACAATGCATGGTGAAAATTCCACCACGAGATATACTTGCCAACTACGGTGATTAGCACCGGTAGTCCCGGGATCTCCCCGGTATGCATATACGTTCGATGGATTTCCTCCACTACCCTTCAGCCTTTTGAGCCAGTAGTGTTGTCCACCTTTTATGAACGTATCACATCGCCGATTTGAATCAGTGCCTAACCAAGAATAGATGACGTTTTAGCTTTTACTACACTTATGTAATTATTAGTGTGAATTAACTAGTCACCTAAGTGTATTCAAGATGAAATCTCACCTTAACAACTCTACTCCCTCACTTAGACAGATAAACATCACATCATATCAATTACACAGACATTGATGAACTCTAGTTCATCAAAGCACAAGCCCTTTCATGCCCTTCCGACGGATCCAAACTTCAACTCCCTTTAAGAGTACATTCGGTGTTTTAACTGAACGAATCAGAAGTTTAATCGAGGCTTGTTCATATTTAATTACTGTTAACATATCAGGATTAAGGGTTTAAAACAGTGAAAAACACGATTATGAAGCCAAAAACCAAACTGAAATGCTAAAAATAGTAAAAACAAGGTAAAACAGGCCAAACGCCCGTCTGACATCCTATGGACGCCCGTCCGTAATCAAACGCCCGTCCACTAACCTTGGACGCCCGTCCGTCAAAAACAGCTACATCTTGAATAAAAAATATGACCTCAAACGCCCGTCTGCCTAGTGCAGACGTCCGTTTGAGTTACTAGGGTCTCAGACGCCCGTCTGCCTAATGCAGACGCCCGTCCGCCTGGGTTTTTTCCAAAACGCTAAAACCTCATCTACGCATCATAAGTCTTGATCCAAACCTCAATAACAATAATTGGAATTGTAGGAAGAGCCTCTTACCTTTTAAGCAGCAAATTCCAACTCCAAACCACTAAAAAGCAATGAAAAAACCGATCCTTTCTGCGCAGGAAAACATGTGTGATAAATCCAAACTTAGATTAGATTCAATCACACGCTTCTAAACGACAAAAACTACGAATTGATGAGTTTGAATCCATCAAACTCGAACAAGGACAAATCTAGGGCTTAATCATACCTTAACAGAGCTTCAACTTTTTGATGTCAAAACGTTGCTCTCTTCACAACGATTCCGGTGCTCGACTCTGATCTGAAAACCGTCAAGGATTGAATTAACAACTGATGAAAATCCCCTCAGCCCTATTCCCTTGCTCACACACGCAGAAGGTAAATTTTGGAGGTGGAAAAATCTGATTAGAAGATTATGGGGCTGATTAGGTTGATTTTCCCTTAAATAGGAAAAATCCCATAATTACCTAATTTCCATGATTTTCCATAATCACCCCTAAAAATCAGATTTTCTTCCTTAATTATATACGTATATAACTCAAAATTATGTATATAATTACCAAAATAATTAAACTATGAATAAAAGGAACCGAACCCAATATTTCGTTTTTGCAAAATGACACGTCTGCCCTTTCCCGAAAATCGGAATATTACATTCTTCCCCCTTAAAGGAGTTTCGTCCTCGAAACTTAGAATATACCTGGTAAGTCCATAAAATCTAGGAACTCGCTGATCATCTCGTCCTCAACTTCCCAAGTAGCTTCATCCGGTGAATGATTGCTCCATTGCACCAGGACCAAAGGAATCAACCGTCTCTTAATCATCTTTTCTTTCCGGTCCAAAATTCTGATCGGTGCCTCATCATACGCAAGATTGTCTTGAAGAATCTCCGGATCAACCGTAGTCTCAACATCCGTCTTGGTCAAACACTTCTTCAACATTGAGACGTGAAACACGTTGTGGACTCTTGACATGGATTCCGGTAACTTAAGCTTGTAAGCCAACGGTCCAACTCTTTCCAGAATGTCAAAAGGTCCAACGTACCTAGGGCTTAGCTTTCCTTTTGTCCAAAATGTTTCACTCCCTTCATTGGTGAAGCTCGTAGGTAAACTCTTTCACCAACTTCAAACTCAAGAGGTCTCCTTCTAACATCTGCCCAGCTTTTCTGTCTATCTTGAGCCGCCTTCAGATTCTTCTTAACCAACTGAACTCTTTCTTTAGCTTGCTCAACCAATTCCGGCCCGGTGATTTGTCTTTCCCCGACTTCATCCCAAAACAGCGGCGTTCTACATCTTCTTCCATACAACGCTTCAAACGGTGGCATGCCTATACTTGCATGATAACTGTTGTTATAGGCAAACTCCGCTACCGGTAGGTAATCATCCCATGATCCGCCTACTTCCAAAACACAAGCCCTCAACATATCTTCTAGTGTTTGGATAGTTCTCTCAGATTGTCCATCTGTCTGAGGATGAAAGGCCGTACTCAAATCCAACTTGGCTCCGAAAGCTGCTTGTAAACTTTTCCAAAACCGACTGACGAATCGACTATCTCGATCCGAGACTATAGAGATAGGAACTCCGTGTAACTTCACTATATTATCCAAGTGTAGTGTCGTCATCTTCTTCAAGGGCATATCAACCTTATAAGGTAAGAAATGAGCGGACTTGGTCAATCGGTCCACGATCACCCAAATCGCATCACTACCGCCCCTCGTCTTAGGTAAACCGGTGATAAAATCCATAGTGATCTTATCCCACTTCCATTCCGGGATATCCAATGGCTTAAGCATTCCTCTTGGTCTTCTATGTTCTGCTTTAACCTTCTGGCAAATATCACACTCTACAATGAACTTGGCTATCTCTAGTTTCATCGAGGGCCACCAAAACCTTTCCTTCAAGTCTCTGTACATTTTAGTGGCTCCCGGATGGACTGCAAAAGTGATTCTATGTGCCTCTCCCATGACTCTCTGTCTTAAATCACCAACATTAGGCACACACAAACGATCCTGGTACCAAAGATTTCCATTCTTGTCTAACACGTAACCCACTGTGGGCTTTTCCCTTGCAACTGGTTAAACAAATCATCAATCCTCGGCAAAGGGTACTTGTTCTTGATGGTAAGATTGTTCAGCGCTCTGTAGTCTATGCACATCCTCATGCTACCATCTTTCTTCTTAACAAACAACACTGGGGCTCCCCAAGGCGAAGTACTAGGCTGAATTATATTCCTCTCAAACATATCCTTAAGCTGTGCTTTCAACTCCTTCAATTCAGCCGGTGCCATCCTATAGGGTGCCTTAGCAACTGGCGCCGCTCCGGGTATCAACTTAATCTCAAATTCAATCTCTCTCTCCGGCATGTTTCCCGGTAACTCTTCTGGAAACACTTCAGGATACTCGTTCACTACAGGGGTTTCCTCTAACTTAGGCTTCACTTGTTCCACATCTACTGCGTACAACAAGTAGCCTTTGAACCTTTTCGACAAGCTCTTTGACCTTAACCACTGAAATTATAGGGTGACGCTTCTTACTGGGCTTATAAACATTTCCTTGATAAGTCTTATCCGATTTTCTCGGTATCTTAAAGATCACTCTCATTTCTCTACAATCCAAGTGGACAAAATTCTCGGATAGCCAATCTATTCCAAGAATCACATCAAATCTGAAAAATCCAAAACCGTAAAGTCACTCTTGCAACGATACGTTCCAACTCGAACATCAACTTGGTTACCTTGGTCACTTTCCCTAATGGTGTTGTTATCTCCAAAGTGTTTCTTAAAGGTTCCATTGGTAGGTTAAGCTTCTTAGCTACCTTAGTTGACACAAAAGTGTTAGACGCTCCCATATCAAACAATGCCGTGACCACTAAGTTATCTAACATTAGTGTACCTAGAACGTGAATTCATTTATTTAAACACAAATACAACATGATTTAAATCGTGCTATAAAAGTACTCAAAAAAATTACAACAAACCAATGGTACCTGAAATAACATTGTCATCTGGTTCAACCATCTCAGCATCCACTGCAAACACTCGAACTGGGCGACTTGGGCCGCCCTTCCCATTTCCTTGTCTCGGAATATTCGAACTCCCCTTGGTTGGACACATCTTGGCAAAGTGCCCTAAATCTACGCAGTAGTAACAACAACTTGAACTAGCCTTACATTCACCTGAGTGGTTCCTGTTGCACTTAGAGCAAAGTGGTGCTCCGGTTGGAGGTTTATTCGCTGCAGGGGCTGTTGTCTTCTTGAAATTTTGATGCGGTGCTCCCCGGATATTACCTTGACTCGTGCCAAAACTCCTCTTGTTCCCAATAACCACTGCGGCCTTCTTCCTGAAGGTCTCAACCTCCAAGGCCTTATTCAACAATTCAACCATACTCTTGGCGGTGAAACCTAACATACCAGACTGTATCTGATAGGCTAAGCCTTCCTTGTAAAGAGCCATCTTTCTTTCTTCAACCTTCATCAACTCAGGGTAGAATCTCCCTAACTCGTTAAACTTGTTGGTGTACTGTGATACTGTCATGTAATTACCTTGCTTAAGCTTTAGAATCTGACTCGACATGTCTGTCTGCACTGTTTCTGGGAAATACTCATTATAAAAACATGGCCTTAAAGCTCTCCCAGTCCGTCACTTTCCCATTGCTACTCTGTATAGCGTCAATCCAAGCTTCAGCTGCACCTAAAAGGAAACTAACAGCTAACTGAGCCATCTCAGATTCAGGAACATGTATATTCCTGCAAGCCTTCTCGAAGCCTCTTAACCATTCTTCAGCCTTGGAATGTTCCATATTCCCAAAGAAGTCTTAAACTCTGTTTCTTCTCAACCTCGTATACCAGTCAATTGGTGGTGCTTGCTCGAAAAGCGGCCTGGCGAGTGGGGTGGCGGATAAAAGCGGAGAGGTATCCGTAGGGTATCTCTTCTTCTTTAATGCGGTGTTGGTGGAAACCGTAGGGTGGGTAGCCAAAGCCTTGTTGATGGTCAAAGCAGGGTGAAGGTGGTACTGATGGGTCGAGGAGTGTGACCCACGGAGGAGGG
Source organism: Gentiana macrophylla (assembly GCA_026214975.1). Lineage (NCBI taxonomy): Eukaryota > Viridiplantae > Streptophyta > Magnoliopsida > Gentianales > Gentianaceae > Gentiana > Gentiana macrophylla. The sequence continues at coordinate 8,038,927 of CM047807.1, read as the reverse complement.
TAAAAGGTGCGATGTTCTTGATGATGGAAAAGCTGGTGGTGAGGGTGGCTCCTTTGGTGGAGGCAAACACTCCTTTGGAGGTGGATAAATGCTAGATTCTTTGAAGTGCGTGGCGGTGGAATGTCTCCAACTTCTGATGGATGGTATAGGTGTTTTTCCTGGTTCTCCATAGATGTAGTTATACCTTGGCTGAAATCGTGGTGTAGTGTTCCGAACTGGTCGTGGGGACAAGTTCCTCTGAAAATCTGGTGTAAGGGTTGCAGTATGAGGGGGTGGGTTGGGGCTCGGATGTGGTGAAGGATTCTGCCTCACAAAACCGAACTCCTGATGCTTCAGCACCTGCTCCAGTTCTCGTGAACATCACCCTGATGATCAAAGAAAACTAGAACATTACTAACAGATCTAAGGAGAACTTATCTTAAAAGAAAGGAAGCCTAAAATACGCTTTTCTCTGATACCAAGCTATGCGCCCGTTCTGGACACGAGTCCTTATCCGAATTGAAGCGTTAAATACGCATAATATTAAATAAATAATATTACACGTAAGCCTCTACTACGTTGTATCAAATAAAAGCAAGCGGAAGCTAAAAGACTCGGGTAATTTTTTTCAAATAACCAAGAATAGAAATAAAGAACTAAAGAGGAAATGTAATATTATTACATTGAAAGCGAAACCAACGAATCCAAAATGTACGAATTCCAAAGTACTAGAAGTAACTCTGAGAATCAACAATAATCCAAGTCTATGGCATAAATGAAATAAATAAATAATAAACAAGGTCTTCAAGTCTCAAAGTCCTCAAGCGTCGTCATCAAAGTCCTCCTCGAACTCCTCATTTACATTTAGTCTTCTCTCCCCAAACACGTAAATAAACATGCATTTGAGGTAAGTACATTTGTACAAAGTAAGAAGTAGAAGCTACAATTCAATTAAGGTTATTATTAAAGATATTATCTTAGTGAGACCGACTCAATTTAGGGTTCATTCCATGCCCATCGACACTTCATGACTATATCGTTCCTAGATTAGCTTACCTTTGTTACATCATTACTCAAGGACACAATGCATGGTGAAAATTCCACCACGAGATATACTTGCCAACTACGGTGATTAGCACCGGTAGTCCCGGGATCTCCCCGGTATGCATATACGTTCGATGGATTTCCTCCAATACCTTTCAGCCTTTTGAACCAGTAGCGTTGTCCACCTTTTATGAACGTATCACATCGCCGATTTGAATCAGTGCCTAACCAAGAATAGATGACGTTTTAGCTTTTACTACACTTATGTAATTATTAGTGTGAATTAACTAGTCACCTAAGTGTTTTCAAGATGAAATCTCACCTTAACAACTCTACTCCCTCACTTAGACAGCTAGACATCACATCCTATCAATTACACAGACATTGATGAACTCTAGTTCATCAAAGCACTAACCACTTTCATGCCGCTTCCGACCGATCCGAACTTCAACTCCGCTTTAAGAGTACATTCGGTGTTTTAAGCCGAGCGAATCGAAGTTCGATCGAGGCTTGTTCATATTTAATTCTTGTTAACATATCGAGATTAAGGGTTTAAAGCGTTGAAAAACACGATTATGAAGCCAAAAACCAAGCCGAAATGCCAAAAATAGTAAAAACAAGGTAAAACAGGTCAAACGCCCGTCTGACATCCTATGTCGCCGCCCGTAATCAAGCGCCCGTCCACTAACCTCGGACGCCCGTCCGTAAAAAATAGCTACATCCTGAATCAAAAATCGACCTCAAGCGCCCGTCGCCTAGTGCAGGCGCCCGTTTGAGTTACTTAAAGTCTCGGCGCCCGTCGCTAATGCAGACGCCCGTCCGCTTGGGTTTTTCCCAAAACGCTAAAACCTTCACAACTCGATTTCTGAATCGTTTCTAACCTAATTAACCTCTATCTCAACTCAGTAAAATGTAGAAAACATATGTAAACGTCTATGATCCTTTGATCAACGAAAAAGCACAGCTCTCTTGCATCTATGCATCATAAGTCTTGATCTAAACATCAATAACAATAATTGGAATTGTAGGAAGAGCCTCTTACCTTTTAAGCGGCAAATTCCAACTCCAAACCACGAAAACAAAGACAAAGCGATCCTTTTGCGAGGAAAACATGTGTGATAAATCCAAACTTAGATTAGATTCAATCACACGGCACAACGACAAAAACTACGAATTGATGAGTTTGAATCCCTCAAACTCGAACAAGGACAAATCTAGGGCTTAATCATACCTTATGAGCTTCAACTTTTTGATGTCAAAGCGTTGGTCTCTTCACTAGCGATTCGAGTGCTCGACTACGATCGAAAACCGTCAATGATTGAATTAACAAGCGATGAAAATTCCTCATTACTATTTCCTTGCTCACACACTTGAAGGTAAATTTTGGAGGTGGAAAAATCGATTAAAAGATTATGGGGTGATTAGGTTGATTTTTCCTTAAATAGGAAAAATCTCATAATTACCTAATTTCCATGATTTTCCATAATCACCCTAAAAATCAGATTTTCTTCCTTAATTATATACGTATATAACTTCGAAATTATGTATATAATTACAAAAATAATTAAACTCGAATAAAAGGAACCGAACCCAATATTTCGTTTTGCAAAATGACAATCTCGCCTACTTTCGAAAATCGGAATATTACATTTACTTTTACTATAAAAACTGTCTGAATTCACCTCCGTACTGCTACCATCAACTGCGGTGGCAGATCCATAAAAATTGTTCAGCGTGTCCAAAAATATTTTCAAGGGTAAAATCAATTTGTAGCAGGGTCCATAAATATTTTTTATAGATAAAACCTAACATTTTTTTTTGTTTTCGCAGGGTCTGTAAACCCGTTTAAGATATTGTGGCTCCGCCATTGATCAACTGCAACATGGGATTTATGAGGAGAACCTGTTGAAACTATTACTGGTTTGATTTAATTTTCTCATAATCTCAATAAACGTAGAACTTGAAGAAGGAAAATTAAAATATGTATAAACACATAAAACATTCAAGAACATATCTTTTATTCATATATTGCATGCATATTGAAACAAAATAAAATGCAGAAATCGTTAGTAAACATGAAAACTTATTGATTAGACTAAGACGCGTAGAACGCAGTCCTTAAGACTTTATTGCATCGATTACATGCCCACGTACGGTTATGGAAAAAGTCTCCAAAGATACAAATGTCTTTACCTTGTTCTGATTGTGGAATGATGAGGGTTGAAGTAAGTCTCGCCACGTGTCATCTTTATATTGGATAACCATTACGTGAAGACAGAATAATAAGTAGTAAAGGCCAAGAGCCTCAAGTTTTGGTGAAGAAGTGGACCTGAACACTTACCACCGCAGGTCGGCTCGATAAGAGTGAAGGTCGGGTAACGTACGTAGTACATGTCGAGATGCCCTAGGAGGTTCAACGCAGGTCGGCCAGAACCTTCTTTATTCATATTTGGCACATGTGCTTAATAATATCAGTAAACATGAAAAAAAAATCCCATGACATAATGACACTGATCCTATCATTTAAATATGTCCATAATTATCCTTAAATTATAGGGATGCACACGTGATTCTCCTAAGGGACTAAGAATACGGATCCTTGTAGAACAAGGAAAGAGATGGGCCATCCCCTATACAAACAACCCTAATGAACTATGAAAGACTTGATTCCTAAACAATTACAAGATACGTAGGTGACTTGGGAAAATAATCCAGGCTCAGTGTAAAAATCACAAACACCACCCTCGTTTTACATCTTGTTCTTGGGGCATATTCTTGGACTAATTGTCACTAGGGAAATAAGGGCTCGGATTTATTCATAGACGAGATCCAGCATCGTCAATTGGCGCTAGAAGGAGGGCCCAATCGTGTCCTTTCTGAAACATAGAATCCTGCTTAAAGATAAATTTCAAGCCCGCAGGCTGAAACTTTTGGCGAGCACGTACTCTCTATTTAATGAAGTTCTTAACAGAAGATCTTTTATATCTCCTTGGCTCTGATGTGCTTCAGAAGATGAAGGAAAATATCTCTTACTAGAAATTCACCTAGGCATTTGTGGAAATCATGCGGGGGCTCAAACCCTAGCAAGAAAGTGTCGTCTATTCGGGTACTATTGGCCCACCATGTAGAGTGACACAAACGAATTCGTCCTGAAGTGCAAATCATGCCAGGTACATGACAATTTGTCTCATCAGCCCGCAGAGGCAATGGTCCCTATAGTCTCTCATTGGCCTTTTTATCATTGGGGTGTAGATTTGGTCGGGCCACTTCCCCGAGCTCCAGGTAATCTCAGGTTCCTTGTTGTGGCAGTCGACTATTTTACTAAGTGGGTAGAAGCTGAAGCTCTAACTACCATCACGGCCAAAGCCATCCAGAAGTTCATCTGGAAAAACATAGTCTGCAGATATGGTATATCCAAGTCACTGATCTCTGATAATGGAATTCAATTCGAGGATGGGACAGTCAGAGCATGGTGCACCGAACTGGGCAGCACTCAGCACTTTACCTCTGTTGGCCATCCCCAGGCAAATGGCCAAGTTGAGCAAACCAACAGGCAAATCAAAACTGGCTTAAAAAAGAGGCTGGAAGAAGAATGAAAAAATTGGGTAGAACACCTACCCAACATACTTTGGGCTTACAGGACTATGCCGAACTCAGCCATGGGTGATACACCTTTTTCCTTGGCCTATGGAAGTGAAGCAGTCATTCCAGCAGAGAATAGTCTTCCCTCCCCAAGGTCAAAACTTTATACACAGGCAGATCAGGATTTGAACTAAGGCACTCTAAGGATGACCAGGAAGAATCCAGAGATGTGGCCTACATTACAATGGCCCAAGTACAAGCAAAGAATCTCTCTGTACTATAACTCCAATGTTAAACACTCATACTTTAAAAAAGGGGACCTAGTATTGAGAAGGAACGAAATTAACAAGAAAGGTCCTCAAGGCAAGCTTGACCCAAACTGGGAAGGACCGTACAAAGTGGTAAAGGTCAATGGAAAGGGAGCATACCAGCTAGCCGATGCAAGTGGAAGGACCATACCTTGATGCTGGAACGCCAATAACTTGCGAAAATTCTATGTCTAGGACAGGTGCCAGACTTACGTTATCCTCTTCTCAATATTGTTTATTTCAATAAGATGTAATCAAACATCAGTGCATTTCAATAAAAAAAATTATTTTTACGGCATAGATAAGTGTAGCATTACTAATTTGTAATCTAAAGAATAATCAAAGCGAGAATGCTGCTGGTCAGGACTCGAGAAAGTTTGCAAAGGACAAACTCTCTAAGTCTGCAGGTCAAACAATTTTGAACTGTGTACTGCAGGTCAGACTCAGAAAGTTTGCAAAGGAAAAACTCTCTAAGTCTGCAGGTTAGACAACTTAAAACTGAGTACTGCAGGTCGGACTCAGAAAGTTTGCAAAGGACAAACTCTCTAAGTCTGCAGGTCAGCCAATTTCGAACTGAGTACTGCCGGTCAGACTCAGAAAATTTGTAAAGGACAAACTCCCTAAGTTTGCAGGTCAGAAAATGTTGAACTGAGTACTACAGGTCAGACTCGGAAAGTTTGCAAAGGAAAAACTCTCTAAGTCTGCAGGTCAGACAATTTTGAACAGAATAGATATAATTAAAGCAACCCATCAAACAACAAGTATGACATACATCACCACAAGTTAATGCATGCCATACTTGGAGGGGAAAAAGAGGGAAAAGAGTACCAGGTAAGTACTTAAACAACTCAAAACAGAAATGCTCAATAGAGACATAATGGGCAATAGCTACAAATTTTTGAAAGTTACAAATTGATAAAAGTTTTAGTAAAATAAAGCATGTCCAATCAAAACAGGATATGAAGCAAACAAAAATAAGAATAAGGTTCAAGTCTAGTAGCGAGGATTGGCGGCCGGGGAGGAAGAACTGGCTCAGAGCTCGAGGAGTAGGACGGTGTTTTGCATACTTGGCACCAATACCTGTACATGCTCTGATGAGGAAGCTCAGGAGCAACTAGAGAGCAAATTGTTCCTTGGCCTCATCAACTCCTACCGTGAAGCTATGCCACATCACAGGGCCCAACAAAGCCTTTAGGGCCTCAGCAAATTGTCTAGAAGACTTGTACTCGTGGACAGCTTGAGCAGCACGGGCTGGAATAGAAGCTTCTATTTCATCCCTTTCAGCTCAGAGTTTGGTTAAGGCCTCCCCCAGCCCAGAATTCTCGAAAGTATACTTGTCAAAAGCCTTTTGAAATTGTGCAGCGCACTCTTCACGAACCTTCTTCAGCTCATCCTCATGAGCTCGGGCATGTTCCTTAAGGGCCTTAATCTCCTCATCTTTGGACTTAGCAGAGTCATTATGCCTCTGCCGGCTAGCCCTCAGATCTACTATGGTTTTCATCAAAACCTCTTTGCTGGCCGAGGACTCTGTGAGCCTCTTCAAGAAATCTTGTCCAATTTGGGCCCCCTACAATAATGATATGGAGGTGAGAAGCAGTATACTTGAAGGAAGAAGCCAAGGAAAGAAAGAAAAACTTACAATGGCAGCCAAGTCTTTATCAGACAGCTCTAATAAACGCCCCTGACCAACGGGAACTCCCTCTTCCTGAGTAATGTACTCATCACCTACCTCGGGATAGGAATCAGACCTCCTCATTTTAAACCTACCCCTTTGGAGGTTTTCAGTAACTTGGCCCCTTGATGTATTATTTTTATATGATTAAATATACGTAATATTATTATGTTTTATCGACAAATTCTATATAAAATATATGAAATTATGATATAATTGATATAAAATATTAATCTTTATAGTTTAGTATAGTTAGTAGTAAAAGTTAGTATTTATAGTAAAAAGTTGTAGTTTTTACCGGTTTTTAGTGACCGGAGTATTGTGTCTATTTTACACGGGTATTTTGTGTTTATTTCATTGCAGAATCCTAAGATAAACTGAAATCCCGAGTATCGACATCTTTTTGAAGTCAATTCAAGTCGTTGGAAGGGATTTATAAAGCATCACTCAATTTAAATGGTCAAGTGGGTAGTCGTTTTTTAATAACAAAATCCCGAAAACGACACGTATTGGAAATGGCTCATCGAGAATACGTTTTCTGAAGAAGTGGTCTTGATGAAAGTTGTAGAGAATTCAACGAGATTTCCAATGAATCTTGAATCATGTCATTTGGAGTTCGGGAATGCAAGTTATGAATTTTACAAGATAATGATATAATTATATAATTATATATAATTATAGGTAATCATTACCTTCTCTAACCGCTCACATGGGAATCATCATTAGTAACATGGGGCAATCATTACACCAGACCGATCCGGCAAAAATTCAGGACCGGTCCGGGAAGGAGTTTTTCTATAAATAGGGATGCGAGAGACTCACTTTGAGTGTACCAATATATATATACAATATTCTATATATATTCTCTATCCCCTCTTTTCTTTAGTTTGTAAATAGGCCTTATGCCAAAATAAATAAAGTAGTAGTAGTATCGTGATAATGCTCGGGAAATTATCGGAAGTTCGTTGTTCTTTGAAGTCGTTGTAATATCCGGAAAAGGCGATTTACGAGTAAATTGATTGTAATCGGGTAATTTCTATAATAATTATGTTTATGTTTGTTATTTTCTTCTTTTTAGTTTTTATAATGTTATTAGGCTAAATCTAATAACTAGCCAAAGTTATGTAATCGTATTATTTCGATCTTTTCGTTAAAAGAATGATGTTAAAATAAAATTGATTAAAATTGAGTTAAAATGAATCTTTTTCTATTTCGCTACGTAACGATAACATATTCGGAATGAAGTAATCAATCACGATGAAAACCACATATAACTGACGATGAAGCGGCCGGAGAAGTCAGGATATGAGTAAAAATAGAAAAACCGGAGGGTAAAAATGGCCGTCGATTAACGGAATCCTATTTCCTACCGAGGCGATTTGTCTAGTAAAACAAATCTTATTAAAATTTTTACTCGAGATCTTAATAATGTTAAAATCACAGTTTAATTGAAACTACACCGTTTGTATTAAATCGATCCGCTTGACAACGAAGCCTCTTGAATAACATCGGCCATCGACAAATGGAATCACCTCTTTTATCCGGGGTAGATTTGTACTAAAGTACTGTTTTGACTAACTAAGTTTAGCATGGGGCGGTTGTGGACATTGGGTGATGACAATTTGACATATGACAATTTCATACGCCTTTCGTGTGAGGAGGAATTGTTGACATTAAGGAGTACACCGTTTCATTTACTCAATTGGACCTAATAAAAGGAAGATCGAACACATTCTATTAATTGAAAAGATCGAATAAATTGATTACATATACTTTGGCTAGTCTAGTCTATAAACTATATATTGGTATCTATATATTTTTATATATATATATATATATATATATATATATATATATATATATATATATTACTATTTATATACATATATATATATTTATATATCTATATATATTATATTATAATAACTTTTAAATAACTTTTAAATTACGCATTTATTTTATGTTGGTTAGAGTAGTAGTAATCTGTGTTATAAAATTGAGGTTTAGATCGAGTTAATAGCAGCTCTTTGGTGTTTAACCACACTTAAAAGAATTACCACTTTTTTCCTGAGGATTCGACACTGACTCACCACTTTATCACTACAATTTGACCGTACTGCTTTGCCGGTTAGGATCCGTCTAACCTAGAAAGTGCATCCCTTTCTTGACACCGTTTCTAAGGCTTGGTTTTGGTGACGTCAGCTTTCTGGCGCCGTTGCCGGGGAAACAAAGTCGCTATTTTTTTTTTGTGTCTATGGTTACTACTTGTATTAGCTTAAAAATTCTCGAGGATAAACCAACACTCTTCTTCTCACATTTCTTTTTTTTATTTTTCGTTGGTATCTACTTTCTTTTAGTACCAATTTTCTTCTTCTTTAAAACTCGAGCATTTTTCTATTTTTCGTTTGTTGATGACCAGAAGCGGTAAAGCCTCACTTACTCTTATAAGCTGATATAAGCGCTTACGAAAGGCGATTGCGGATAGAGAGTAAGCGTGGTCAAACCCGACTTAGGACTTCTTGGAAAATCTCCAGCGGAATCATCTTAATAAAAATAAAGAAATGGCTGAAACTAGTGATGAAACAAACGAACAGAGGCTAGATCATGCTTTAGGGCATGGCCAAAACCCTGTTAACCGTCAGAATAATAGGAACAATCAAGATCGGAACCAGAATAATCGTAACAATCCGCCAAACCCAAGACCTATCTGTGATCAAACTATTAGGAGAAACCAGACTAATAATCCCATACTTTTACCTAATGAAGGAGCGAATAATTTCGAAATTAAGTCTCATCTTTTGGTTTAATTGGCCTTAAGAGCCCAATTTCTAGGAGAAGATGATGAAGATCCACATCATCATCTCTATCTATTTGAAGAAGCTGTGCAATCTCTGACCAAAAGTCAAGGTGCTCGTAAGGAATTAACGAGGATGACTATGTTTCCTTTTTCTCTAAAAGGAAGAGCCGAGATTGGTTTATGTCTCTCCACACCACTCGTTAACTAGTTGGGAGGATATTCAAAGTGAATTTACGAAACAATATTTCACTCTGGATGAAATTTGGAATTAAAGGTCGAGGTTGCTAACTTTAGACAAGGATACGAAGAAACACTTGGGAATGCACAGAAAGGTTTAAAAAATTGTTAAGAGCTTGTCCCGATCATGGTTATTCTTTAGATATGCAAATTCAACTTTTACATCGTAAGTAAACTAAGAAAGGATTCACGTGCGGATGTAGATCATGCATGTGGTGGTTAGATTAATGATGAGTGAAGCTCAAAGAGTTTACGATGCTATAGAAAATATTTCCAAAAATAACGAGAATGTGGGAAACCGGTTCTAGCACTAGAAAAGTAGCTTTGCGAGGAGGAGAATATACGTCAAATACGGAAGTTCTAGCACACTTGGAGAATTTGAGTAGGAAGTTTGATGGATTACAACAAGGTAAGAATCAAAGTTAGGAAAATAGTACTCAACCTGAATACTCAAGTCATGATAATGTGTCATTAGGGATAGAAGAACCAACAGGATATTCAAGAGAGGAGGTGAGTTTTCTTAGTGACATAGGAATTTGAACAATGCATATTCAAACTCGTTTAATGCTATTAGAAGAGACCACCCAACTTTTAGATAGTGCGAAAACCTAGTAAGCCAGGACAACCGCCGTATCGATTCGGTATAAGAATATGAATAATAATCAAGTTTATCAAGGAAATTCATCTAATCGAGAATTTACAATCATTACATAGATCCTATCCTCAACATACCACTCAAAGTATACGGTAACTCGAGTTCAACACTACAAGAAAATTGATTTTTAGTGAGCGGGAAAATTTGTCATTAAAAGTCAATATCCGATCATTATAGGCGTTTAATGACAGGAAATTTCCCGTCATGGCCCGTCACTTTCACGCCTTCTAGCTAAAAGTAAATAATGACTATAGAGTGTCCTATCATTATTGTTTTGTATAATTTATAGCGATGTTATACTCTCACTAAAAGTTCATATTAATGAACATAATTTTCATCATTGTTGCTTCAATCTCCCCTCATTGAAAATGGTAATACTCACAATATACCCGACATTAGGTTATCAATATTTCCGGTCACCATAAGTCTTTTTACCGCCAATATTTACTTGTCATTATTAATTATACCATCATTATTAATTATTAATATCACTACAAGGATTTTACATTAAATTCATAATTACCATAAATATTTAGCATGATGTTTTTAAACACTGAATCATCTAAGCAAGATGATCAGTTCAACCTCAAAAGAATAAGCCAAATCAAATAGAATACTAAATGACAAAGTTATTTTAACACAGCTACACCACTCAAACACGGTACATAGCATCTTCCCACTTACTTGAACTTGAAACTACGAGGTGAACTAGAATGAAGCGAGATTCTTGAGGCTTATACAACAATCAACCTTATCAAGGGCTTCAATCTTGTAATTTGGGTAGTTGTGAAATGAACCGATATTCAACATGGTATGCCATGAATTCTACATCCCACCAAAGCTGTTATCAAATGTGTAAGATGACATTTTATGAAAAACTAAACTCTCAACAAAAAAATTATAATCGTAAGACCAAAAGAAAAATTATGGGCATGTCAAATGACCAAACACCTTTACAATATTTCCTTAAAAAAACATAAATAAACATAAGCATGCCAAAGACATCAAGCAGAGACACAAAGCGATACATAATAGTTTGATTCAAGTCATTAAGTCAAACGGAACTTCTAGCAATCAACCTTAACCTATCGAGGAAAGAGTATAAGACAATATGCAAGACACAAGACAAACATATTCTAACAGCGATGAGGCGATTCTTAAAATGCAAACACAACATTAATTAGCGGTGAGGTGGCCGACCATCACGACTACAAATACTTGAACACACTCAACTCCATTTAAAATGATAAATAAGCCTTTTAACTTTTATTCCGTGGAGAGGTGAGCGAGGAAAATAGACATGGTGGCTCATTTACGCCAACATGGTGTTGACTATCTTCCTCATTTCTACTCAATCAGAGAGCGTTTGTTCAAAAGTGAAAATATGCTCGGAAAAAATAGTACACGATTATTTGTCAAATGAATGTTTTAGGAGTTACCCTCAAACCTAATCTTCATTTGTTTCGAAGAGTCCTTGAGGCATACAAGCAGATGCATATAGTAGGATGATCAAGACAATAACATATGTATACAAGACTTATATACAAACCTAGACATATTTCATGAAACATGTTGGACATAGCATGTAATCTGATCAGAGCAGGTGCATACAAACATGTTGAGACGGACCGGACTAAGCATAAAATAGAGCAGTTTTCCAAATTTTGATCCTTTTTCAAATTACTATAAAGCGGTGAAAATTCATCATGTGAAATAAAGTTCATGCATGTGGCCATGTGGGGTATGAAGGATCTATTTTTTTCGACTGGCAAGTATCGTATTAAGGAGAAAATTTATGAAGTATCGTATTGAGGAAAAATTATACCTTGTTATTTAAGGAGCAATATAGCGATCGCGGAGTAAGTCCATTTGCTTTTTATATCATCGATGTCTTTCCCTTTGCGAGTTTCCAAATACTTCCTCGATAAAAATATTATCGACATTGCACTAGTTTCAAAGTGTGTAGGAGAACCAAGCCTAGTGATTGCACATCATATAATACTACATATTCGGAGTAGAAGTAGAATGATGAGGTGAATGTCTACTTGTACTTGTAAGGATGCTGAGACTAGAGTATGGAATACGATTGGCCTCGCATTGAAGAAATCTATTTGAGTATATTTAGAGGTAATGCATGAGTCTGTCATAAAAGATGTCATCATCACATACACAAAACCTTGACAAGAAACAAATGCATGTACCAAACAGTAAATTTTGTGTATTTCTAGCTTCCCAAAAAAACATGCATCATACTAAAGACAAGGCATATGTACAAATAATAAGAAAACACAATCTGATTCCATTACATTACAATACATATTTACATTTCAATGGAAACATAATACATTATTGTAGTACATTATACATCATCATGTGCTAAACAAAAATATTTAAGTGTGTGGCCATTACTATCAAACTTATAGCACAATGAATAAAATGTAGGGAGATCAAACTGCTTTATAGACAAGAGAAAGCTATGTACTCACTGAAAAACAGTTGCTACATCGGTTCAGTTTCACTAATTTACTTTCACTAGTCTAGGTATATTGCAGTGTAAGGCCATTCCTCCATTGACAGAAGGAAACACAATTATAAATTGAATAAATCGGTGAAAACAGAGATTTAATATGGTAAATCCTTCAAAACAATTGAAAGTAACTTTATGAAACTCCATCTAGCTAGGTGCTAGAAAAAAAAAGGAAATATAGAAGCACATAAAGTTCAAACAGAAAACTTCAGCAAGTGGTGTTATACAAGCTTTCCTTAAAACAAAAGCGGACACAAGCTCTAAGAATGCCAACATGCACGTAAAGAATCGTTACCTCGGTCGAACATTGCGAAAGAATCACTAAATGATATCAAATCATCTATGTAATCCATCTCGAAACACCTTACGAGAGCATGTGCATAACCCGTTACTGCTCTTTCCTATGTACAACCTTTGGCCTTCCTTGCTTTCAAAGCCCTCAAAAAATGAACCCTTTCAAATACAAACAACTTTTTAATGAAAAACTATTATTAAAGAAATGGCAATTTGATTCAAAGGATTAATGACATAGGGGTCTACATTGAATTTTCCTTTGGTATAGCATCTGCACCTCGGCTTTAGAAGAAGGTGAAAGTTTATTATTCCCAATTGTAACAAAAGCGACACGGTGCGGAAGATCAAAAAGATGTCTTTAGACCCAAATCAACGCATAATATAGAAGATTTTCCTCATTCCTATGTATAGTAAAATCTAATCTTACACGTCAATAGTATCGTTCACTATATGATCTTTGCTCTCTAGTAGCCTCGAAAACAAAAGACATGATGTGAGCGATAAATTTTCAAGAGCTAATGATAATAATACCTATAGCTTGACCACTCCATTTGCTTGTTCATTTTGTTGAATAGAGTCCTCAATCTGCACGATCTCTTTTTCAATTCTAACGAATCGTTCAAGAACTTGAGGAGTACATACAAACCGAGAATGCATAAGAAATGAACACAAAAACATGATAAGCATGATAGCAACAACTAAAATAGCAACAATCTCATACAAGAGGTTGAGCACATAAAAAAGGCACCCGGTGCATAAAGCGTCGAATAATACAGGATCGAAGAATCGTGGGCCAATTTAAGGCCTAATATCTACATCTTTGCTACATAATCTTTCAATTTGAATCCATGAATCCAGCTCACAAAAAGGCAATGTCCTTATATGCATGCTCTAATTATCATTCATGGTATGCTTTTTGTTAGCAAGATATTGGGACTGGATTATCATAATTATAGAAATTATGCTACATGCCTACATATATATGATATGTGCTATAATCAAGCAAATCAAACTACCAATATCATGCTATTTCCTATAATCATGCTTATGCAATCCCAGTTTCATGCTAACACATTAATACAAAATTCTTTGAGTCGAAATCGAATGAAGCAGATCAATAAGCGAAAGACATAAAAATACTTTCTTTCCAAAGTGGCCTAAGGGATCCAAGAAGCACTTTTTAAGGTAGGCTGAAGAGTAAGAGAGACAATTGATCTTTTGTCTGTTGGAGATGCAATAGGAATGGTTCCAATCAACCTGAAGCTAAATTCTCCTCCTTTTACCAACAAATATCACAAGATCACACACGACAACCAAAGCCCCAAGCCAATTTACTACTAAAACTTACCAAGAGCCTAAAATAAAGAAGTACAAGCGGCATCAAAACAAATGTGCAAGCAGACCAAGCATATGGGCAAAAGACTACATGAGATCCAATAGTAATAAGGAATCGTCCAAAATAAAAGGATATATTCTTCTTACACAAAATCATTAATAGAAAAAGCGAGATAAAACAATTTGCAAGCCAAATGTCATTCCCATTTCTAGGTTTTAGTCTCATTTGCTCCACCGATTCTGCCACCTCAATTGCAAAAGCAAAATATCTCCGATTAATCAATGGGGTAGAAAGACTCAAATGGAGCACTTTAGACCTACATTTTCTCACCCCGGCCATCTCAACCCTAGAATGAAAGGATGTAATCGAACATAGAGAAAAGAAGCAAAGAGAATTTGAGTGAGAGAGAAATTGAGTGAGAAGAGAATAGGAAGCACGAGAGAAAATAGAAGCGACTAACTTACCTCGGAAAGGTGAGCAGCGGGCATCGTGCGATCTGGGCCGGAGGAAGCTTTCGTGTTTTGGGATGAATAAAAGCAGCGAGGATAAAGACAAAGCGTCTCAATCGAGCGAAAACCTTTTTCCTTCTTAAAATAAAAATATTGATAAGTTTTGTGGGAGAAGGGTGATGGGAATAAGAATTAGTCACTAGTAATTACGTTTTTAGCTATGCAAATTTTACTGATCATTAAAAATCTAAACTTCATCTTTTAGTGTCCGTTTTCCGTCCGTCATGAAATTTTCGTCACTACAAAGAGGTTTTTTAGTAGTGCAACTCAATCTGCAGAAGGGGTTGAAAAATGGGAAAAACTGATGGAAAATATGATGGGTGTAGTATCTACTCAAGCTAAGAATATGGAAACAATGATGACTACTATAGGTTCAGTCAGTAAGGACATGAGTACAATGAAAACATCTATGAGTGGACATGATACGAGAATGAGAGCGATAGAAGCTTCATTAAGGAATATAGAAGATCATTTGAGTAGGGAAGGTGAGCGTAACAACGTGTAGACCTCACGGAGGATTACCAAGTAATCTTGAAAGAAACCCAAGAGAGGTAAATGTTGTAATTCGAGAAGTAGGAAACTCTCTGGTAGTAATGGAGTAGAAAACTTCGGGAATAATGAAGTAGAAAATGATTTAGATAAAAATGAAGAGACTAAAGATGAACTTGACTTTCTTGATGAGGAAGAAGAAATCATAGAGAATTTCTTGAAAAGGAATAGAAGTTTGGAACACTGAGAAGGAAGGTGAGAAATGGGTAAAAATCCTAAATTTTGAAAGATCCATGGATAAAGATTTAAGGAATCTATTCAAGGAACATGTTAGAATAGAAGATAAAGAGAACACGGATGAGAAGCAGGAAGAAGCGAAGGAATCAAGTAGAGATTGATTCGGGGAACAAATTAAAAGAAAAATTCAAGAACACGAAACATGGCGATCAAGTAATACTCCAAAGGATAAAGGAAAGAGAGAATGACTTGGAACCAAAGGTTATAGATTTAGAGTCTTTACCTTTTCCACCTAAAGATCGAATTAAAAGATTAAGGCGATCGAAGTATGCTCGTTTCCTTGATACTTTTCGTCATATTCATGTTAATATCCACATTATCGAAGCTCGATAAATATGCTGCCTATGGAAAGTTTTGAAGGATATACTATCAAATAAGAAAAAATTAGAGGAATATGAGAATATATGCCTAAATGAAGAATGTTTGCAATTTTCTGACATAAGTTACCACCTAAGCTGAAAGATCTGGAAGTTTTACCATTCCATGTGGAATTGGAGGATTTACTGTTTAAAAGGTCTTATGTGATCTTGGAGCTAGTATAAATCTCATGTCTTATGAGGATTATAGAAAGCTAGGCATAGGAAAGCTTACTAAGGTGAAATGACTCTGCAAATGGCGGATAGATCGATTAAGTACCCTAAAGGAATAATTGAGGACATATTGGTTAAGGTAGACAAGTTCTATTTTCCAGTAGACTTTGTAGTTATGGAAATGGAAGAAGGATTTTCAGCGCCACTTATCTTAGGGCGTCCATTTCTAGCTACTGAGGAGAACTTTAATCGATGTTGAAAGGAGAATTAATTTTGAGAGTCAATGAAGATGAAGTTGCTTTCAATATTTTCAAAGCTATGAACCATCAATATACATCACGAGAATCATGTTCTTTTATAGAAGATATTCATTACATCTATGATAATCGAGTTACCAATTTTGAAGATAGATTAGAAGAATGCTTAACTCTATCTATCTATAAGGAAGATGAGGAAGATACTGAAATGAAAGAGATAATCCTATCTCAGAGCGAAAGCGATTTTACTTTTAAACCACCATGGCATAAGTATTTGGAGTTAGAACTAGAAGGACCAGTTCTTAAATCATCAATAGAATATCCGCCTAAGAATGCGGAATTGAAACCATTACCTTTTAAATGAAGTATGCTTTTCTTGAAATTGATAATCTATTACAGTTATTATTTCATCAACTTTAGCGGAGCGACAAGAAGATCAATTATTAGGAATGTTGAAAAAGCATAAGAAAGCTTTTGGATGGGCGGTTGCCGATATTAGAGTATTAGCCACGAGATATGTGTTCATAAGATAATTCTAAAAGAAGATGCTAAACCTTGTATTCAACATAGCGCCGCCTCAACCCAAATTTGCGATTAATCGTTAAGAAAGAGGTTATTAAGCTATTAGAAATGGGAATAATTTTTCCTATATCGGATAGTGAATGGGTAAGTCAACTCAAGTTGTACCAAAGAAAGGAGGTTTCACGGTGAAAGAGAGAGATAAGAATGAATGGATCCCAACAAAGGAAATTACGAGGATATCGAATGTGCATTGATTTTAGAAAACTAAATGATCATACTAAGAAAGATCATCATCCACTTCCATTCATAGTGCAAATGTTGGAGGCGTTTAAGTGGACATAAGTATTATTGTTTCTTAGATGGTTATTCAGGATATTTCTGATTTTCATTGCGGCGAGGAGATAGGAAAAGACTACTTTCACTTGTCCTTATGGAACTTTCGCATATAAAAAGAATGCCGTTTGGTTTATGTAATGCTCCTGCTACGTTTCAAAGATGTATGATGTCTATATTTTCTGATATGGTTGAAAAATTCTTAGAGATTTTTATGGGCGACTTTAGTGTTTACGGAGACTCTTTTAATGGTTGTTTGTTACACTTAGAGCGAGTGTTGTATTTGTGAGGATACCAATTTAGTGCTTAATTGGGAAAAATGTCATTTAATGGTATCGGAAGGAATTGTACTAGGTCATAGAATCTCTGAAGTAGGAATCGAAGTTGATAAAGCTAAAGTCGAGGTAATCGAAAAATTGCCTCCACCAGTTAATCTAAGGACTTTAAGAGGATTTCTTGGACATGCAGGATTTTATAGGAGATTCATTGCAGATTTTTCAAAGATAGCAAAACCTCTAAGTCATTTGCTTGAAAAAGAAGTATCTTTTAATTTTGATAGTAAATGTATGGAAGCATTTAAGACCTTGAAGCGAAGTTGATTCTTGCTGAGTATTGGTAGCACCAGGTGGAATTTACCTTTTGAGATTATGTGTGATGCAAGCGATTTATTTGTAGGAGGCATTTTAGGTCAAAGGTATAATAGAATTCTCAAAGCTATTTACTATGCATCTCATCGTTAAAATGACTCAAGCTGAATTATGCAACTCTGAAAAAAGAGAATTTATTTGTGATTTTTGCCTTAGATAAGTTTAGATCGTATATTGTTGGTTCTAAGGTAATAGTTTATCTGAGACCATTCGACTTTGAAGTATTTCTTGAGTAAGAAAGATGTGAAACCACGTCTTCTTAGATGGATTCTCTACTTCAAGAATTTGATATTGAGATTAAAGATAAAAGGAAGTGAGAATGTAGTAGCGAGATCATCTAAGTAGAATGGAAGCGATGAAGAATTAGGAAATGAAATTAAAGATTCATTTCTGATGAACAACTATTTAGAATAGATATGCCTTCAACCATGCGGTTATTAAAGAAAAGAATTCCTTCTAAGGAAAATTCACCTTGGTTTGGAGATATCGTTAACTCACTTAACTTTGTGATTACATTCCGTCTCATTGGACTTGGCTTGAGAAAAGAAGTTCTTTTATGACTTAAAATTTTATTCTTGGGAGGAACCGGACCTTTTCCGTAAATGTTCGGATGGGATAATCGAGAAAATGTGTGCTGATAATGAAATTTTAAGTGTTTTATCGTTTTGTCATGATCGTGAGGCGGGGAGGTCATCATGGAGGTTGGAAAAGCTGCTTTTAAAGTCTTGCAATGTGGTTTTGGCCTACACTTTATAGAGATGCGTATACATATGTTAAATTTTGTGAATCATGTCAAAAATGGGGAAATATTTCAAAAAAACATGAAATGCCTATGCAACCTATTTTAGAATGTGAGTTATTTGATGTTTGGGGTATAGATTTCATGGGACCTTTCCCTATATCGTTTGGAAAAAGATTTATTCTTGTAATGGTAGATTATGTCTCGAAATGGGTAGAAGTGAAGCTCTTCCCACTAATGATACCAAGGTTGTCATACGATTCCTTAAAAGAACATATTCACTAGATATGGCATTCAAGGCGATCATTAGTGATAGAGGTTCACACTTTTGCAATCGACCATTTACTAAGTTAATTGAAAAATATGGTGTAACGCATAAGTTAGGAACACCTTATCATCCATAAACCGGTGGTCGAGGTAGAGGTGTCGAATAGAGATTAAAAGAATCATAGAAAAAGCAGTGGATTCAAACCGTAAAAGCGGGCGAGTTAGACTAGATGATGCGTTATGGGCATCTGAGCGACTTTTAAAACTCCAATTGGTTGTTCTCCTACAAATTAGTCTTTGGTAAATCTTGTCATCTCAGGTAGAGTTAGAACACCGAGCCTTACAGGCAATTAGATTTACGAATTTCGATCCTAAGGTGTCGGTGATCATAGACTACTTGATTAATGAATTAGAAGAATTTCGCCTTGATTCATATGAAAATGCTCGAATCTACAAGGCATACGAAATCCTTCCATGATAAGAGAATCTATAGTCGTGAGTTCCATGTAGGTGATCGAGTATTATTGTACAATTCACATTTAAAGTTGTTTTCGGGAAAGCTTAAATCAAGATGGGCGGGACCATTTAAAGTAACACGAGTTTATAACCTGGAGGTGTTGAACTAAGCGATGGGAATACAACTTTTATAGTCAATAGTCACGAGGGTGAAACTATTTACGGAAGGTGAAGAAGTCTCTCTCATAAATGAAGTGATGTTCTTTGATCGACCCTCGAAAGATTAAAAGCGATTGCTACGATGGTGAAAGTATCACATTACCAGTTTTATCTTTACTTTTATATGTCTAAACTAGTTTCGTCTTTTACCGGATGGCGTAAAAGAAGCTGGATGTCTTTTAGATAGATTAGGAATTTTTGTTTTACTTTTAAATTTAGGTCTTGATAAAGATATTGCCTTTACTATAGAAGCTTTAGTTTTGGAAAGAACAAGCAATTGTTGAGAGAGAAAAAATTGAAAGAAATTTGTAATGAGTGCGTCGAGAAGCTCGATAAAGAGAAGGGCTAAGTTTTTAAGGAAGTGCGAGAATCTGTGGAAAGATTGAACACGAGTGGGCAATGTGGGAAAAATATAACTCAATCTCGAGAATGAGTGTTTGAATGTAATTAAGAAGGAGCGATTAGGTGGTTAACCGAAAATCGATGGACTTCAAGACTTAATTCAAGCGCTACGTTTCTAGGATTTAGTTTGCTTGAGCAGTATGTTAGAAATCTGAGTTTATAGAAATTGAAGAATTAGAAACCCCGTAAGTTCAAGTCTTTTATTGTTTTTAGTTTTATAAATTTTTTGCATAACTTTGAAAATTTTATAAAATTGGATCTTTATAAAATTAAGGAGTTTTATAAAAGTTTTATAAAAAGTTTTTAAGTTTTAGATATTTTATAAGAATTAATATAAATTTATTGAATTTTTATAAACTTTTAAATAAGTTTTATAAAGATTTTATAAATTTTGAGAAATTGTTATAAAATTTATAAATTTTATTTTTTATTTTTATTAAGTTTTTATTGAGTTTTATAAGTTTTATATCAAAAATCCAAAAAAAATAAAAAAAAAATTCGAAAAAATCATAAAAATTTCACGGACCGATCCGGCCCTTATCGGGACCGATCCGGGTTGATTTAACCTAAAAGGGCCAGGACCTTTCTTTCTTCTTCATATCTCCTCTTTTCTTCAAGCAAATTGGCCGCGCTTCACCACCTCCACCCCAAAAAAATTTCTTTTCTCTTCAAAATACAAATTACACTATACCATTACATATATTCTTCCTCTTTTACTCTCCTCTCTTCAACACAAGTGAAAAATTCGAAAAAGATCAAACACAAGCTCCATTTCATCCCGGTGAAAGCCTACGACTTTTCCGGTCACTTTTCACCGTTTTGTTCACTATAAGGTATAATTTGTTTACTCTAGTTATCAATTTCATGATTTTTATAATTTTAGATTTATTTTCAAGCTGTTTGGATTTTTAAGTGTGTTGTGACATTTTATTTATGTTTTTTTCTTGTTTTGTTGTTCTTTTGTTATTCCAAAATTAGTAGAATGGCCTCATCTAATCGCAAAATCTCTAAGAAGCGAAAGCCTAATATTCCAATAGAAGTACCAGTCGTAGGTCTTAAAGATTTAACACGGAAGAAGAATCATTAGTTTTCTTTGCTTTCTGACTTCACCTCAAGCTAAGAATGCTTATAAGAATATCTATAGTAAATGTGGAGTTGTGTTGGAAAGAGGCTTAGATTTTGATGACTTAGGAGAGGAAGTTAGGCGTATTTTTGCAAGGCGCCAATGGTTGGATTTTGCGGCTCGAGAGGGACAGGAGAGATCAATACTACCTTAGTGGCGAGAGTTTTATGCGATTCTGTCTACTTTGACACCACTTGAGGATAGTATGATAGAGTCTATCCCCTTAGAGTCTAGACATGTTTCTTTTAGTCTGAACTTATCAATCTTTGTTTTAGGGGTAGAAGTTTTTCGGATGAGGAGGATTACATTTGTTTATAGATTAGATGATCTGCTATGTATGAGCAGATTGCCTCACAGAGCTCGAGAGGAGTTTGATGCTCTGGTGAGTGGGTGGACAATGATTTAATTATGGGAAGTGTTTTAGAGATCGAGGGCAATCAAAAGATTTTTGAGCCATACTCTCATCCCACTACCAAACACACCGCCTTTGGTAAAGAAGATTTATGCATTACTTGGGCGATGATTCATGATATTAAGGTGGATGTGGGGAAAATTATGTATAGAAGGGTTTTGAGTTTATTATTCTTGCCAAGGCGAGGAGTCATGTACTTTCTGGCTTTATTTGGATTTATGTCGTAGATCGGGAGTTCTTTCCTATCTAACGACAAATTAACTATAGCGAGATGAGTCACTGATAGGCCCTAGTGAGGAGGTCTCAGGAGGGTTCGATAGACTCGATAGTTAGGCGTAGTGCACCTCCTTGATTCCACCGGTTTGACATTTTCATCTTTTACGATCGTGGCGGACTTCTCTCCCAAACACCATTACTTACGATATGTTTCAATCCTTAGTGTCGGATGTAGCCGAGGGCGAGGCTAATATGGCTTTGTTTGCGAAAGCGAGTAGGCGGTGGAGTGATGATTTACGTAGAGGATGTTGAGACATGGCGGATGCATCTTAATCCTTCTTTCGATAAAGCGCCTATCCGCCCTGTCAATCGACCCATATACTTTACAGATTGGATAGCACCTATCCCACCATCTCGAGCTTTCATCATATGCCAAATCCTTTTGGAAGCCGATCTAGTGGTCGGGGTGTCTTTTATCTGAGTTCTCGAAGTCTTTGTTACATCTATTTGGGGAGGATTTTGGATTTTGCAAGGATGGCGTCAAGTATGAGTTCGATAGGTCTCGCTTGATTCGATTCGGACCACGACTACGTTTCCACTGACCCGATTCGTCATCGGTTCCAAGTTTGAATGATCGAGTTTATCAGTGAGGATGATGATGTTGACATTGTTTGATTTCATACAACTTTGTTAGTTTTAAACATTTTCTGTCTGTTTATTTTATTTTCCGCATTTTAACTTTATTAAATACTAAGTTTGCTAATTTAATAGTTTTTCGTTTTCATTATCGTTTTATGTCGTAATAGTAAATTTAATCATTTTTAATAGTATTTAAATATTTCATAAAAATTCTAAAAAAAAATAAAATATATATATATATATTTTTTCGTATGTCGTTTTTAAAATATAATTCGTGTATCAGTTATCCGTATCATTTAGATAAACTTTATTAACTTATATAAATTCTAATAGCCATGAGCCTATTAAAGATAAACAAGCAAACTTGAATTTTACAACTTGTACACGGTGAAAACATTTTAAAACCGGACCGGTCCGGCCAGTTTTCAGGACCGATCCGGGAGTTAACTTTGCTTAGTCATGCTGAAAGTATTGGTATGCATGCACGTGTACTCTAATTTTTTGACCATTTAAGGGAAGAGAGTGAAAGTAAATAAATTGTAAATTCACTTATTACTTTCATCTTTCACTCTCTGTTTTTTTTAAATCAGTTTAAAATGTCAAACCGGTCATCACCGTCAGTCAATTCATACGATCCGGAGGCATTAGATGTTTTTGTCTCGGAGTCTAGCGCTTCAAATGTTAATTTGTTGGTGAATGCGAGGTTTGCAAATTCTCCAATTTTGGTTGAAAAGGGTATCAACTATGAAAAAATTGATCAGTCAGGGAAGGATTTAATTCAGAATAGAGGTTGGAGAAAGTTTGTAAGGAATCCAAGAGGTAGGATTAATGTTTCTATCGTTAGGGAATTTTATTCCGCTCTCTCTCTTGTCGATCTGGTCGATCCGTCACAACTTATATCCGTTCGTGGTACACTTATTCACTTTTCACCTCATATTATAAATCATATCTACGAAATACCGATTTTCAATCAAATCCATAATCTTCATTTTGAATATCAGTGGGCGTTAGGGAACTCCTTTAACGTTGTCAACTATGTCACGGAAGCTTTTCCATATTTGTTTCGAGTTCGATCAAAATTACGACTCTACCACTTGACTCTACGCTCATCGAGAGCATGGAAACACTTCATTAACTCACGAGTCTATCCGACTAGTGACTTTGCATGGGTTAGTGATAGTGAGATACTTTTGTTGTTTGCGTTGATAAGCGAGCTCGTGTGGTGGGGATTTTGATTTTTAGGACGGCAGTAAACTTTGCAGTGGAACGGTATAATAATGGAAGGCCGATGCCTTTTGCCTGGTTAATTTCAATATTATGTATTCATTTGAATGAAGTCCCTGAAATTGCTTCTGATGAGATATATCCGTCTCGTGATTATCATAGAGGATTGCTACCAGTGGAAAATCCGGGTTGTTCATCAACTATTTAAGATAGTTGTTAGTGGTTTTATTTAAGTCTGTTTAAGGTTGGTTTGCTTTAATAAGTTAGTAAGTTGATTAAGGTTAGTAAGTTAGTTAGTAAGTTTGTTTTATTTTGAATTTTTTAGTGTGTAATAGTTTCTATTTGTTTAATATATATGTTTGTTTGTTTTTAGTATACGCATGTTATCGATATTTATAACGATCATCTATAATTTTAATTTAATTTTCGAACCTACTTTTTCATACTCATTGAACATCGGGACGATGCCACTTCGTAAGTGGGGAGTAGAGTTAGGTTTGAAAATTTCATTAAAATTTTCGAAAAAATTAAAAAAAAAAATTATAAAATATAACCTTTTTCATATAAATTAGTACTTTAATTACTTATTTCTTAGTTTTAATTTTTCTTGAATGATTTAAGTTAGTTAATATATGAATAAAAATGATATAATTTGAGAAGATTAATTTTTGATTTAGTAAAATATATTAGATATATTATGAATATGTTTTATATCTTTTATAAGATTTTTAAGATTTTAAGTATGTATAACTAAATAATTTTTGTCAAATATTTCTTTTATGGAATTATTCAAGTAATTTTTATATTTATAAATAAATTTTTAGATAATTTTATTTTCAAGATAAATTATGAATTTGGAATCAAAATTAGGAATGATGATTTTTTTTTTTTGGACACCACAAAAATATAACTATAACCAAATAGCCTACCTGAATAAATTTCCAATTTTGACCTACCTCGACTTTTTTAAAGAGTGATCAAGACCTCACTCGAATTTAGCCATTTTGATTAACTAGAAATTTCCGACCCTTAGCTTGTTTTGGTCTACATTTCTTTGAAATCTTCGAGTTTATGCGTCTTTAGAGAGAGATGATGACAAAAATAGTTAAGAGTTGAGAAAAATGGTATATCTTTGAGATTGGAATAGGTAGATAGATTCTAATATAGATGTTCTCACCTCATGACGCTTGCAAGATAGCTGATTTTGGCAATAAGTTCATATATGTTAGTATCCTATGAAAAAATTATATTAGGAACAAAGCACCATTTTTACACATAACTAATCAAATATCAGGTATATTCCCTATCTTTGATCGACAATATAAAAATAATAATAATGTCTGATGATAGTAGTCCAGCTAGGGTATTATCTCGAAATGTCCTATTGCTGGGAATGAAGGCATAAGTCGAATCAAAAGATCTCAAGAATGATTACGAGTTTAAGGAAACCGGACTCGTAATTTTAGATCGAAAGAGTAGTACTCCGATCAATCTTGATGAAGCAATGCTTGTAAAATTTGATTTTTCTACACACACTCACGCTTTAGTTCTTAATATTAATATTTATGTTTAAAAGAAAAAGAAAAAAAAAAGGAGAGAAAATCTGAAAAATAGTTGGAATAAAAGGATGTTACTAATCGGAATTGTTTTTGATAAAAAATGTGAAGACGTAGGTACGTACGACTTGCCTCTTTCTCTTTTTGATTTCCTTTTCTATCTTTTCGATTAATCAATGTCCTATCCTAATATATTATAAGCCATTGTGTCTTCTATCTGACTTAGTTAATGATTCCGGAAATTCGTAATAATCAAGATAGAAAGTAATTCTAATATTTTATTTATATTTATGAATTATTGCATGCATGTTTCCATCTGATTAACATTTGATATTTAATTTATTTAAGTTATATAAACTTTCTCTCTTATTAAATTTCTATAAAAGTCATAACTTATATGTTTGTAATATTGACGATATATATTACTTTTGAAATTTTAATTTGATCAATTATATTATTTATTTATATATTACCGCTTATTTTTGCTCGAGGACGATCAAAAGCTAAGTGGGGAGTAATTTGATGTATTATTTTTATATGATTAAATATACGTAATATTATTATGTTTTATCGACAAATTCTATATAAAATATATGAAATTATGATATAATTGATATAAAATATTAATCTTTATAGTTTAGTATAGTTAGTAGTAAAAGTTAGTATTTATAGTAAAAAGTTGTAGTTTTTACCGGTTTTTAGTGACCGGAGTATTGTGTCTATTTTACACAGGTATTTTGTGTTTATTTCATTGCAGAATCCTAAGATAAACTGAAATCCCGAGTATCGACATCTTTTTAAAGTCAATTCAAGTCGTTGGAAGGGAGTTATAAAGCATCACTCAATTTAAATGGTCAAGTGGGTAGTCGTTTTTTAATAACAAAATCTCGAAAACGACACGTATTGGAAATGACTCATCGAGAATACGTTTTCTGAAGAAGTGGTCTTGATGAAAGTTGTAGAGAATTCAACGAGATTTCCAATGAATCTTGAATCATGTCATTTGGAGTTCGGGAATGCAAGTTATGAATTTTACAAGATAATGATATAATTATATAATTATATATAATTATAGGTAATCATTACCTTCTCTAACCGCTCACATGAGAATCATCATTAGTAACATGGGGCAATCATTACACCGGACCGATCCGGCAAAAATTCAGGACCGGTCCGGGAAGGGAGTTTTTCTATAAATAGGGATGCGAGAGACTCACTTTGAGTGTACCAATATATATATACAATATTCTATATATATTCTCTATCCCTCTTTTCTTTAGTTTGTAAATAGGCCTTATGCCAAAATAAATAAAGTAGTAGTAGTATCGTGATAATGCTCGGGAAATTATCGGAAGTTCGTTGTTCTTTGAAGTCGTTGTAATATCGGAAAAAAGCGATTTACGAGTCGTGATTATGTCGGGTAATTTCTATAATAATTATGTTTATGTTTGTTATTTTCTTCTTTTAGTTTTATAATGTTATTAGGCTAAATCTAATAACTAGCCAAAGTTATGTAATCGTATTATTTCGATCTTTTCGTTAAAAGAATGATGTTAAAATAAAATTGATTAAAATTGTGTTAAAATGAATCTTTTTCTATTTTCGCTACGTAACGATAACATATTGAATGAAGTAATCAATCACGATGAATACCACATATAACTGACGATGAACCGACCGAGAGAAGTCAGGATATGAGTAAAAATAGAAAAACCGGAGGGTAAAAATGGCCGTCGATTAACGGAATCCTATTTCTACCGAGGCAGATTTGTCCTAGTAAAACAAATCTTATTAAAATTTGTACTCGAGATCTTAATAATGTTAAAATCACAGTTTAATTGAAACTACACCGTTTGTATTAAATCGATCCGCTTGACAACCGGAGCCTCTTGAATAACATCGGCCATCTGACAAATGGAATCACCTCTTTTATCCGGGGTAGATTTGTACTCGGTACCTGTTTTGACTAACTAAGTTTAGCATGGGGCAGTTGTGGACATTGGGTGATGACAATTTGACATATGAAAATTTCATACATTTCGTGTGAGGAGGAATTGTTGACATTAGGAGTACACCGTTTCATTTACTCAATTGGACCTAATAAAAGGAAGATCGAACACATTCTATTAATTGAAAAGATCGAATAAATTGATTACATATACTTTGGCTAGTCTAGTCTATAAACTATATATTGGTATCTATATATTTATATATATATATATATATTTTACTATTTATGTACATCTATATATATTTATATATCTATATATATTATATTAGAATAACTTTTAAATTACGCATTTATTTTATGTTGGTTAGAGTAGTAGTAATCTGTGTTATAAAATTGAGGTTTAGATCGAGTTAATAGCAGCTCTTTGGTGTTTAACCACACTTAAAAGAATTACCACTTTTTTCCCTGAGGATTCGACACCTGACTCACCACTTTATCACTACAATTTGACCCGGTACACTGCCGGTTAGGATCCGTCTAACCTAGAAAAGGTCTGTCCCTTTCTTGACACCGTTTCTAAGGCTTGGTTTTGGTGACGTCACCCCTCCTCCGGAGCCTGGACTCTTCCTCCTCTTCATCTTCCCTCTGCTCGGTCCCATCTAGCTCCTCAAGACCAACTTCTTCCCGGATAGGGTAGGAAGAAGAACCAGGATATCCTCAGGTTGCTCAGACAAGCTCCGAGCTGCTGAAGGATCTAGAACGGTACCCACGGCCCGAGTTGCAGGTATCTCAACACTTTCTGTTCTTTCTGACCCTTGATCAGGGTCGAGCTGGGCACCGCCAATCACCTCCTCCTCTGCGGCATCAACAAAAAGCTCTACAAAGTTAGACACTGTAGGAAACTGGACAAGATAAGATCAGCACAGGTATAAACATTCAGGAAATCAAGAAGCATAATAAACATAAGGATCCTATGAATATTGTAGTCGTCTTCACTCATCTTCACATAAGGGTCAGGGCCAGCAGTGGATAACTGAGCAGCATTAATTAATTCAGAAAAATACTTCTTTAGTTCAAGACTGATCCCACACTCTTGAATGTCTTTTATCATTTTTTATCGACAGTCGTAGGACGGACATCACTGGAAAGATCAGCGGTGTTCCACCTGCCTATGTTTACCACCACCTCAGGTCAGATAAAGAAAAACCAGCGCTTCCAGTCCCTTTTAGAAGACTCTCCCTTCCGGAGGATACATACGTCATTTAAAAACTCTCCCCGGCTTGGGAAGCAGTACAGTCCGGGAAGATCTTTCACTTGCTTACACTGATAGAAGGTCCGGAAGCACCCCACTGTGAATGGAATGTAGACACAACGGCACCAGATGGTGAAGCCAACAATGGCTCTCACACCATTAGGAACAATCTGGGCGATTCTTAGCCCATAGTGTTCCAGAACAGCTAAGAGGGCAGGACAAAAGGGGACCCTCAGACCATAGTCGAGATGCTCCTTATATATAGCACAATATCCCGGTGGAGGTTGATAACCATACTTGCCAGGAGCAAGGAGTTGGGGATCGTACAACCTCATATTAATACCGTACTTCATACAGATAGAAACCATGGCCTTTTAAGTCAACATAGAGTTGATGCCATGATAACCAGCTTGCGATCTCAGAGCCATATGAGCCTTTAAGTTTAAAACCAATGAGATGTCCCTGAAGAAGAACATGGAGCAGAGGATGAAGGAATAAACTGGGGGGCTAAAACCAAATGCTCAAATCCCTTTCGGTTTATCAAGGGCAGAGGGATCGGATTTTCAGAATTAAACCTAAAATCGGAAGTTTCGCTCTCCGACTCAGGTTCAGACTCCAATAATGCTTCGATAGAACTATCTGTGAGGATAATCAGTTCACTTATCAACAACAAAGCAATTAAAAGGGGAAAGGGGCCGAATGCTTACTTTATGTAGAGAAAAAGATTGGAGAGAGGAATAGCAACCGGCAGTGACTCCGATCTCTGATTTAATAGCGAAAAGTCGGTAATGTTTGAAGCGGCGTGATCTGACGAAGGTTATAAGCCCCAAATGCTATCCGGAAATGATCCCACAAGTGAAGCGTGGATGGAAACGCCTCGTTTCTCGAGACCGTAATGGCGAGGTCATAACGGTAACTCTGCCACGTGACCAAGCAAACCCTGATAATTTCGACAAGTCTATATAACAGTGGCCAAACAACACCTCTAACAGATCCGACCTCACAACAAGTAGTTCAGCCAGATCTGGGGGGCTTATGATGAGGGTTGAAGTAAGCCTTGCCACGTGTCATCTTTATATTGGATAACCATTAAGTGAATACATAATTAATTAGTAGTAAAGGTCAAGAGCCTCAAGTTTTGGTGAAGAAGCGGACTTGAACCCCAGGTGGGAGGTCAGCTCGGCCCTTCTTAACTTACCACCGCAGGTCGGCTCGGTAAGAGTGAAGGTCGGGTAACACAGTATAGGTCGAGATGGCCTAGGAGGTTCGACGCAGGTCGGCCAGAACCTTCTTTATTCATATTTGGCACATTTGCTTAATAATATCAGACAAACATGGAAAGAATCCCATGACATAATGACACT
Source organism: Gentiana macrophylla (assembly GCA_026214975.1). Classification (NCBI taxonomy): domain Eukaryota; kingdom Viridiplantae; phylum Streptophyta; class Magnoliopsida; order Gentianales; family Gentianaceae; genus Gentiana; species Gentiana macrophylla. Next base: position 8,009,092 of record CM047807.1, on the reverse strand, counting down.
GATCCTATCATTTAAATATGTCAATAATTATCCCTAAATTATAGGGATGCACACGTGATTATCCTTAGGGACTAAGAATACGAATCCTTGTAGAACAAGGAAAGTGATGAGCCATCCCCTATATAAACAACCCTAAGGAACTACGAAAGACTTGATTCCTGAACAATTACAGGATACGCAGGCAACTTTGGAAAATAACCCAGGCCCAGTCTAAAAATAACAAACACCGCCCCCGTTTTACATCTTGTTCTTGGGGCATATTCTTGGACTAATTGTCACTAGGGAAATTAGGTCCCGGATTTATCCATAGACGAGATCCAACATCGTCATGGAACTTCAATACGAACAAGCACTCGAACTGATTCAGCCTTGTTATTTCAGACAATGGATGCAGGAAAAAAAATAGTGCACAGTTTTAGAAATGTGCTATGAATTTTATGTCTCTATTCATTCATTAATGTTGGAATTGTTGAAATAGTGTCCTAAACCCAATCGGGTTAGACCGGATCCGACCGGGTCGGATCATTTCTTCTATTTCGTTATGGTTATACATATAATAAATGACTTTTCTGTTATTATATATTTGTTCGTTTAACGGACCAATTATGATATTGTATGTATGATAACATCCTTAGTGTTAACCAAGTCATGACCATCCTCACGAGGTCAATGACAAAAGAGATCAGTGAGAACTTCATGATGTATGATACTGCAAAGGAAATCCTTGAATAAGCTAAACACCTCCAAATGACTTGGATTTTTGATATATTGTAGAAAACATCCTGCACTATAATTTTTGTTTTCGAACCAAGTGCAAATTTGTTTTGATTTGAGCACAATCTGCAACAACACACGACATGATTGATGAAGTCCTGAAATTTTTGATGACTTATAGCGATAGATGAAAAGAATTATTTTGACAGACCTATGGCTTCCCAAAATTTTTGATTTTTGAGCATCATAGGTAAAACTAATATACTCACAGATTTTCTCTTTGCCTCATGTTCAAAATCAGCTCAGTTTGTTTTGTGCAAATCAATTATTTCATGGCTTATGTATGCACCCGAATTTCTCAAAAACATTCAAGTCCTCTGCTCAAGAAAGGATAGAGTCTTTCTTTCACCCTGTAAATTATGGTGTAGTAGGTTATAGGAGATGAGAATACTTTGATTTATCTGATTTTTAAGCTAGTTGTTACCCAGGATAAGAACTTTGGTAGGTAGAGACTGGGTGTTGTCGTTATAGTGCTCCTCGATGGCAAGAAACGATTGCGTGGTGATTTTCCAATCTTATGTCTTCATTAATAAGGTTCTCTTTTATAATCATCTAGTTTCCTACTTGGTTATCCCAATTTCAATCGTTTCCCCATCCACACTAATTGTAACCTGTTCTCGGTGAAATTTATGGTTTTTATCGCATTATTAGAGAACAATATCTTTCGTATTTTGGTAATTTTTAGAGGAAATTATGTGTTTAAGGCTTGAATTTGAATAATGGGTTTAAAAGTATTAAAAGTGTAATTTGGGCGCTTTTATGTGTTAAATTTATTGAATTATTATTATTTGGGGATGACTACATGTTTTCCATGTTTTATCTATTATGTAGATGCTTAATTTGAGTGCATAAAGAGGATAAATGAGGCTCAATTCGAATTATAAGAGATAAATATGGAATTGGCTTGAAGAAGAATGGATAACTATGAAGAAATCCGATCCTCAAAGATATTGGACGGCGCGTCCATCGATCGCACAGCGTCCAGGAGTGAAGCGGCGTCCATGAAGGCGTCAGAGTCATATTTACATCTGAGTCTCCAGGACGTAAGTCGAACGAAGCGTCCGAATCTCCGTCCAAATAAATGAACGCAGCGTCCATGACCTTGGGACGGGCGCCCGATGCCGCCGACTTAACCCTAGCCGACCTAAAATCCTATAAATAGCGGCGTGTATTAGACCACTGAGGACATCTCATCACGCATCATCCACTCATAACAAACCCTAGCAAACCGTGATTATTCAAAGAGGAGAGTCAAAGATGTATCTCTCCATTCCAATGATTATGTCTAACAACATGATTGTTGGCTAAACGCATAGCAGTGGAACAACCGGAGGATATCACATCAACGTCATCACAACCATGATTTGTTAGTTTATCTTTAGTTATGATTTTGAATATATTTGTTTTATTTATCGTTTGAATCCTGATTTAATCGTTGCGAGTTTCATTAGATAGGAATGTCAATGAACTTCTATGTTGTTTGAATTTTTATGGAAATATAATTCAACAATAGGTTTAATTCAATCGATACGATTAATGTTATTTTGAGGAATCATATATCGTTAGTTGGGTATTACAATTTGGGAACGAATTGTTGATCTTGTGATGAATGTTATTTGTTTTTCTTGGAAAAGTAAACAAACCCTAGAAATTGATCTAAAGGAATTTAGTCGGTTTTAGTGATTGATCATACCAATAAAAGCGTATTCGAATCATAAATGGTTGTTTGATTGTTGAGTGATAGATTCTAGGTGTTCTCTTTGTCTCCCTTTATAATTTGATACAAAAATCGTTTGCTTCAACGTTAGTTTTAAGTTCTAGTTTTACAAACCCTAGTTTTCTGCACTTTTCTGTTGCTGTTCATAGTCAGACGCTCGTCCGCAATAGCGGGCGCTTAAATCCATCTTCTTTATTTTCTTATTTTCTACTTGTTTTTATTTCTTTTTGTTTTAGTTCTTAGATTCGTGACATAAACCGACTTTAGGAGTTATATCTTAATCGAATAACCGCGATTGATTTCCTTAGACGCGACTCGGCAACACCTTATACTACGTACCTTATACTTGGGGTGTTCCGATAATATAAATTTAAAACACGTTTTCAACGAACATAACCCATGCTCTGGTTAAATCCTTCATTTGAAACTTCTGAAACTCGGTAAAAGTCCCTTATTACGAAGTTTTGTTTTCCAAGTGTGTACATTTTTTTTGATGTGCCTTTTTTTAAGATGTTTTCATCGTGTCAAATGCTTGATTTAAGAAAAATAAGTTTCTCATCCTTCGAACTATTTGAACTGACAATTGCATATCTTTCCAACTATATCATGTTTAGCTATTTCGGGGCAACACTTTTGCATCCTAGTGATTACCCTTAATGCATCCCCTACAAGATGTTTTAGTACATACTAACTTTTGTTTAAAGACTCGACTCTACAAATCCTTCATTTTCTCTTTTTGCTATCGCTTGGTTTATGTTTACCAAAATTCTTTGGCCTAGCTTTGCTCGAGATGGGTTACACACGAACTCCATATGCAAATTGTATCCTTTCCAAGTACTCCTCAGTCGTTTCAACATTTAGTGTTAAAGCTCTCATACTTTGGCACATAGTTTTCATCATCCTCGTGTTTGGATTTATCCAACCTGAGTGAAGGCTTTTGTTTCCGTGTTTTCCTTTCGGGTTAAACCGAGTTACCGTGCTCCAAAAATTCTGGAAATTTTCCACAATATAGACCGATGTCTTATCTACAATTTATCTTTTTACATTGATTCAATAATTGTTGGTCCCTTGGAAATGCTAACACAAGTTTAGAGGGGGGTGAATAAACTTGTCACCAAAAACTTTCCCAGAACTGAAAGTACCCCAGAGGCGAGTTTTACTAAACTCAAAGCGATGCTCATTTCGTTTTGTTCTCATCCCCTTAACTTTGTGCGGAGTTATTGCTAACACTGGCGAGTACAAGTCAATACTGACTTATATTTAGTCTAGTTAACTGGCAGCGGATAGAACTAGCCTTTTGTGCAATAGATGTGTCAATGAAAATCTTAACCTCCTATGTATCAGTTATGTGCTGACTCAGTGTCTAGTGTTTGCTGAGTGAAATGATGAGATGCTTATGCAATAAATAAAACAAACATAAATGCATAAAGTAAATCAACACAAGATTTGTTTATGGAAGTTCCGGGTGGTATAATCCCGTACGTCTCCCCTTCTCCTGTGGTGTAGGAGGTATCACTAGAATCTTGAGATAACTGTTACAAAATCCTAGCACAATGACAGTCCTTCACGACACCCTAGTTTCATTGTCTACACATAATGAAGAAAGGTGAGATTGCTCCTTCACTCACTGCACCGATCCTTGGAGGTAGAATCGCTCCTTCACGACTCACCATTAACACAAACATAGTCCGCAGACTGCACCAACAGCTGTGGCAACCAAATTGCAACTGTTTGAGGAAAGGTGGAGTTGCTCTCCTCAGACTATGCACAGCCAACCCTTTTTCACAAAGGTAAGGTTTAGAATTAATCAAGAGATTAATTCAGTGAGCTGTTTGCTTCTTCTGGATCTGGCTTTGTAGCTCCAAGATGCCTTCTTTCCCCCTTAATGGGTTACTGGATCTTTCTTTATACTCTCCAAGGCTATTCTGTTGGCTTCCCCTTTTCTAGATATGCAATCTGATTTTCTGGATCTGTATCTTTAGATATATGCTTGTAAAGCTCATTTTTAGATCCTTCTCTCTCTCTCTCTTACTTCAAGTGATTCTCTTGTGCATTTATAGGGGCGATGTAACGGTCACTAGCTCTTGTAGCCCTTACATTTGTTGTTTAGCCAATGTTCATATGTACGACCTTTTGTCGTATTGATAATTCAAATCAACAAGGCCTTAACTCATTTTTCTCTCTTCAAAGCTCGAGTACCTTGTATATTTGACATCCGAATTTAATTGACTAAGTCGAGTACACCATTCGCTTTCTTCTTTTCGGAGTAAGCGATAATCTTTGTCCTTAAGATTATTGACTTTACATGATCTATAGTTCGATTTCAGTCACCACAGACTTGCTCGAATCGACTTATAGTCACGACTTAATCGACTTCTAACTGAGTTTGCCACCTCAGTTCTTCAGTCTTCGACAACTGAGTCTGTGCCCCTCAGTTCTTCATTTTTCTAGATGAGTCAACTGAGTCTGTGTCCCTCAGCGAACTTATCTTCTTCAATTTTCTCATAACTGAGTCTGAACCCTCAGTTCTTCAAATGTATACTCAGTTTTCTTGCTGTGACTCAGTTGTTTGTCTAGTTCCTATCTATTACAATGCTTGTCTGAAACAACCTATACAAAGTTCAGACTCTCGATAGAACTTATACATTTTTTCTAGACCATTTCTTGCTTCTTCTTTCATTTTGCACTATAACAGTTAGTTATGACTTCATCATCATGGGTTGTAAGTGATCTTACTAATTACGTGACGAATCATCATCAAAACACAAATATTATTTCCAACAATTTCCCCCTTTTTGATGATGTATCATAACCCTCCCTAAAAGCAATAATAAAAGAATAGTGCAAGAAATCATAACAAATTAAAATAACAAACAAAGAACAATCTGAGTTTATTACACAGTAAACTGAATAACTGGTCAAATTACAATTTTTCTTTTTCAATAGAAAACATATTTTCACCAAAGAAAATGCTTCTTTTTGTTTCCATAAGTCTTCTTTCTTTTCCCTCTTCTCTTGATTCACCATCTCTAGGCTTGATTTTCAGATATTCACTGATCAATCGATTAGCCTCGTACGTTGTCTTGATTTTTGAGCTTTATCAAGATCTCTTTAATCTCCTCATTCATCATCTTTTCTTCTTCTTTTGAAATCAAGTTATGTTTTTCTTTTTCAACCTTTCTTTCTGATTTCATTTCAGCTTCCCCCTCAGTTTTTATCTTTTTACCTTTATCTGCCTTAAACTTTTCAAGAAATCTGACACAGATTACAAGCTTCTTTCTGATATTCAACACAGCTTTAACTGAGGCTTCTTCATCTTCCTCAGTTCTAGTTTCTTTAAAGGCTTCTTCTGCAGTTAGCTCTTCAATCAGATTATCAAATGCTTCTTCATTTTGTTGAATAGTCAGTAGATCAGCATCTACTTGTCTATCTTGTTCTTCAACCAATAGTCTGGCATAAACCTCTTCAGTTTTGTCAGCTTTAGCATCACCTTTAGCTTCATCACCTTTAGCTTCATCACCTTGACTTCATCTTCCCCTTGTTTGAAGATATGAAAGCTTTCTTCAAATAACTTTCGCAGGGTGATGATGTTTGAGTATTTGTTCAAACCTGAATAATTTACTTTTTCAATTAATTCATGTAGGTTGAAAAGTTTCTGCTGTAGAGTTTGTATCAGACTTTCGATGATCTCTTTTGCTACTTCCAATCTCTCTTCAATCACAGTTGATTGGCGTTGAGATTCTTCAGTTGCAGATTTGCTTGTGGATGCTTCATGAAATTGAGATGAGGAGCTGGCTTCATGATAATGAAAATGAACATCATGACTTGACAGTTCCTTTTCATACTCAGCCTCACAAAATTCAGCATCTTCCAAGGCTTCTATTTGCTCTTCATTGCACTCTCCATGCGTCTCAGTTGGAAGATCACTTTCTTCAGTTTCTTCACGTTCACTTCCTTCAGTTTCATCATCAATCTGAATTACATCTTCAGTTTCAGTTTTCTTTGCCTGAAACTTGTTCCACATTCTTCTCTGTCTTCTCAGAGTTCTATCATCCAAACTTACAGTTTTTCTTGAGCTAGAGTCTGAAGTTTCTTTTCTTTCTTCTTCAACAATTTTCCTCTTCTTCACTCCAGTGGACACTGATTTGTGTTCCACTTCTATTTCTGTGGATCTTGAAATGGAGAAATAATCTAGTATCCTTTGAATTAGATAAGTGAATCCCTTTTTCAATAAAAACTTTTCTCCAGTGGCCTTTCTTTATTTGGCTTTCTCTTTCTCGTCTGAAATTTGTTTGATCAATTGATTGAGAACAAACTTGTTCCAATCCAGTCTCTCTTCAAACCATATAGCATAGATCAGCTTTAGTTTATCTGTCAAAAGAGTGTAGAAATTCCGAGTATGACCAATGACATTTCTGGTCAGAAGGATCGTCAAGAATGCGAATTCTTGTCTCAGTTGATAGATGGATCCAATGAAATTTTTCTCGTCCTTGTTAAGTGCTGTGACTTTCCAAAGCTTGCCTTTTTCTTCATTTCCAAATGTGAGAGATGAATATCCTCCGATTATGTCTAAACCAAAGACAAGTGAAAGAAGATGTTCATTAACAGTAATGCACTTGTCTTGAACCGTTGTCCTGAAACTCTTCCCATCATCGGTGATTTTGGCATTTTGTAGCGATCTTTGATCTTTGTCTGGACACAAAGTAGTGACCTTTGTATCAATCAAATTCTCCAGTCCTCGAATTTTCTTGATCTTGTTTACAATCCGAATTGATAGAGTGGAGTTTGAAAATTCTTGACAGAAATCATCTAGACTTGTGGTGATTCCATCATCAATATTGTATTGCACCATGGATTTCTGAATTAGGAATTCTTGGTAGAATCTTGAGTGCTTTGAGATTGATTGAACAGGATTTCGTCAAGATTGCGTATTTCAATCGTTTTCAAAATGAGAGTCGTGTCACATTCAATGAGATTTATAGGGATGTACATCTACTTTTTCTCCTAGATTGACACGTGGCTTCGAGTGATTTATCATGTCAGCTCAAGCATCAGATGGTAGCTGGAAAGTTTTATGCTTTAGACCAATTTGTCCTTCATCAGCTTTTGTTTGGAAGTCAGTTTTCTCAGGATTCGGCATTGAGAACTGACTCATCCTGCAAAACAGTTTTAAGTTTTCTTCGGTACCCATATCTTTTTGGAGTGCATTTGAATTAATTATGAAGTATTACTTTTGATTTCTTCAATAAAAGAATTAAGCTTTTCATTTCTTTTAGATAAACCATTACGCTCGACCTTAGTTGATTTCACAAGGATTCCTTTAGATTTTACATCTTTAATTTCTTTGTTCAATCCACTAGGTCTTCCAGTATCTTGATGTCTAGAGTTTGCACTCCTTGAAATCTTAAGACTGGGTAGGGGTGCGGAATCATCGTCGCCTTTGTCAAATTTACTAGACATTAATCTTTCAGCAAGATTTGCCATCTCAGTTTCAAGAAACTCATTCCAATCTTTTGTTTTGTCAAGTTCTATGTCTTTTAGTTTCAACTCTAACGTGAGTTTTTCGATTAACTTGACAAGCTTAGAGTTTCTTTTTGGTGAGTTCGGTGAATGATAAGCGAGTTGAAGAATGTACCTTTTCTTGATGGTTTGATACGGTTTTAAGATTTGTTGTACATTCTTTTGTTGCTCTAATGATTCTTCAATATCAATGATTACTTGCAACAACTTATTTTCTTCTTCTTACGAGAGATCTCTTAGTGATGGAACTCCTACGGATTTGTCAACATGTACATTAAGATTGTTATCCACATCATCCTTTGAGTTGAGGTTACGGACTTGTCGAGAATCATTAAACCTTTCAAATATTTGATCCTGAAAATCAGATACATTTTGCAAACAATTAGTGAGGGGATGAATAAGCCAACTTCTAATTCTAGATGTATCCATTTTAAATCAAACTAAATGCTTTTACAACTGATATAGTGAGGGGTCTTCAACAATTGGTTGCTTCGATACTAATTGTTGATATCGGAAATAAGCGATGCTCAGTTATCTCATAAGCGATAATGACTTGGATCTCTCCTCCAAAAGGAAGAAGCGCTCGATACCAATTATTGGTCCTTGGAAAGGCTAACACAAGTTTAGAGGGGATGAATAAACTTGTCACCAAAACTTTTCGCGAATCGAAAGTACCTCAGAGGCGAGTTTTACTAAACTCAAGCGATGCTCATTTCAGTTTTGTTCACATCCCCTTAACTTGTGCGGAGTTCACTAACATAATCGAGTACAAGTCAAATCTTGACTTATATTTAGTCTAGTTAACTAGCAGTGGATAGAACTAGCCTTTTGTGCAATAGATGTGTCAATGAAAATCTTAACCTCCATGTATCGATTCTGTCTTTGACTCGATTGTCTAGTGTTTCTTTGAGTGAAATGATGAGATGATTATGCAATAAATAAAACAAACATAAATGCATAAAGTAAATCAACACAAGATTTGTTTATGGAAGTTCCGGGTGGTGTAATCCCGTACGTCTCCCCTTCTCCTGTGGTGTAGGAGGTATCACTAAAATCTTGAGATAACTGTTACAAAATCCTAGCACAATGACAGTCATTCACGACACCCTAGTTTCACTGTCTACATATAATGAAGAAAGGTGAGATTGCTCCCTTCACTCTGCACACTGATCCTATGGAGGTAGAATCGTTCCTTCACCAGCTCACCAATAACACAAACACAGTCCGTAGACTGCACCAAAAGCTGTGGCAACCAAATTGCAACCGTTTGAGGAAAGATGGAGTTGATCTCCTCGGACTATACACACCAAACCTTTTTCACAAAGGTTAGGTTTAGAATTAATCAAGAGATTAATTCAGGAGCTATTTGCTTCTTACGGATCGGCTTTGTAGCTCAAGATGCCTTCTTTCCCCTTAATGGGTTCTTTGGATCTTTCTTTATAATCTCCAAGGCTATTCTGTTGGCTTCCCCTTTTCTAGATATGCAATCTGATTTTCTGGATCTGGATCTTTAGATATATGCTTGTAAAGCTCCTTTTTAGATCCTTCTCTCTCTCTCTTACTTCAAGTGATTCTCTTGTGCATTTATAGGGGTGATGTAACGGTCACTAGCTCTTATAGCCGTTACATTTGTTGTTTAGCCAACGTTCATATGTACGACCTTTGGTCGTATTGATAATTCAAATCCAACAAGGCCTTAACTCAGTTTTCTACTCTTCTTCAAAACTGAGTACCTTGTATATTTGACATCCGACTTTAATTGACTAAGTCGAGTACACCATTCGATTTCTTCTTTTCTGGTAAGCGATAATCTTTGTCCTTAAGATTATTTAGCTTTACATGATCTATAGTTCGATTTGAGTCACCATGGACTTGCACGAATCTCGACATATAGTCACGACTTAATCGACTTTTAAGCCGAGTTTGCCACCTCGAGTTCTTGATCTTCGACAGCCGAGGTGTGTCCTCGATTCTTGATCTTCTAGATGAGTCAATTGAGTCTGTGTCCTCGGCGAACTTATCTTCTTGATTTTCTCATAATCGAGTGCGAACCCTGATTCTTCAAATGTATACTCAGTTTTCTTGTTGTGACTCAGCTGTTTGTCTAGTTCCTATCTATTACAATACTTGTCTGAAACAACCTATACAAAGTTCAGACTCTAGATAGAACTTATACATTTTCTCTGGACCATTTCTTGCTTCTTCTTTCATTTTTCACTATAACAGTTAGTTATGACTTCATCATCATGGGTTGTAAGTGATCTTACTAATTACGTGAAGAATCATCATCAAAACACAAATATTATTTCCAACAATAATCTTTATGGATTGTTCAGAAAATCAATGTTATTGCCGGACACTCCGTCTAGAAAATCTGCAGCAGCACCTTCACTTCTTATTCTGTTTTGATAGGTTAAACATCTTAAAATGACCTGAATTTTTGATATGTTGCAGACAATAATTTTATCTACAATTTTCCTTTTGGAATTAAGTTCATATTCTTTTTCGTTTGATCTCGATTTGCAATTCAACTCAGTGATTATTAATCTGGAAATTCTGACAGCTTGTGCAATCGTCAGAAATAACTGTTTTTGACCGACTTTATCTCTTTAAACAATTCCAATATTTTTATATCACTTGGGAAACTCCATTATCTATATCTTTTCTCCTTTGATCATGCTCAAACTCATTTTCGTTTGGGCTACACAAGTCGATAACGACAGGTCTGGATGTAAACATCTTACACAGCAGCCTAAAAGGAATCCTCACCTCTTTGACTCAGGGTTGGGGCTAAGAGGGTAGCAAGTTACGATTGTTATGTTTAGGAGTTCCCCGAGTCTGATCTCCTTCTGAGTTAAACCTTTTAGTAGAATGCTTGTAAAACTAACATTATAGTTCTTTTGCAGTTGTAAACAAGAACCAAGATGCTATCCTCCAGCATGCCATGTTTGATTTTCAGACCATTTCCGTGCCCTTTTGTAATTATACCTTTTCAGGTAATCTATTTCTCATGTAATCCCTCACTTGAGATCTTTAAGCCCAACAAATCCTCTCCACTTGTTGTCATGAGTTACCTCAGAAACATATCTCCATGAGCCTTTTTCCTCTTAACAAGTTCATGCCTTCTTACTTCCCAAATCAAGAAACATGATCTCTTCAGAAATGTAGTGTTGCACTCCCATCCTTCTTTTCAAATTCAAATTTGACTAAGCCTTCTGATGTCAGAACATTGTTCATACTTGTGTTCATTCTCAGCTTCCCTCCAAAGGGTAGTGTTGATTTTGTAATCTTTCCATCTAATCCTACTTGTTCTTTCAAGGTATGTATCTCATCTACTTACCAGTTGGACCTTTAATCCTACTACGACATCCATCTTGATTTACTTACCTTCAACCTCATAGCAAATTATGTTAAACCAATTTCAAGCGAAGGTAGTTTATCCAAGGTGCCTTACGAACCTATCTAGCCATCCAACTTTTGAATTCCTAAAATTCTGATCTCAATTCAGATTAATGTACCTTGTAACCTTCAGTTTTAACTCTCTTTTAGGCCATTTAGAGCCATGAACCGCCGTTTACACCTTTTTGACTTTCCACCTTCTGTTATGTCATTTCTATCACAATTTTGTCATACCGGTTGAAAGTCTATTTTATTTTAACCTTTTCATTCCCACACAAGGAATAACCTTGAGCATTTATTCCTTGGAAGTGTACTATTCCTCTCGAGTAGTGCAACTTTAAAATCTTGAATTGGATCATCAATGATCTTTCACACTTCCCTTGAAAGTTTGAATTAATTCTCTGAAATCGAACTTTATCTGACAGTTCTTAAGTGTCTTTTTCCCTTCACTTAAAATCTTGTTTGTCGCTTACTTATCCAAACTTTTGATATTCCCTTACAATTCCTTGAGGGAATTCTTTTAAATCTTGAAATAATCTCTCTTTGACTACTGCAAACTTGGGCACTTCTTAACAAGTGTTTATTTTTTCACAGACCTTTTGGTGTACTCAATTTTTCTCCATGGCTCCTTCATGTTGAGAATCTTGCTCTCCTTTGATTTCTAAATTCTTTTTTTTTAGTCCTTCTAGTGCTTGACCTTGCACATTTACCTTGCTTTTCTGTTGTGTGATGTTTCCAAGTCCATCAAGTGATGTTTCCTTTAACGTCTCCACTTTCTAAAGACTTATATGAAAGCTTATTACCATCCTTTCAAGTTGCCTCCGAGTTCTTTGCAGACCACCGTATCTTGCAGAATTCCACTCTCTAAAAAAATTCATCTGCAAGGTGTCCTTTTGTTTTCCTTTTGGTGGCTATCCTTTGTGTTATGATACAATGTCTCATTCTCAGTTTGGAACCACCTCAATTTTTCCCAACACGAAACATCTTGTTTTTCTTGTAACCCAAGCAACCTTCCTTAGTTCAAGTGCATTGTACCCCTTCCTCGGCTCACCTGGTTGGCATACCACCGTGGTACCCAACTTGTCACTTTTCAACTTCATTTATTTTCCAAGCTAACCCTAATTGGCACAAGGATTGGATCAGGCCTCTAGAGAAAAAGTATGGCAAAGCATGTTCTCCATCCCCAAAAAGTCTCGGAAGTCCTACAATTTGGGATCGTTGCGGTTAAATCGACAAGTTCGTGGTGCCACGATGGAAGTTGGGATCGAAAGAAGTCAAGTGTGCGGAAGTGTGGTTTAATTTGGGAAGATTGACTTTCGGGTATAGGTCGGTGAGGAGCAAGCAAAGAGTATTGAACCAATGATTGCAAGATTTTGAGGCAGTTGATGAGTACGTGAAGGAATAAGACAAAGATCCAGTTGTCTCCGGTTACAAGTGAGTGGTTAGAGCCAACCAGCCATTGGTCACGAGTTAGATGAAGATGGAAACCGTTGGCATCAGAGTCAGCTTTGGGTTCCGAATTCGGAAGATTTGGAGGGACAATAAAGAATGAAAACCATGATATGGCAATTGCAGTTCATCTCGGAGCGACCAAGATGTACAAGAGTTGGAATAGTATCGCTGACGATCTTTCATGAAGATAGAGATAGAAGAAGCGAGTTTTCTAGGATGAAGTGAATCATCACAACCTCAAGTTGGCTCAAAACAAGCAGAAAAGTTGGGAAGATGGAAGAAGAAGAAGACTGTAAGAGTTAGAAGATGAAAGCGCTTTGCAATGTCCGAGTTCAAGTACTCCCGCCACGTTCGAGTTTTGAGGATGAAACTCCTCTTAAGGAGGGAGGAATGTAACGTCCCGACTTTTCAGAAAGGGTAAAATAGTAATTGGTTCTGATGCGTTTGGTTCCGGCACCGGACGTACTCTTAAAGGGAGTTAAAGTTCGGGACCGTCGGAAAGGCATGAAAGGGCTTGTGCTTTGATGAACTAGAGTTCATCAATGTCTGTGTATGTGCTAGGCCTTGTCCGTGTCTAGTGGTCTAGGAAAGAGAGTATTGTATGTGAGGGATCTTACTTGAAAACACTTAGGTGGCTAGTTAACAACAGATAATAATTACATACGTGTAGTAAAAGATAAAATGTCACTTATTCTCGGTTAGGCACTATTTCATATCTGCGATGTGATACGTTCATAAAAGGTGAACAACGCTACTGGCTCAAAAGGCTGAAGGGTAGTGGAGGAAATTCATTGAACGTATATGCATACCGGGGAGATCCCAGGACTATCGGTGCTAATCACCGTAGTTGGCAAGTATATCTCATGGTGGAATTTTCATCATGCATAGTGTCCTTGAGTAATGATGTAACCAAGATAAGTTAAGCTAGAAACATATAGTCATGACATGTCGATGGGCATGAAGTGAACTCTAGATTGATTCGGTCTCATAAAGATAATTTAATAATCATAATAATAGCCTTTCGTTGTATAACTTAGTTATTCATTAGCTTCTCACTTTTACTAAGTACTTTGTAATTACCTCCCTTGCATTTTCTTTTGTATGCATTGTGGGGTGAGAAGACAAACAGGTTGCCCAAGTGTAGATGACGACTTTTGAAGACTTTGAAGTCTTGACGAAGCTTTTAGTTTATTTCTTTATAAAGGTTGTACTAGACTAGTTGTATTCCTTTTCTTAGACTTGTTGTACTTCTACTTTTAAGACCTCGTATTGTATAAGTCTTTGGGCTTTTTGTCGTTGTAATTTAACTATCCATCTTTAGTATGGTTACTTTCTGTTCTTAGTAGCATTTATGTTTTTACCCGAGTCTTTTTAGCTTCCGATTGCTTTATTTTGATCTGACGACGTAGAGAGAACTGCGTATAATATTAGATTTATTTAATCTTTATAAGCGCAGACGCGTTTCTCTCCTAGGATAAGGCTTCAGTATCGCTGGAACGAGACGTTACAGTAATCATCTTTGGACGCATTTTCATGGAATAAGACCTAATCTTCTTAGGTGGAATTCTCCATTGAAGCTTAATTTCAAAATTGATACAAGCTTTCTTCTTAGGAGAATATATTGCTTCTTTGTAGGTAGTAAAGCTTTAATAAAACATCATACACTTCCAAAACAGTTACATGAAACAAGATAGACAACATCATACACTTCAAAAATGTCTACACCACCGACCAAGATAGTTCCAAAGTAGGTTACATCCAAGAGACCAACATACTTTTTCATAGTGCCAATGATAATTCCAAAATAAGTTACACCATCAACCAAAATAGATTCATCCAACATAGTTTCATCCAAATAAGACACAAGACAAGACAAAATACATATTGTTTCATCCATCATCAAAGACAAATAGAATTGCTGCCCAAATGGTCCAATGCTTGCTAGAGTTGGGACAATGACATGTATTTCTTCTTTCCACCTTGATTTTAGTCTCTGCTACTCAAATGGTGTTGGTGCAGGCTTGAAACACTTACCACTTCTTAAATTTGCTTGCCAAGACTTAGTGGATTGTCTTATTTCATTTTGTCCAACAATATTGGGTTCATTTTTTCATGCAAATCCACCTCTTTTCCTCTTTACCTAAAATCCATCATGGAAGAATTTACCTAAAATCCATCATGGAAGAAAAGGCTCACAAAACAATGCCCCATAAATTGAGGAATATAAATACAGGAAATAACAAATTATACCTTCAATTTGGTAGGTCTACTTGATGACTCAACTTCATTGTTCCATTCACTACCAGTTCCACGATATTCAGATGATTGACTGGCCCTATATTGAGAAACAACAATCTCCTCCTAACAAATATGAAATATAGCATTATTATCACTAATATAAGGAATCAGAAATGAAAAATGAATGAAACATGATAAGAATAAACTACTTATCTCTTTGTAGATTGATCATTTTCAGGGCTCATCCGATTTCCTTGTGTACTTTTATGTTGACAACTTTTCTTATTGTAACCTTCAGCTCGACATGCATTGCATTTAAGTGATTTTTGAAGTATGTTAAACCTAAATACACTTGATAGTATTTAAGGCTCCTCTTGAATTTTTCTTCATCTTCTATGAGGGCTCACCCATTCCCTTTCATCTAGCCCTCTCGGGTCTACCAACATCCCTACCAAGATTTGGTGGATGTAGAGGAATATAACTGGTTGGTCTCCACTCACTTATTCCATTGATAGACAGTATGACAAGGGCATAAACCTTCTTGTAAGTGTCTCTCCTACAAAAAATGTGAATAAAACCATAATAATCTAATCCTTCATTGAATGTTGCGGACAATGCACGCTTACAAGGGATACCGCTTAAGTCCCGTTTCCTACACCCACAACTACCTTCCTTTAAATCCACATTATACTTGGAACAGTCAAAACAATTACTTTAATAGTGATACTTATATGAATTTATTGGAATGAAGCCCTGTACTTTTTCAATAGCCTCATCAATAATTTTCTGAATCTTCGGGCAAAAGGATCCTTTCTACTTATCATAATTGTCTCGGTTCTTTTTCATTCTCTTCATTAGGTACTCTAAAATCCACTCTAGTAATGACACGATCGGTTTCTCTCTTGCCTCAAGAATGCATGAGTTGAAAGCTTCACTTCCATTATTAAGCAACATGTCACATCTTGGCATGTCATTGAAGTATGACTTACACTATTTTTTTCTGTGGTCTATCTTTAAACCACTTAAATGCATTTTCATTCAATGAACTCATATCGTCCATCCTTTTTCAAATTCATTTACTGTAGTTGCCTAGATGCTTTCCACAAAGCACTTTTCAAGTCTTTCCCCTTAAACCATGCCCCCTCAAAGTTCTCATGCAAATGTCTAACACAAAATCTATGAATGGCATTTGGAAATACTTCATGCATTGCACTAATTAAGCCCTTTTGTTTATCACTCATAATGTAAGTTGATAGTCTTCAGAAATGTTTAAATCAACCTTTAGAAATGTCAAGAACCACTCTCATGTATGTCTATCCTCATTACCAACAACTGCAATTGCAAGTGGGAATATGTGGTTGTTAGGATCAACCCCTAATACAATTAGTAAAACCCCTTTATGTGTCCATGTTAAATGGAAACCATCTAGCCCCAAAAAAGGACTACAACCATTTAATAACCATTTCTTCAAAGCATCTAAGCACATGTAGAAACTATCAAATCTAGTATCCTCATTCTCGACATCATTAGTGGTTATTATCATACTACTTCCAGGATTGGACCTTTTCACCTCATCAACAAAATCCCACAACAAATTGTACTGCTCCGAAGAGTCTCCCTCAATGATATTAAGTGCCTTTTTTGCCCTATAGGCTTGATAAGGAGAAATGTGACATCTAGTCTCCTCAATGGCATCAACCTTAAACCATTGTGTACTTCTATTAGGATCACTCTTGAGTTTGTTCAAAATTTTACCAAAAATCCATTTGACTCTCATGTTTTTGACAAAAAAAAGTTTTGGCACAAGAATTCTTAGGATTATAGTCTCTAATCTGAAATGTCCATTCACCAGGAACATTTAAAGCATGAAGTTTTCACCCACATTCTTTGTCACTACATATGGCATGCATCATCACACTATCATTTTTTGTAATGTTGATATTCATATTAGTGTTGATAGCATGAGAGTGTATTTCCTGTCTGAGTATCTCGGTACTGTTAAAGTTCATTCCTAGTTTAAATGTAGGCTTGTAAAGTTCCACTGTGGTACAAGTAAGGAATCTGTGTTCCATATTGTCACCATCAGAATCTTTACCCCTATCCAATGCATCAATACTCTTACAACATCCTCTTCTTTAACAGATTCACTACACTCTAAACCCTCTTGAACCTTTGGACTTTCTAAGTTATCACTTTTTTTGCTAATTCAGGAAATCATTCCACTTCAGGGTCCACATTCTCAGAAAATCATTTGTCATCCAACTCATTCGCATACTCTATATCATCTATATCAAACTCTAAGTCTTCAGTTTCTCCACTAAATTCCTCACTTTCATTGTTTACACCAACATCTTCATTCTCATTAACATCCCATTGACCAGAACACGGATTATCTCTATCACTGCCTACATAGTGGTTCAACTCATATACATAAAGCACCACTATATTATCACCTTTCATATTTTCATCAAATGGGTTATTCAAATCCTTGTCATCCCATATCAAAATAAACCCATCTTTTACATGATAATAAAGTCTAAATGGTTCCTTAACTACATCATTTTGCAGCAAACTACGTACACAAAATATTAAAGTTCAAAACATCCATTATAATCGTCAAGGCCAACACTCTTTAGTTCGGCCAGTTCAAGCACTTTTGAGGAAAATAAAGAAATGGTGAGATAAGCACCCTTTTTTCCAATTTCAAATAACTCCAAATGCTTAACATTCGAACGGAGTCCATGTGAATCATTATCAGTATGGGTGTTCTGCTATAGGTTCATCCCAGTTAATCCAACAGATCAGACAAAGAAATACTTTCTCTTCCTCCCTATAATATGAGGGGGAGACTTATCAAGAACAAGAAAGGGCGTACATGTCTCTTGTAGAGATCTATTGACAAATATATACCAGCTTGCAACGGTATGACATCTTCTAATGTTAAGGAATGTCTAAAATAGTGGATTTAAAAACTGAACACCAACTTGTTGGATTGATGCGCAACCTGATTCAGAAGGGGGTGAGTGAATCAAGGATGTTTTATGATTTTAAACTTTTTACATACAAGTAGGGATAATTAAAGCAACTCAAAGTTTAGCAAAACAGTTAAACATTTAAAGCAAAGTAGAAGCAAGTTTGGCCGTAAACTTAAGGTGATTAACTATTATAAACCTAGATCAAGTTACAAGTTTGATTGAATAAGATGTAATATGCAAGATCGTTTTTAACAGAACAAATTAATGTGATTAAACAATCAGATTCAATTCAGATCAAACAAGGTATGTAAGTATATATATGATCTTAATCAGATACAAATTAAAACGCATTTCAATGTTCAGATTACAGTCCAAATATGCAATACAATTCAGATTACAAAAGAATACAGGATCACCATACTGAAATGATACTCATCAAATTATAACAGAAGTTTACAAGGATTATACAGCAGACTACTGAACAAACAAATATAGCAGATTACAAAAACTCAACAGACTAAAATAGAGCTGATCAAACACGGTACTGAACTATCAGCCAAACCTCAAAAAGGATATCAAGTTCAAGGAACATGATTATAAAGCCTGAGATTCACACAAGGCTAAATACAGGTTCAGTAACCTAAGGCCCTGCACTAACTATTACAGGATGTTACAATACAGTATGCAAGGGGCTCAGCAGATCAAAACTCAGCAAGGTAGGTTCCAGGCAACAGGATTCAGTAGACAAGTACAGCAAGGAACAAAAAATAAGATACTATATGGTGTAACTGTTTCTGATGTTCAGTTACAAGAACTGAGAATCAAATTCAATAACTGGGTATTGAGAGATTTTTCACATAGACCAAAATCACAAGGTGTCCTGAGAATCACATTGACGGAATCACTAACAGACAAGTGTAGGACCACAGCATAAAACCACATACAAGCACTTATGCACTTCAAAACCAGAATGCCTTTGTGGCCAACACTTGCAAGGACTCAGTCAAGCAGACCTTTCAGGCACTATATGACTAACTGACAAGAAAAATCAAGCAGACCATAATCACACATTCTTATGTCACACAAGCAAAGTCTGAATTCAAGACTTAAGGTCTATTTGATCCTTCACTGATAGTCAAGGCACAGTCCTCAAGCCTCACTATGCAGATTACCTTGGCACTTCAGACCATATAATCTTGAGACTGCTACCTTAACAAGGAATGATCAAACTCACAAAAATCAAGACTTCAAACTAAACAAGAACATACTCAAAAGCTAGTACAGACACCAGTATCAAAATAAAACTATTGTAAAAGCACTGAAACACTTTAAAGCAATCAGAACATACAAAACACAGAAGTAACAACTAACAAGGACTAAGTAAATATGTACCTCACACAAAAGACACCGGAAACCTCAGTCACAGGGATCTGTGGAGGCTATTCCCCAAACTGCTTATGTCAATAGCAAGCACCAAACTCCAAAGCTTGGCCAATCACAAAGATTGCCACGAACTGGACCTTAACTTCTGTGAAGTAAAGACTAAACCAAAAAAGAGAATTTTTTTTAAGTGTTTGGGAAGTGGGATTGCTAAAGGAGTGTTTTCTTCGAGTTGTTTCAATCATTATCACTATACTGGCCTATTTATAGCCTAGAAGGTACAAGGAACCTTCAGACTTAGGGATTTTGCAGGATCATCTCAATTAATACCTAGGCACCAAAACGTGTGCTACATTCTGATATGGTAAGTTTAAGGAGTAGGTCAACAGTACACATAGCTACCATGGGTTGCCGTCAGGCCAGAATAAGGTTGTTTTAGCTTGTGACTTTGAACCTGAACATTTAACCAGACCAGAACCGACCCTAGCAGCATGTTAAGAGCTATGGAACCTTGCACAACCATTAGAACCAGATAAGGGAACCGGACTCACCAATTATTGACCAAAATCACAGCAGGCAACACACATGGGTCAAATAATTGATCAAAACCAGACTTGGTACAGAGGTTGACCAAGAAACCGAAGGCCAACTTTTAACAAGCTGTTAATCTATGCCATACGAGCCAACAGACCGGGATTAAACCAACTAGACATAGAATAACCCATCATTGAACCAAATTGGTTCTCAAGACAACTCAAACCAAGACCTCACAGAGTAAACACCCTCAGTCTAACTCAATAAAAGGTAAGTATAGGGGTTTGAGCCAATTTACAAGGCAACCCGGCTTGGAAACTCGGGTTGTAACAATTCTAATTGTGAAAGGGAGTGTCTTGCACGATTAAAACTCTGTAACGTCTTGCAAACTCAGCGTCACACTGATTCTGGCATGTGGGGATGAATCTGGTGAAGAGAAACGACCCAAGAACCAAGATTTGACCTTCAAATAGCCACTGGAAGATCTGGGTGATGAAATCCCCATATTTTATTTGAATTTTCTCTCGACACATGGCTTAATACGGAAGATCTCCATTTTTTATAACGCTGCAAGAGATAAACAAGAAAAGTCACTAGAGATACGATTCAAAACAAGAAACAGCAGAGTTAATGGAGAGAATTACCGTAATTTGGGTTATTAACTCCAAACCACTGGGCCTTCACGTTTTCTAAGAGAAACGTGTTGCCATAAGCCTCTGAGTCAATGGAGATTAAGCACGGGGAGGCAAGAAGCCTGGTTTCAGAGATACGATGAGGTTTCATTGAAGAGAATGAGCGAATCGGAGAGATGAACATGACGGCTAGGGTTGAGGTTATTCAACCGAATGATGAAATGAGGTGGGGTCGGGTGTTTAAAGTAATCAGGTTAATTTTCGGGTCACAAACGGGTCAAGGTCTAGCAGGCCGGGTATAATGATTTGCCGAACATGGGCCAGGCTTTGTTTATCAAGATAGAGTAGGGAAATAACCGGGCCATGCAATTCTGTGCCGAATAGCATAATCCAGCATAATTTAAATATTAATTACATAACTAATTAATTAATTATCCAATAATTGGTAATTAAATTAACTAATCACTTAATTAAATGTTTTAATTCCTACAAAAATCAAATAAATACAAGTTTTTCCATGTGAGGTAAACTTTATAGTTTCATGGCATATTAGGGGAGCATATTATAAAATAACACATATACTAATAATATTTGGAAAATTAATCAAACATAAGATGTAACTAGGGCATATAATACAACACAACTATCGTACAGTTAACAGCAAAGCCGATGATTGTCCTAACTCTATTGCGGGATAACTAAGGAGTATTCGGGTTATAATGAATGAAACCATGATAAATGGCCAGAATCATTGGAAGCCTAAGACCAGCAGGCAATTGCTCGCAATAAACATCACAATAACCCTCCGGGGGTGTCAGCTTTATGAGAACTTGAAGAAAGGATGGGTCTAAAAGTTTCCCAATTCATACTATCTTGATCACGATGGCTATCATATGTCCGCCGGTAAGAGGTGGAAGGAATGGCTCACGGGAAGGGCAAGGTGCGGTATTAGCGAATACCGATATATCAATAGAAGAAGATTCATCAAAATCACCTGCAGACTGTGGAGCTAGATGATCGCGAGCCACAACCATGCAGATTTTAAGATATCCCTACTAAGGTCATCGTTTGACTAGGTTTGTCTAATAGAAGACATGATTGAAAAAATAGATTGAACAATAGTAAGATGGAAAGACTTTCTTGTTTCGAAGATATAGAAAAAGAAGCTACTATGATGATGATGAAGAAACAGAATTCTCTCAAATCAAAGCTCTAAAAGTTTAGAGATGGTAAATTAGAAAATGAGGGTGTCACCCCCTCTTTATAGATGAAGATATCGTCAATTAAGGACGGAAAATCCTCTTTTGTTGAGATAATCATCGAAATCCATGGAATCTTCAAATAATTTGAAGAGATGCCTCAAAATAAGTGCATGGCGTTTGTATTTTGAAAAACAAGTTGTCAGACGTCAATCAAACAAAAGACAGTTGGACTCCAGCCTATCAGTTCGGGCCACATCACTTCAAGAGCAAACCTGTGATTTGCGACCCAGCTCGGGTCTGAGGGATTTTTTGACATGGGTATAATCCGTAAATTATACATATCGTCCAAATTGGGTCTTAAACGGGTCAAGTTACTTAATGGGCCAATATGACATTCAGCCCACAGTGGGGCTCTAAGTCCAAAGAATTCAGTCAGGAATAAGCCGACCTCAATCGGATCACTCTCCGAGTTCATCTGACCTCATCTCATGATAAATTAGCCCACCAGGCCATTCAGATCGCTCTCAAGCAGCACAAGTCGTCTCTGGCCTCCAAAGACAGTTATATCGCATTAATAGGCCTGATCCCACGGTTGATCCCCATTAGCTGCCACAATCCATGATTGATTACATTCCATAATTTTACCCTAATTGAGCCATGATTGTCTCACGGTGGCATCATGCTGGCTCTCGATCACAGACCCTACAAATCAAGGATCTCTACATTAACTCCCCCACGAGGGAAGCCTATAAAAGGATCACCTTCCTCACAATTCAGAACTATGTTAATTGCTTGATCTCATACATACTGGGTAAGTAGGTAGTCTCTAAAACACATTCATAAATCATCAACAAATTCGCACATTTCAGTAGTTGGAATTCTCCCAAAAGTGTCTAATTACCTAATTAAATTACCAGAGGATATCCCGGTATCGTCATATGGTTTGAATCCAAAAACATCTCATAATGGTAAAGTCGCTTGAATTTGGGATGCAATCAAAAAAAGTAACGGTCTGGCTCAGCGGCAGATCTGCATTGCTGCAATGGGGTCCATGGACCCTCCTAAAAATTGCCTATATTTTTACCCATAAAAAAATGTATTTATACCCCCAAATAAAATTTGTTTGAAAAAAATTTATGAACCACCGGAAAAAAAAAATCTCGATCCTCCAACTAGCTTGATTTGTTTGGACGAAACGAAATTAGTTGGAATTCAATCACAAATATTTTGATGTTTCTAATGCTCTGATGGTATTTCAAGCCCATTAATTCCGATGAATCTCATAGCGTTACACCAAAGATGTATGAGACCAGAATCAATGGAAAATAAATTCATTTACTGCTCTTATCCCTACTGGTTTTTGTTTTCATCGTCATTTTATAATTTGCAACTTCAGCAACTTCCTAGCTAGTTTTAGTAATATATACTTTGTTGTGGAAAAAAATGCTTTTACATCCAATTGCATTCTCTCTTTTTTGATACCTAGACAGCTCATCATGTTGGTCGTGCCTTTCTGACATGTTAATTTTTTTGATTGGACGCGTCGCAGGTGCATGTAACAATCATGTCTTTAGGTCATTATATTGGCCATTTGTACCATATGGCAGGAGACATGCAACATTGGAATCCTTTATCACTAACATTCATGTCTTTAGGTCGCTCATGTAACATCTAGGTTGATTGTCTTAATTGGATGCGTCGCGTCCCTTTCATTCTAATACAGTCTTGTTCTCGTTTAACGTTCATGTCTTTGGGCCCTTATATTGGCCATTTCTCCAACATGGCAAGAGACCTGCAACATTCGAATCATTTGTAAAACAATTATTAAACTCTAACAATGAGGGTCCCTACTCCTCTATCATCCAACGGAATGAGTGGATTGTTAATCAGGTAACTTAATGGCTCAGAGTCATGTGTATGCCATTATACCAAAAAACTGAAAGAAGTCCTCCTTACGGGGTTCGAACCTCCACCTTCCAGCTTAAGTTCCAGCTGACCTTTTAAAGCACTCAAATCATTTACCACTAAGTTATGTCCTGAAGACTTTCGAATCATTCTAGTGTTCATGTCTTCAGGTCAGTCATGTAGTCAAGTAGCTCATGTAACAATTATGTCTTTAGGTCACTATATTGCCCATTTATACCACGTTGAAAGAGACCTGCAATGTTGGAATCCTTAAGCTTGATGTAGCACTCGTTAGATTTATTTTTACAAAGTCAAATTCCAAAAAATACATATCCATAGCTCTGGTAAACTGAAAATATAATTTTAAAGACATATCCAACCAAAATAAGGAGAGAGTATATATTGAAATATCAATTAGTTGGCGATTTTCCTTTTTTTTTTCAATTTTTCCCCTCGTACAAGTACTTCACAAATTAAAAGAAAATAGTAATACTCATTTAGGTTATGTGAACACTGCGAGGATGAGGAATTGCAATCAAGGGTTCGATCCTCTCTCTCATGTCCTTAATTTTATAAGTCTCACTTTCGTGCACATACCAATCAAATTCATGCATAATGGATCCAACAATAAGATGAAGCATCCGATGAGCCAAAGGAATCCCAGGGCAAATTCTTCTACCAGCCCCGAACGGGAGCAACTCAAATTGTTGTCCCTTGAAGTCTATATTGGAATCCAAAAACCTCTCGGGCTTGAAACTTTCAGGGTCGTCCCAATTTTCCGGATCTCTTCCGATGGCGTAAACATTAACAAAAACCTGAGTATCTTTAGGTATGTCATACCCCATGAAAATGGTATCCTTTGTCGCCCTCCGAAGAACTAAGAATGGCAACGGAGGATGCAATCGAACGGTTTCTTTCACCACAGCTTGTAAGTATTTGAGATTACCTATGTCGTCTTCTTCCACTTGGCGACCCCTGCCGACCACCTCTTCGAGCTCTGCTTTAAGCTTTGATAGGCTTGTGGGGCTATTTATAAGCTCCGTCAAGGCCCATTCTATGGTGGTGCTTGCCGTTTCTGAACCGGCTAAGAAAATTTCCTACACAAGTAATGAGTTGTTATATATATATAAGGGGTTTAAAAGGACATAAAAAAAGTAAAATAATGGCGTTTAGGGCATTATTAAATTTTAATTGATAAAAGACAAAACATTGAAACCTTACCAAATTACCCCAAATTACCAATGAAAATCCTTATAAGAAGGGTAAAAATGTAAATTAATGGCATTTATATTTACACTGCGGTGGTAGCGCTGCGTGTTTTATTAGGACCATAATAAAATTTCTATCAACTAAATTAATCTATTAAAAACTAATTAGTCCTTATTACAAAATAATTTGTTAGTCCGTCGCCCTTAACGCTTTTTATTAAGTTGATAAGTAGTCCTTATCAACAAAAAAACCCTATATATAATTAATCGTTGTGTCATAAAGTATATACCATACTAAGTATGTTGATTTCTTGATCAGAAAGTTAAAGCGGTTCTTCCTTGCCATCATCACCTTCGTAATCCAACATCACCTGCAGATAATCCTTCGTCGTCTTTTCCTTGTTTGTGTCGCTCCTTTACGCATTGTTTTACGAACTTGGATACAACTTCCATGGTCTTCCCCATGTCCCTATCGATGTTCCTCCGCAATCCCTGTGGATCCAACCATCTTAGACATGGAAATGAGTCAACGATATTCGGATGACCGGGCCATTTCATGAGGTTGACCATCACCGTGAAGAATTCCATCCCATCTTCTGATTCCGGCTTAACCAAATCCCGCGAGAATATCATGTTTCCAATCATGTTGAATAACGCTAGGAACACGAATCGTGATACTTCTATCCCTTTGGTGTCCTCCCCTACATTCATATTCATGGAGGGAATTTCAAATTAATTACACCATCATTTATAATGAGTCCATTTATGTTAACAGATTTCACATAACGATTAATTATGTAAAATTGTGTTTTATAGTTTATTGTGATAGCAGCACTTCTCAACTAAAAATATGGATATACTTCAACGTAAAATTGAATATATATATATATATATATATATATATATTCGTTCTTGCCTGCATTTGTGGCTTGTTTGCGTATCCACGACATCATATCGTGGACGCATTTCCTTCAGAGGGGAACTGTTTCATTGATCCTTTTGTTGCCCACCATCTCCACCGCACAACATCATACCTGCAAGTAGGTTCCATAAGATCCCAAGGACACTGAGCCCTTTGAAAAATTGTGAGTTTTCATGGCCTCATTGATGTTCCTTTCCACGAAAGTGATATCGTGGTTCTTGAAAAACTCAGCCGCCCGCTTTTGAACTTTGCACCGCCATGGTATTGATGGAGCCAATTCTCAGCCAAAGAACCGGGCCGTAACTTTTCTTTAGCCCGGCTAGGGTTCGGTTTTCTTTAAACCGGGCCATGGCCGGCTAGCCTCCCACGTCATTGCCACCCATAGCCCCTGCCGGCGGAAGACACCTCTCCTCAATCGTGTTCTTGTGGAGAAAATCCTTCCTCTTTCCAAGTGAAGCGGTGGAATTCTACCCTGAAAAAAGACGAATAAGGTCAGTTTCATACTTTTCGATTCCTCTTTTGGTGCACTTTGTGGGTTGTTAATTCTTTTGATCCATTGTTTAGCTAGATGGTGGATTAATGTTATCCCTTTAAAATGCATGATGCTGTTTTAGCTAATGAAGTGCTTCCAGAAGAATACAGGGACCGCCAGCAGGGTTTTTTTTTTTTTTTTTGAAGATCGGGTTTACATCTTCACTCAAATAAAGTGGAGATGAGGAGTAGGGACGCTTAGAGTAGTAAGTTCTTTTTTTTTTCATAACACATATTTTGTCTCATACAAGAAAGTTGGTTGGATTTATCCCTCAAAAATGTGTTTTAGTTGCATATATTTTCTGGTTTGAAGAACAGAAGGTTTTGAAGATACAGAAGGCGAAGGAAAAGGTTTCTACCAAGAGCTCAATGATATTTCGCATTATTAATTCTCGACTATTGGGGGCAGTCAAAGATGTGTAGTTTACTGAGTAGTAGAATTAATGTTTGAGCTTTCTTATTGTTGTGTACTTGTCTGAGTGCTTTGATGACGGTCAAATTATACCCGTAAAAGTCATCAACATTGTCCTTAAATCGAGCTCAATAATATATATTTTATATTAAATGATATGTTTATATTTATTATTTAATGTTATATGATTAATAAGATATAATTTGGTATTTATCCGTTTTCATTATATTTATCCGTTTTTATTATATAATTTGGTATTTATCCGTTATTATTTAAATATGATTTACTTTGGGATAAATATTTATTTTGAAGATTGAGATAATTTTTGGAGAATAATTACAAATGGACTGATTAAATTACAAGATAAATCCAAGCAAATCCGGATGCATTGAAGATAAAGATCGGATAAGACGAAAAATAGGAGTAAGCGCATTACAAGAGCCGCAAGCCAATCCAAAGAGTGGCGCCGACTTTGGGGACGCCTGAGGCGCATTTCATCTTTTGAGATCGGCGGGAGTTATCTCTATTTGTGTTGATATTTTGAAGTATATCTCTTTAATTAACTTGACCCTATAAATAGAGACATACAATACACGCCAAACACACATACACACTCTAGAAAAACACAATATTACAATACTTTTAGTTTATCAATATAGTTCTTCTTATTTTATATTATGTTTCTTCATCACGGAGGCGATGGATTCATCGATTAGAGATTGCATTGAAGGATCGGAGGACCCTCCGTCTACGAGGGTAATGTCTATCCAAATATGTTGTTTTTATTCGTAGATCTATTTTATTTCATTATAGAGTAGTCGTTTGTGTATTGATTTAGTGATGTAGTTAACTAACAAACCCATATTCATGTAGATCTAAGCCGTGCGAAGGCGTTTTACGAGAAAATTCTAGAGTCACCGGTGCAGATCTACCACGGTCTATATAGTTAGATCTCAGCCATTAAGATTGTAGTAATTTTACGTGAACGACTTCGGCCACGTCGTGCTTTTCGTTTTCATATAAACATGTAATAGATCGGCCAATTTGTTACATCGTTCTCGTAAATTAATATGATATGTTGTGAAAATTGCCATGTTAAATAGGACATAAGTTAGCCGATCGTTTAGGAGGTGTGCCAACCCGATCCACGGTGGTTGCACAAGCGAGGTGACGATTTTAGATCGGCATCCCTAGTTTGGTATAGCATGCTTGTTATATGATGTTCTATCTTGTCCAAGGAAGGATTCGTAATTAAGCATAAGGATCTTCTATCCGTTCACGAATTAGATCCAGTTTAGGGGATGACTCCCGTAGCCAAAATATAATCAACCTTAATGTCTTTTCTGTCTCGGCTTAGATATACGTATATGGGGGAGTAATTACTACTAGCGTAATCAATACCGTTTGTTAGAGTCTTATAAAACCTTAAAAATAAGTGTTTTAGTATTTGTGTCGTATTGTTAGTTTTTGTGTTTTCTATCGTGTCAACCTTTATTTCTACGTTATAGTTGGTCGTAGACCGCCCTTTAATATATTTTTATTTTAATAACGTTGTAATTGTTTAAGCCGGGTCTCTGTGGGATCGACCTCGACTCTATCTAGCTATACTACGATTGAACCTAGTTCTCTTGCTAGTTGGTTATTTAGGAATCGAGTTATTTTTATTACTTGGACCGTGCATCAAGCTTTCTATGCAACTCTTTAGATATTTTCCTTTTCATTTTGGCTTGAACAACTTCAATGTTCTATGCTTTTTGGGATTCTTCAATTGACTAGTTTTTAGAGATGAACTAAGATGCTAATAATCATAAGAACTGTTATTATTGTGATGACACAAATGTTAAACTTTGTTGTGTTTTTTGCCAGCTAGGATTGCATTGTCGCTTCATTAGAAAATTGATGCGAGTGTCATTTGCATCGATTTATAATTGTAAATGTAGTGACATCAAAAGGCAAGATTGAACTCGACTCGCTAAGTACTTGATATGAGTCACTCGGCTCGTAAGCTCGATCATTTTCTTAGACTTCATTTAATTTTTAATAAAATATAACAATATCGAGCTCCTCTCTTCTAATACTCGACTTGAATAATACTTTTTGAATTATAAAAAACAACATTTATAATAAATTTATTAAATATAATTGTTTAAATAATTATTTAATGAAGCTCAATTAAGCGCGAGGTACTCAATTACTACATTTTAAAACTCGAGATCGGCTCGGTTAATTATTCGAGTAGCTCGAGCTCGAATGGCCTCGAGGATGAAGATGAATCCATAGACCAACAGGAGGATTCTGGTGATGTCAGTGCATTTACAATAGAGAATTGATGCAGTGACATTGATGTCACTGCATATACAGTTTGATACACAAATTTGGTAACTTTGTAAAATAAATATAGTGTCATTCACATTAAGTGTGTAATTGAGCTGAGTCGATACTCCATAGAGCTCGACTCGAGTAAAAAAATTTGGGCTCGCTCGAGCCATAAAAAGGCAAGATTGAACTTGACTCGTTAAGTACTCGATATAGCTCAACTCGGCTCGTAAACTCGATTATTTTCTTAGAGTTCATTTAATTTTTAATAAAATATAACAAGATCGAGCTCGACTCATCTAATACTCGACTTGAATAATACTTTTTGAATTATAAAAAACAATATTTATAATAAATTTATTAAATATAATTGTTTAAATAATTATTTAATGAAGCTAGATTAGGTCGTGAGGTACTCGATTACTATATTTCAAAACTCAAGATCGGTTCGGTTAATTATTCTAGTAGCTCGACTCGAGCTCGAGCTCGAACTCGAAAAAAACGGCTCATCAAAAGGCGCATTCAACCGCCACTGTAACTAACGGCCCGTGTGGATCCAAGAAAAGGCGTTCCGCCACCATAAGACCGTCTGCCAAATAGCGCGGCGCCAAAGGCAAGTCGCATCGCGACACCAGAGCCATCATGAATCCGTCCTCTTAATAGCACGGCCCCGTAACTCTTCATAGCGCGAACACAATAGGCGAAGTCAGTCCATGACACATGGCACAAAAGGCGAAGTCGACCTACGACACAAAAGCCATGAAAAGACCTACTCTAAGTATGACATTATGACATTTAGGCAAAGCTAACAGGCGATCCACCACAATAGCCAGCCACCAAAAAACTTTAGGACATCGATCCGCGAATAACCTTTACTCCTTGCCTAACATTTCATGAAAATGCTTAAAGCACGGAGTAAGAGGCCATTGATATGCCTAAATGTTAAGGGTGAATTTATACGATTTATAACGCTATATTTTATGATATTTTCCCTCATATTCGTATAAATTGCATGAGAAACGAGTGTTTAATGGAAGTATTGAGTAAATGAGGTTTTTAATGAGTTAATCGCAAAATAGGTTAATTTTGTTGTTTTAATGGTGATTTTATGATTATTTGGATGATATTACATTTTGCGATGTTTTGATGTGTTATAGATACATATTTGAGGCTCAAGAGATGATCAAAAGAAGATAAAAGATGAATTTTATGATGAAGAAGAGATAATGATGGATTTGGATTGAATTAAAAGAGATAGAGATGAGGCAATCAAGTTTTCAAAGTCACTGAGGCTGGCGTCCAAGTCCCGTCCCAGAGTGGGACGGGCGTCACCATTCAAGCGGGCGGCCAGGATGATATTTTTGATTCGAGTTTGGATGAAATTGCTTTGGACGAGCGCCCAATTTAAAGAAGGGCGGGCGCCTCGATCATGACTCGGCCCGATTCAAGTTTGTATGGAAGAGTGGGCGGGAGTTCAAGGATTCAAACGGGGCGTCAGAGTGCCGACTTAGCTAAACCGACTTGAAAATCTATATATATGCGGCGTTTCTCAACCTAGATATACCAATCCTAATCACAGGGCGGCTTAGGCTGCAGATTTTACCGATTTTCATCAACTTTTATGTTCTTAAATTCTTAGATTAGATTAGTTACTTTTATGTCTTTCTATACAATTCGAAGCTTCAAGAGGATGCTAAGAGGCTAGACCTCATTGAATTGAGCAGCGTTGTGAAGTGTCCGATCAACAATTCGATTTCTTTTCGTGATTATTTTGTGAGTATCTATTACGAGTTGTTTCTTTTATCATACTTTATGTTGTTATTGCAAATTTATATCGAAAGATGTTTGCTTTGTTGATCGTTTATTTGATGAAAATCATGTTAGACTTTAGATCACCATGATAAAGAATAGATATTTGATCTAAGTAACGAAAGTTATTAGGTTAGATTTCTAGGTTAGAAGCGTTTAAAGTTTACACCTTTGGTTAGAAAAGCGTTAGTCTTGGATCGAAAGATAGAGATTAATAGACGAACTTGCCTAAGAAATTAGGGTTCATACCTTTGATCAGGTGAATCACAACTTGAATAGTAATCACGAAATAATCGAATTGAAATTGAATGTTGATAGGATAGGTGGATCAATTGCTTGTTCGTCAGTAACTTATTGATTTAAAACTCCTTGAATTTGAATTGTTTAGCTTAGTTAGTCTTTTATTGCATACGAGGTTTAGTTTAGTTTAAGTTGGTTGAAACTATCTTTCCGGCTTTAGGTCATTGATCTTCACGTCGATTTACGTTATTGTTATCTTTCTTGTGAATTATTTCTTGTTTTAAGATCTGTTTAGTTTTAGTAATCGTGACATAGGTTAGTTAGTTAAACAAAACTAGGATCACCAATCGTTAGTTCCCCGTAAGATCGACCGGTATCAACCTCTTTACTACGATCCTTGCACTTGAGGTATATCGGATTATAAATATTATTACTTGTTAATAAAATCCGTGACAAGTTTTTGGCGCCGCTGCCGGGGAACCAAGCGGTTGCCTAGTGTTTGTTTTTTTTTTTTTTTTTATGTGTTCAATTGTTTTTGTTCTTGTTTTAGGTAGATTTTAATTAGCTAATTAGGGTTTTAGTTAGGGTTTAAGGTCTTCTCTTTATAATTCCCTTGTGATTAGTTCTTTCTTTCTATCTGTTTTGTGTCTTTCTGTTTTTTTTTCCCATCTTTTCCTCTTTGTTTTTCTCTCTGTTCTGCCCGTTTTACGCTTCCAAGCGGGCGTCTAGGCCGATGGGCGCCCGTCACATTCTAAATTTTTCAACTCTGAATCGTTTTTAACCTGTTGGACGAGCGTCCATCCAATTTGGACGTCCGTCCAGTTCTTCAGCTGATCAGACGAGTGTTTGGACTTCCAGACGCCCGTCTAGTTCAATTTCTAAGCGAGCGCCCGCCGATTTTACGGGCGTCCGTGCATTCTCAATCTTAACAAATTTTATTCCTTTTTCTTTTCTTAGGCTTTAATTTTTAGTTTAGGTTTTTAAATTCTTAGGTTTCAACCACCTGATTTTGGTTCGGTTTATGCAAACTCAAAGTCAGAAGGGACCATTACTGTATACCCCTGACTTGGAGCGGACTATAGTCCGGCCAAACAGGCGGAAACTCCGTTCTGCGGCTCCTTCTGAAGAAGCCGATCGAGATTTAGAGGATCGTTTAGCCGAAGAATTGAAAACTTCATAATCATGGTGCCGAGGATAGGCGTCGTTGGCGGACTACGCCATGCCTGGCGAAGTCAAAGTCAACCGGCTATTGTTATCCCAGCCATAACTGCACATACCTTCGAGCTAAAGCCGGGACTCATTCAGATGATGCAGCATGCATCTATTTTCCACGGTTATCAGTCAGAGAATCCCCACACCCACTTGCATACATTCTTGGAAATATTGTTAGGAAATCACTAGTTTAACGCAGCGGAATTTAAAATTTTGATTTCCTTTTCTAGATCATTCTTCGTTTAATGCAATAAACATGTTAAGTAGTTTGACGGTTATACCTTAGATGATCTACAAGATCGTCGCTTTGACCGCCAACGGAGAGTAGTTCAATGCGCAAGCCGTCCACGCGTCCGGCCTCTATCGCTAATCCACACGAACTCCTCGCCGGAATCCTCCTTGGATTGCTATCGGAAAAACTCCGGCTGCTAGACCGGACCTTTTCTTCCTCACAAACTCACTATGGAGAGCTCTCTATTTTACACAAGAATTATGAACTCTTGCAATTGTGTTGTACAAAGAGCTTGACACCCATTTCCTTTTATAGAGCAAGTGGCGCCCATATGTAGTGTGTGGAGGAGAAAAACCTTTTCCAATAAAATAAGGAAAATCAATTAGATTGATTTATCTCTTTAATTATAATATTTTGTCAATATCATATATTGATTATAATTATCTTATTACCATAAATCTATTTTTCCAAAATCAATTAATATCTATATTAATATTATGGCAATATTTATTAATTAAAGTGCACAATCCAAGTGTATCTCATACACTCAAAAAGTGGCGCCCCTTTAGTCAATAAATTGACTTCGGAATATTCTTTAATTAATATAATTTATATATAATTAATATCTTGTATTTTATTTATTCATAATAAATAAATACCACCATATTAATTTACCACTATAACCTTTATAGTCTGAGATAAACTTTCCTTATTTGGTTATCAACTATAACCGCATTTTAATCCGACTCGATGTTCATATGTGTGTGACCCGATAGGCTTCGAATATGTTGGCCGTAGACACAAAGTGCAATTTACCAAAATGCCCTTTATACCTAACGATCACGGGATAGCGTCAGCAACACACCGTGACCCGATTATCGGAAGAGTCAAAAGCAATGACTACTACCTTTCATGTGAAGCGATTTACCGTGTAACTTACAATCCTATCGCTATAATAATATCCATACGATCGTATCTCGAGTGTCAATACATTGACGATCGTATCTTATAATCTGGATATCATGCTCTCTCTCGAATAACACATTTACTCCCACTTTGCAAAGATTCTCGAGAGCTAGACATTCTTATAAGAAGGCCATTTCGGATATTCAATCCCAATCATAGGATACGCGATTCCCGGACGACCAATCATGTATACTCCGCGTGCTTCAATATCATACCCAATCACTACCGCATGATCGCCCGTGGTTAGGAGAAATCTCAATAGTGTCAAAGCATGACAATCCACACCGTGATGCCATGAAGACTCGGTCAAAGGATAATTACACAACCGCCACATAGTGTGACACTTAATGTAAGTGGGTCGATCTAACGTCGCATTCTCTAATACACGTCCACGTGCGGTCAAGTGTCCCTACACTTCGATAGAGCGAGATCTATCCCTACCTTCTAAAAGATAGAAGACATCCAATACGTCTTTAGTCCGATTATATCATCAATGTCCCATTTGATAATATGTAAGACTAGAGACATTTAAGTACCAACCTTGTTATAGTGATTAGAGATCTCATCAACCATAATCACTATCATGGTTTCTCTATCACAGATCGATACTAGGGACGTTACTATATATATACAACAAATAATATGAAGACAAACAATATATAATAACATAAGTGCTTTTATTAATCATAATAAAGTTATTACATGAACTAAATAGGCGTAAATGACCCGACCGGTCGGATCCGGTCCGACCCGATTGGGTTTAGGACACCTTTCCAACAATCTCCCACTTGGCCTAAAGCCAATCACCCATATGCCTAAGCCCGTGCAAGTGAACATGTTTCTCATGCTTAGCTTTGAGACAATGCCTTAGTTAACGGATCGGCTATGTTATCATCCGTGTGGACTTTCTCTATCTTTACATCTCATC
This sequence comes from Gentiana macrophylla, assembly GCA_026214975.1. Taxonomy (NCBI): domain Eukaryota; kingdom Viridiplantae; phylum Streptophyta; class Magnoliopsida; order Gentianales; family Gentianaceae; genus Gentiana; species Gentiana macrophylla. Next base: position 7,974,588 of record CM047807.1, on the reverse strand, counting down.
TATCTACTATCTCTCTAATCAAGTGATAGCGCCGTAGCACATGTTTGGACTTACGATGAGACCTTGGTTCCTTTGATCGAGATATCGCTCCATTATTATCACGAAGACTGAGGCCTTTGGACCTTCAATGGAGGAACCACACCAAGTTCGATAATGAACTTCTTCATCCAAATCGCTTCTTTTGCCGCCTCCGAGGGCTGCTATGTATTCGGCTTCCGTTGTAGAGTCCGCAGTAGTCTCTCGCTTGGAACTCTTCCACTCATTTGCTCCGCCGTTAAGCGTGAAAACAAATCCGATTGCGACTTAAAATCGTCCTTATCGGTTTGAAGCGGCATCGTGTAACCTCGTAATACCAAATCATTGTTCCGAAAACCAGGAACATATCCCTGAAATACGTCTCAAGTATTTAAGGATATTCTTGGCAAAGACAATCCAGTGACCATCACCTGGATTGGACGGGTACCTACTAGTCATACTAAGAGAGTGCGAGGCGTGCGGTCTTGTGCATAACATGGCATACATGATGGACCCGATTGCCGAAGCATAAGGGACTTTACTCATTTGTGCCCTTTCCTCCTCTGTCTTAGGACTCATTCCCTTTGTGAGTAGACCCTATGTGACATGGCGACAATCCTTTCTTGGGCTGCTCCATCTTCGAATCTCTTGACATCTTGTCTATGTAGGTGGATTGTGACAGACCAAGCAACCTTTTAGATCTATCTCTATAGATCTTTATTCCCGAGAATATAATTTGCCTCACCCAAGTCCTTCATTGAGAAGTTCTTGGATAACCAAGCTTTGACTGATTGTAACATAGGCACATCATTCCCATGAAGCGATATGTCATCCACATAAAGCACTAAGAACACAATGGCACTCCCACTAACCTTCTTGTAAACACAGGGCTCATCTTCGTTCTTGATGAAATCAAAGCTGTTTGATTATCTCATCTCACAAAGCGAAGATTCCAACTCGAAGCTTGCTTTAATCTATAAATGGATCTTTGCGTTTACACACCATCCTGGCGTCATTGGTTGTGAAACCCTCAGGTGTGTCATATACACTTCCTCAGACGAGGTTCCGTTAAGGAAAATTTGTTTTCACATCCATCTGCGATTTCGTAATCATGGTATCTTTGCAATAGCAAGCAAAATTCTAATGGATTTTAACATGGCAGCAGCGAGAAGGTTTCATCATAGTCAACTCCTTGTCTTTGCTTATAACCTTTTGCCACCAACCTAGCCTTGTAGGTGGTCACGTTACCGTCCATGTCGGTCTTTCTCTTAAAGACCCATTTACACCCTATGGGAACTATTCCTTGAGGCGGATCAACTAAGTTCCAAACTTGGTTGTCTTTCATGGATTCCATTTGAGAATTCATGGCTTCAGCCATTTCTCTTTGTCATGCCTTAATAGCACTTCCTCATAAGTTCTAGGGTCCTCATCTTCCATGAGATACACGCCGATGTACCTTTCGGAGTTCACGGCGTTCCTGAGTGGATCTTCGAGGTGCTAGTGTGTCCACGGTGAGAGGTGGTGTCACATCTGTGTGTGGCAAGTCCTCTACTTCCATCAGCTGACTATTATCCGTAAGTGGTTCTCGAATTTCTTCAAGATCAATTTTACTCCCACCGACCCTATCCGAATAAACTCTTTCTCGAGAAAGTGGCGATCCTGGCAACAAACACCTTTTGTTCCTCGGGATGGTAAAATTGGTACCCTTTGGTTTCTAGGATATCCCACAAATAGACATTTGTCGGACAGGCTCTAATTTGTCGGGCATCATCCGCTTCACGTAAGTCGGACAACCCCAAGGTTTTAGATGACCTAGGCTCGGTTTTCTCTTAGTCCATACCTCGTATGGCGTAGAGTCAACCGTCTTTGATGGAACTTCGGTTCGGTGTATAGGATGCGGTTTTAGAGCATACCCCCAAAATGATTTTGGAAGAAGCTGCGTAGCTCATCATGGATCGCACCATGTCCAACAAGGTGCGGTTCCTCCTCTCGAACACGCCATTCATACGTGGCGTTCGGGAGGAGTCCATTGAGTAGAATCCCATTCTCCTTCAAATAATCTTGAAACTCTCCATCTAGGTATTCTCGCCTCGATCGGATCGAAGTGTTTTGATTTCTTTACCCAGTTGTTTCTCCACCTCACTACGAATTCCTTGAACTTTTGAAGGCTTGATTTAAACTTCATTAAGTATATATAACCATAGCGAGAATGGTCATCGGTGAAGGTGATAAAATAAGAGTATCCTCCTTTGGCTTGAATTGACATTGGGCCACACACATCGGTATGTATGAGCTCAAGCAATTCATTGGATCTTATCCTTTGCCCTTTGAAAGGTGACTTTGTCATCTTGCCAAGTAAACAAGCTTCGCATGTATCAAGCGATTCGTAATCGAATTGATCCAACATTCCATCTTTATGGAGTTTGGAAATGCGATTCTTATTTATATGGCCAAGTCTACAATGCCATAAGTAGGATTCATTCAAGTCATTTGTTTTGGCTTTCTTGTTATTTATATTAAGAACGTCAACATTCATATCTAATATATAGAGACCATTGCTAAGTATGCGGTACCATAAAAGATTCCATCACGTGAAAAGAACAACATTTATTCTCAAGCGTAAAAGAAAATCCATCAACATCTAATGCGAGAAATAGAAATAATGCTCTTCGTAGGCGGGAACAAAATAATGATTATTAAGTTCTAGTACTAGCCCTTTGGGCAATGAAAGAAAATAAACTCCTACGGCCGGTAGCGGCGAACACTTGCTCCATTTCCAGCGCGTAGGTCCACCTCTCCTTTCCTCGGATCTCTAGTTCTTCTTAGTACTGCATATTCAGTACAAATATGAGAACCACAACGATATCTAATACCCGGTGGTTAGACTTAGAAGAAGTAATGTTGATCTCAATCATAAATATACACGAAGTCGAAGCATCGAATGCTTCTTCTTGGTACTCAAGAAGCCCTTGCAGTTTCTCCTCCAATGTCGGTCTCACCGCAATGGAAGCAAGCATCCTTAGATTTGTCTTTTGCTATCTTAGGCGTTGGCTTAGAGTGCAGCCTTCGCCTTCTTGGACTTTTTACGGGCTTTTGCCTTGCCTTGCTTGAAGTGACCCGGCAACACTTGCTTTCCCTTCCCTACGGTGCCTTGTGATTTTCAACATGTTCAATAACTCCGCTAGAGCAATCTATCTTGTTCATGTGATAGTTCATCACAAAGCTGCGAGAATGAGTCGGTAGAGATTGCGAGAATCAAGTCAATACTCAACTCGTTCCGACTTGTAGCCCGGCTTCCCAAGCCTCTCTATGTACCCGATCATTTTAAGCACGTGTGACCCCACAGCGATCCCGGATGCCATCTTACAACTAAAGCGGGGCCTTGAGACCTCGTACCTCTCGATCTGAGGCGAGAAGCATAAAGCTCGCCAGGTGGACCATGATAGAGTAGGCGTCCATGGACTCATCTTTGTTTCTGCGATTCAGTGTCATAGAAGCAAGCATGATACATGTAGCATCGATCTTGTCGAGCGATTGCTTGTTGTACTCTCGACAACATCTGCGGCCGAGCCCTCGGTGTGGGCTTTTCCGGTAGGGCCTGCGTCAAGACATAGCCAATCTTCTCGTGCCTCAAAAGCGATTTTGAGGTTTCTTTCCCAATCGAGAAAATTAGTTTCGTCAAGCTTGTTATCGATGATAAAGCGAAGGTTCAATTTGTTTGACATTTTCTACAACAATAAATAAAAGATAGAATAAGTAAAAGCTCATGTATAAAAAACCCTAAATTTGCACTTAATGAATCTATAAGGTTTTACTCCCACTAGCCAACTATTCCTATTGGCTTTCAAGAAAATAATTCCTTTAGTGGGCAAGATCCCATCGAACTACCCGACCCCAACTTTGGTGATGGGCGAAAATAATTAAGCAATTGGACAACGATTTGTCGATCGTATCTTATACGATTCTTGTTGTTTGACGATCAACTCTTTGACAATATTTCATCTTATGAAATTAGCCAAACCCTTGCCTCACAAAATCAAAGCGACCCCGCTTTGGTGGTGGCGAGAGAATTCTTAGTCGAGTCTTAACCCCCGATATTCATGAGATCTCTTTCGATCATATCTCAATAACGACGATATACCGAGGTAGGTCAACCCCGCTTTGGGTGGTGAGTTGGGTCCGAACAAGGGCTCTTCACCGTCGTTATAATATGGGAGGCAATTCCGACTTGATTTTTGATGTGGGAATAATTTTAAATTAATTCACTTAATTAATTTGGTTTAATTATGGTCTCATCTACTATGTGCATATTACTACGATATCATATAAAGTAAAACATACACAACATTCCGCGCATAAAATAACCGGTATGATCATGGACTTTTCTAGAGTGCGGTTTGAATACAAAGCCCAGCGAAACCGCGGGTCACAAACTAAGGGTATCTATGCAACCGCCAATAGGATCTTTATTCTTTGTCATCGCCAATGGGTTCTTTATCTCTCCTTGGTCTTGAACTTCTTGCTCCATTCTTGTTACATAATAAATAATTACACCCGCCTTTTGAGAGGAACTCGAGGAATGGGATAAATGCAAAAAAGTAAACTAGGTCACGTTCTTCATGTGGCCTAGGACAATTTTCAAAAACCAACATAAAGAAAACATTCCCATCTATCGCATTGGTGAGTCAGCGATCGATCAAAGGTCCATATAATCACATTATATCTACACATCTAATCCATACAATTTTATCTTATGAAAAGATTAAATTCTAATTTTAACTACTACTACTCATGCGTCTTTATTTTATCACATCAAATAATTAAATAACTTTTAATTAATTATATGATTTAACCAAAATTAAAATTAACATTTAATTTTAAATCGATTTCAATTTTAATTAAATTTGAACTATTCAAAATAAAATTAAAATTATAAAGTCTCTATTTGTTTCATTTCCAAAACTAAATTTAGCTTAGGCACCTGCACTTTCCAAAATCAAAATTTTGAAGAAGTTTGCAAGCTAAGCTGTCAAATCAAATATTTGGAAAGGGCACAAGCTACTCCAAATCAAATATTTGGAAAGGCCAAATTATTTTAGTCAGGCACAGCCACTTTCCAAAATCAAAATTTTGGAAGTGGCACAAGCTCAGCTATTCCAAATCAAATATTTGGAAAGGGCGCTGAAGCCTATTCCAAATCAAATATTTGGAAAGGCCAAATAATTTTAGTTTAGGCAGCAGCCACTTTCAAAATCAAAATTTTGGAAGTGGCTGCAAGCTAGCTATATCCAAATCAAATATTTGGAAAGGGCTCAGAGCTATTCAAATCAAAATTTGGAAGGCCAATGTCCATATGGTTTCGATGGTCCAAACTATTTGAACCATTGGTTGGTATATGACACAACTAAACAACGAGATATCTATGCACAATAAAATATCACAAAAGCGAAAAGGTTGATCTCCCCAAAGGAAGAGGAGAGCCGACGGACGGCGACCGAAGGCCACGCCGCCCGCCGCCGCCGCCGCCGCCGAGGATGGGGCGCGCGCCGATCGGCCGACCCCATGAACCCTATATTTTTTTTTGTTTTAACGTTTCGCGATTTAAATCTTGCATCTATCGATTAAATACTACGCATTTAAATTATGCTTATTGCTTAAGCTCGAAGTCTGGCTCCGATACCTTTGTTAGAAATCACTAGTTTAACGCAGTGAATTTAAAATTTTGATTTCCTTTTCTAGATCGTTCTTCGTTTAATGCAATAAACATGTTAAGTAGTTTGTGGTTATACCTTAGATGATCTACAAGATCGTCGCTTTGACCGCCAACGGAGAGTAGTTCAATGCGCAAGCCGTCCACGCGTCCGGCCTCTATCGCTAATCCACACGAACTCCTGCCGGAATCCTCGCTTGGATTTGCTATCGGAAAAACTCCGTCGCTAGACCGGACCTTTTCTTCCCTCACAAACTCACTATGGAGAGCTCTCTATTTTACACAAGAATTATGAACTCTTGCAATTGTGTTGTACAAAAGAGCTTGACACCCATTTCCTTTTATAGAGCAAGTGGCGCCCGTATGTAGTGTGGAGGAGAGAAAACCTTTTTCCAATAAAATAAGGAAAATCAATTAGATTGATTTATCTCTTTAATTATAATATTTTGTCAATATCATATATTGATTATAATTATCTTATTACCATAAATCTATTTTTCCAAAATCAATTAATATCTATATTAATATTATGGCAATATTTATTAATTAAAAAGTGCACAATCCAAGTGTATCTCATACACTCAAAAGTGGCGCCCCTTTAGTCAATAAATTGACTTCGGAATATTCTTTAATTAATATAATTTATATATAATTAATATCTTGTATTTTATTTATTCATAATAAATAAATACCACCATATTAATTTACCACTATAACCTTTATAGTCAGAGATAAACTTTCCTTATTTGGTTATCAACTATAACCGCATTTTAATCCGACTCGATGTTCATATGTGTGTGACCCGATAGGCTTCGAATATGTTGGCCGTAGACACAAAGTGCAATTTACCAAAATGCCCTTTATACTAACGATCACGGGATAGCGTCAGCAACACACCGTGACCCCGATTATCGGAAGAGTCAAAAGCAATGACTACTACCTTTCATGTGAAGCGATTACCGTGTAACTTACAATCCTATCGCTATAATAATATCCATACGATCGTATCTCGAGTGTCAATACATTGACGATCGTATCTTATAATCTGGATATCATGCTCTCTCGGAATAACACATTTACTCCCACTTTGCAAAGATTCTCGAGAGCTAGACATTCCTTATAAGAAGGCCATTTCGGATATTCAATCCCAATCATAGGATACGCGATTCCCGGACGACCAATCATGTATACTCCGCATGCTTCAATATCATACCCAATCACTACCGCATGATCGCCCGTGGTTAGGAGAAATCTCAATAGTGTCAAAGCATGACAATCCACACCGTGATGCCATGAAGACTCGGTCAAAAGGATAATTACACAACCGCCACATAGTGTGACACTTAATGTAAGTGGGTCGATCTAACGTCGCATTCTCTAATACACGTCCACGTCACGGTCCAAGTGTCCCTACACTTCGATAGAGCGAGATCTATCCTACCTTCTAAAAGATAGAAGACATCCAATACGTCTTTAGTCGATTATATCATCAATGTCCCATTTGATAATATGTAAGACTAGAGACATTTAAGTACCAACCTTGTTATAGTGATTAGAGATCTCATCAACCATAATCACTATCATGGTTTCTCTATCACAGATCGATACTAGGGGCGTTACTATATATATACAACAAATAATATGAAGACAAACAATATATAATAACATAAGTGCTTTTATTAATCATAATAAAGTTATTACATGAACTAAATAGATCAGTAAATGACCCGACCGGTCGGATCCGGTCCGACCGATTGGGTTTAGGACACCTTTCAACAATCTCCCACTTGGCCTAAAGCCAATCACCCATATGCCTAAGCCCGTGCAAGTGAACATGTTTCTCATGCTTAGCCCGAGACAATGCCTTGGTTAACGGATCGGCTATGTTATCATCCGTGTGGACTTTCTCTATCTTTACATCTCATCTATCTACTATCTCTAATCAAGTGATAGCGCCGTAGCACATGTTTGGACTTACGATGAGACCTTGGTTCCTTTGATCGAGATATCGCTCCATTATTATCACGATCTGCAGAGGCCTTTGGACCTTGATGGAGGAACCACACCAAGTTCGATAATGAACTTCTTCATCCAAATCGCTTCTTTTGCCGCCTCCGAGGCTGCTATGTATTCGGCTTCCGTTGTAGAGTCCGCGATAGTCTCTCGCTTGGAACTCTTCCACTCCATTTGCTCCGCCCGTTAAGCGTGAAAACAAATCGATTGCGACTTAAAATCGTCCCTTTCGGTTTGGAAGCGGCATCGTGTAACCTCGTAATACCAAATCATTGTTCCGAAAACCAGGAACATATCCCTAGTACGTCTCAAGTATTTAAGGATATTCTTGTGACAATCCGGTGACCATCACCTGGATTGGTGTACCTACTAGTCATACTAAGAAGTGCGAGGCGTGCTGTCTTGTGCATAACATGGCATACATGATGGACCCGATTGCCGAAGCATAAGGGACTTTACTCATTTGTGCCCTTTCCTCCTCTGTCTTAGGACTCATTCCCCTTTTGAGGTAGACCCCACGTGTGACATGGGCGGCAATCCTTTCTTGGATCGCTCCATCTTGAATCTCTTGACATCTTGTCTATGTAGGTGGATTGTGATGGACCAAGCAACCTTTTAGATCTATCTCTATAGATCTTTATTCCCGAGAATATAATTTGCCTCACCCAAGTCCTTCATTGAGAAGTTCTTGGATAACCAAGCTTTGATTGATTGTAACATAGGCACATCATTCCCTATGAAGCGATATGTCATCCACATAAAGCACTAAGAACACAATGGCACTCCCACTAACCTTCTTGTAAACACAGGGCTCATCTTCGTTCTTGATGAAATCAAACTGTTTGATTATCTCATCAAAGCGAAGATTCCAACTCCGAGAAGCTTGCTTTAATCTATAAATGGATCTTTGCGGTTTACACACCATCCTGGCGTCATTGGTTGTGAAACCCTCAGGTGTGTCATATACACTTCCTCAGACGAGGTTCCCGTTAAGGGAAATTTGTTTTCACATCCATCTGCCGATTTCGTAATCATGGTATCTTTGCAATAGCAAGCAAAATTCTAATGGATTTTAACATGGCAACAGGCGAGAAGGTTTCATCATAGTCAACTCCTTGTCTTTGCTTATAACCTTTTGCCACCAACCTAGCCTTGTAGGTGGTCACGTTACCGTCCATGTCGGTCTTTCTCTTAAAGACCCATTTACACCCTATGGGAACTATTCCTTCAGGCGGATCAACTAAGTTCCAAACTTGGTTGTCTTTCATGGATTCCATTTCTGAATTCATGGCTTCTAGCCATTTCTCTTTGTCATGCCTTAATAGCACTTCCTCATAAGTTCTAGGGTCCTCATCTTCCATGAGATACACGCCAGTGTACCTTTCGGGTTCACGGCGTTCCCTGGTGGATCTTCGAGGTGCTAGTGTGTCCACGGTAGAGGCTGGTGTCACATCTGTGTGTGGCAAGTCCTCTACTTCCATCAACTGACTATTATCCGTAAGTGGTTCTCGAATTTCTTCAAGATCAATTTTACTCCCACTGACCCTATCCAGAATAAACTCTTTCTCCAGAAAGTGGCCATCCTGGCAACAAACACCTTTTGTTCCTCAGGATGGTAAAATTGGTACCCTTTGGTTTCCCTAGGATATCCCACAAATAGACATTTGTCGGACACAGGCTCTAATTTGTCGGGCATCATCCGCTTCACGTAAGTCGGACAACCCCAAGGTTTTAGATGACCTAGGCTCGGTTTTCTCTTAGTCCATACCTCGTATGACGTAGAGTCAACCGTCTTTGATGGAACTCGGTTCGAGTGTATAGGATGCGGTTTTAGAGCATACCCCAAAATGATTTTGGAAGAAGCTGCGTAGCTCATCATGGATCGCACCATGTCCAACAAGGTGCGGTTCCTCCTCTCGAACACGCCATTCATCCGTGGCGTTCGGGAGGAGTCCATTGAGTAGAATCCCATTCTCCTTCAAATAATCTTGAAACTCTCCATCTAGGTATTCTCCGCCTCGATCGGATCGAAGTGTTTTGATTTCTTTACCCAGTTGTTTCTCCACCTCACTTACGAATTCCTTGAACTTTTGAAGGCTTGATTTAAACTTCATTAAGTATATATAACCATAGCGAGAATGGTCATCGGTGAAGGTGATAAAATAAGAGTATCCTCCTTTGGCTTGAATTGACATTGGGCCACACACATCGGTATGTATGAGCTCAAGCAATTCATTGGATCTTATCCCTTTGCCCTTTGAAAGGTGACTTTGTCATCTTGCCAAGTAAACAAGCTTCGCATGTATCAAGCGATTCGTAATCGAATTGATCCAACATTCCATCTTTATGGAGTTTGGAAATGCGATTCTTATTTATATGGCCAAGTCTACAATGCCATAAGTAGGATTCATTCAAGTCATTTGTTTTGGCTTTCTTGTTATTTATATTAAGAACGTCAACATTCATATCTAATATATAGAGACCATTGCTAAGTATGCGATTACCATAAAAGATTCCATCACGTGAAAAGAACAACATTTATTCTCAAGCGTAAAAGAAAATCCATCAACATCTAATGCGAGAAATAGAAATAATGCTCTTCGTAGGCGGGAACAAAATAATGATTATTAAGTTCTAGTACTAGCCCTTTGGGCAATGAAAGAAAATAAACTCCTACGGCCCGGTAGCGAAGAACACTTGCTCCATTTCCAACGCGTAGGTCCACCTCTCCTTTCCTCAGATCTCTAGTTCTTCTTAGTGCCTGCATATTCGTACAAATATGAGAACCACAACCAAGAATTATGAACTCTTGCAATTGTGTTGTACAAAAGAGCTTGACATCCATTTCCTTTTTATAGAGCAAGTGGCGCCCCATATGTAGTGTGGAGGAGAAGAAAACCTTTTTCCAATAAAATAAGGAAAATCAATTAGATTGATTTATCTCTTTAATTATAATATTTTGTCAATATCATATATTGATTATAATTATCTTATTACCATAAATCTATTTTTCCAAAATCAATTAATATCCTATATTAATATTATGGCAATATTTATTAATTAAAGTGCACAATCCAAGTGTATCTCATACACTCAAAAGTGGCGCCCTTTAGTCAATAAATTGACTTCCGAATATTTCTTTAATTAATATAATTTATATATAATTAATATCTTGTATTTTATTTATTCATAATAAATAAATACCACCATATTAATTTACCACTATAACCTTTATAGTCTGTGAGATAAACTTTCCTTATTTGGTTATCAACTATAACCGCATTTTAATCCGACTCGATGTTCATATGTGTGTGACCCGATAGGCTTCGAATATGTTGGCCGTAGACACAAAGTGCAATTTACCAAAATGCCCTTTATACCTAACGATCACGGGATAGCGTCTGCAGCAACACACCGTGACCCCAATTATCGGAAGAGTCAAAAGCAATGACTACTACCTTTCATGTGAAAAGATTACCGTGTAACTTACAATCCTATCGCTATAATAATATCCATACGATCGTATCTCGAGTGTCAATACATTGACGATCGTATCTTATAATCTGGATATCATGCTCTCTCGGAATAACACATTTACTCCCACTTTGCAAAGATTCTCGAGAGCTAGACATTCCTTATAAGAAGGCCATTTCGGATATTCAATCCCAATCATAGGATACGCGATTCCCGGACGACCAATCATGTATACTCCGCATGCTTCAATATCATACCCAATCACTACCGCATGATCGCCCCGTGGTTAGGAGAAATCTCAATAGTGTCAAAGCATGACAATCCACACCGTGATGCCATGAAGACTCCGGTCAAAAGGATAATTACACAACCGCCACATAGTGTGACACTTAATGTAAGTGGGTCGATCTAACGTCGCATTCTCTAATACACGTCCACGCATACCCAAGTGTCCCTACACTTCGATAGAGCGAGATCTATCCCTACCTTCTAAAAGATAGAAGACATCCAATACGTCTTTAGTCCGATTATATCATCAATGTCCCATTTGATAATATGTAAGACTAGAGACATTTAAGTACCAACCTTGTTATAGTGATTAGAGATCTCATCAACCATAATCACTATCATGGTTTCTCTATCATGATCGATACTAGGGACGTTACTATATATATACAACAAATAATATGAAGACAAACAATATATAATAACATAAGTGCTTTTATTAATCATAATAAAGTTATTACATGAACTAAATAGACTGTAAATGACCCGACCCGGTCGGATCCGGTCCGACCCGATTGGGTTTAGGACACCTTTCCAACAAATATATGGTACTACACGCATCCAAGGCGTAAGTGAGGATGCTATTAAACTGAAATTGTTCCCATTTTCTCTAAAGGGAGAAGCTAAAGAGTGGTACAATTCTCTCCCCGCTGAATCTATTACCACCTAGGATGAACTTGAAAAAGAGTTCTTGACTCAATACTTCCCACCTTCAAAAACAGCCCTGTGTTTAAACGACATATTCACTTTCTACCAGAAAGAGAATGAATCATTTTTCGATTGTTGGAAAAGATTCAAGTCTCTGCTTAGAAAGTGTCCCCACCATGGCTTGCCACTGCAAAGTCAAGTCAACACTTTCTTTAGTGGATTGACCGAGCTTACAAAAGGCATGGTCAATAGTTCATCTGGTGGGGCGTTTTTGAAGAAAACGCCTGATGAGGGGTGGGCACTGTTCGAGGACATTTCCAAATACAACTATGCCCCCTCTTATCAAGCCATTCAAGCTCCTCCTCCTCCTAAGGTTGAGGAAGTCAACATGCAAAGTTTGATCGCCCATGCTCTGAAGCGGATGGCAACTTCTCAAATTTCGAACAGGCAATCAACTGCTTTTCTTTTCCACGTAACCCTCGGGTTCTATATTGTGAAAGTTGTTGTCGACCGCCACATGATTGGCGAGTGTCAATTCAATACCCCGCACCTTATCAAGTGAATGTTGTTCATGATCATGGGCGAAGATAATCAAGTCACATGTCAAAATTGTGACGAGGTGGGGCACACATCTAGATTCTCGGTCCTATGAACGGACGAGAATCTTTCAAGTAAATGCATTTATGGCGAGAATAATCTCCAAAACCAAGGGTTCAATCAATCTTCAAGTTTCAATCCAAATTCTAATTTTAATCGAATCAAAACTTCACTTGAAACCCTGGTTTTCCTCGGAAACAATTCCAATTTCTCCAATTCTAATCAAAGGTTCAATCGAATTGGCCCGCCAATTCTAGTCTTGCTGTCCAAAGTCGGCCCAGCCAGCCCTATTCTCAAAATTTCCAAAACTCTCAAGGCCCCTCCCAAACTAACAATCTTGAAGCTAAATTGGAGGAGCAAAATAAAAGTATCCAACTCCTGATGACTACAAATAAAAACCTTGAGAGGCAAATCGGGCAACCTGGTTTGAGCAGTTAGCTTTCAGACCCCCAGGGCAATTGCCCAGTTTCACTGAGAAAAATCCAAAGGGTGGTCAAGTTGATCAAACCGACGTGAACAATGGCCAATGTATTGACCTCGTACCATCAATTCCATACAGAGAGGAGGCGGTGCAATGAATCTAAGCGGTACTCAAGTTAGTGGTCCTTCCCACCAGGGAACCACCAGCCCCTCCTCGCCATTGTAAAAGGGGAGAGGGAAGCCGAGCACCTACACTCCCTTGGCCGAAGAAAATACTCGGTGGTGAGCCCACGAGAGGTGAAAAAAATGGAAGTCCTCGGTGGTGATCCACGAGGAGTGAAGAATCAAGTGTAAGTCGAGGGTGATCCACGACTAATAAAAGATTGAAAAAGCTATTCGGTGGAAAGATCTGTAAGACAAAGCTGTCAGTGCATCTTCGAAGAAAGTCTTTTCGGAGAATGATCTGAAAAAGCTTCTATTTCCACCGAGAAAGAGCAACATCCCTTTGAGTGAAGATAAGAAGTATGAAAAGGTGTTGAATCTCTTGAAAAATACTCAGGTAAATCTTCCATTATCCGAGGTCTTGGTTGAAATGCCTAAGTATACAAAATTTATCAAGGATGTTGTTTCTTCGAAAAGGAAGTTGTCGGACATGGAGAGGGTGATTGGTGAGGATTGTTCAATGATCAATTATGAAAACCTACCAACCAAGAGAGGTGACCTGGAAAGTTCGTACTTACAAAGTGTTAATGGGAGGCCTGGTCTCCCTAACTCTTTGTGTGACTGGGTGCATCTATAAGCCTCATGCCATTGTCTCGTGTGTAAGCAATTTGGTTTAATTGATCTTCTAGAACCAACTACCATGAATTTGCAATTACCGATAGATCTTCTAAGAAAGCGGCGGGAATCTTAAAAGGCGTACTAGTTCAAATCGATGATTTACCTTTCCCGTTGGTGAGTACGTCTGAGACATTGAAAAAGATGAAAATGTCCCCACGATTCTTGGAAGACCTTTTCAGATACTGACTAGAGCCCTCATTGATCTGCGATGGTGGGCGAAGTGACGATCCGTGTTGGTGATCAAGAGGTAAGCTATAATGTCTCCAAATCCATTCAAATACCTCCGGTCCTCCAACCGGTTTTTCCATTGAGGATACGTCGATGACTTCGATGATTTGATGGAAAAGCAAGTCATGATCATGTTATCGAAATGAGTATGAGCGTGGTTGATAATTTGAATAATCATGGTGTGGTCGATCAGAGCGATTAGAAGTGAATTTGAGGATGAGTTGTTGAAAGGAGAAGCTTTGGCGGTGGGACCACTAAGTAAGCTCATTGATGTTGACTTGAAAAGTGGAGATCTTAAGTCAAGTTTAGAAGACCCCTGCAGATTTGGTGTTGAAGCCGTTGCCTAAACATCTTAAGTATGTGTTTTAAGAGAAGGTGACAAGCTTCGTTTGATTATATCCGCCAAGTTGTCTCGTTTAGAGGAAATGAAATTAATCAACGTCTTGAGGAAAACGAAAAAGCCTTTGGGTGGCAAGTAGGAGATATCGAGAGGATATCTCGACATCTGTATGCATAAGATCAAGACTAATGAGGGTGCGAAATGTGTTAAACTGACCCGGAGGAGGCTCAACCTCATATGCAAGAGGTGGTTAAGAAAGAAATCATCAAACTTACGGACATGGGAATTATTTATGCCATCGCCGATAGTGAATGGGTTTCCCGACTCGGAGTAGTTCCCAAGAAAGGTGGAATTACGATTGAGAAGAATGAGAAGGAGAGGAAATAGCATTGAGGCTTGTCACCGGTTTCTGAGTGCAGATCGATTATCGTAAGCTCAATGAGGTAACCATGAAAGACCATTTCCCTTCCTTTCATTGATCAAATGCTTGGCGTCTGGCGGGACACGATTCTACTCGCTTCTGGATGGATATACAGGATACTTCCGAGATACCCATTGATCCGGTGACCAAGAAAAGACCACTTTCACCGCTTATGGTACATTCGCCTCACAGCGAATGCCATTTGGTCTCTGCAATGCCCAAGCTACTTTTCAAAGATGTATCTTTGGCTATCTTTGACGGGCTAGTAGAAAAGTGTATGGAAATCTTTATGGACGATTTTTCGGTCATTGGTCGATCTTCGACGATTGTCTTGACAATCTAGATCAAGTGTTATCCGGATGTGTGGAAAAAACTTAGTGCTCAATTGGGAAAAGTGCCATTTCATGGTTTGACGAGGAATAGTTCTTGGCCACAAAATCTCCGCCAAAGGTATAGAAGTTGTGAGGGCAAAAGTGGAAGCCATCGAGAAGATGAGTTATCCTAAGAATGTGCGTGAAGTAAGAGGCTTTCTTGGACATGTCGGTTTTATAGAAGATTCATTCAAGACTTCTCCAAGATAGCCAAGCCCCCTGTCTACTTTACTTAAGGAAGGCGTTGAGTTCGATTTTGACGAGGATTGCAAGCAAGCGTTTGAGGAGCTTAAGGACCGTTTAATCTCTGCTCCAATTCTTATATCGCTCGATTGGAATCTACCTTTTGAGCTTATGTGCGACGCATCAAACTATGCGATTGGTGTTGTTCTAGGACAAAAATCAAAAGGAAATTCCAGCCAATCTATTACGCTTGATCCACACATTGAATCCTCTCAAGTTAACTATACTACTACCGAAAAGGAATTATTGGCCGTAGTCTTTGCTATGGACAAGTTTCGTGAGTTACTTGTTAGGAGCTCAAGTGATTGTGTGGGTGATCACGCCGCTGCTGCGGTATCGATGACTAAGAAAGAGGCCAAACCGTGCCCTCTTTGCATTGATATCGACCTACAAGAGTTTGACGTTCAAATTAAAGACAAAAAGGGCAGTGAAAACGTCGTGGCGGATCATGTCTCACGAATGTTGAATGAGGAAAAGGATGACCCTGACGATATAGATCTTTAATTTCCTCTGGAGAATATCATGCTTATCAACGGTTGTCCTCCTGATGTTCCATGGTATTCTTCCATTGTCAATTACCTTCATTCCCGATATCTCGATCCAGAATTGTCCTATCAGGAGAAGAAAAAGTTCTTCTCTGATTTGAAATCTTTCGTTTGGGATGAACCTTATCTTTTTAAGATCTGTAAAGATGGTCTGCTTAGGAGATGTGTTCCGGAATCTGAGCAGCGCGATATTATTGAGCAGTGCCACAGTGGACCCACTGGAGGTCATTTTGGTCCTTGGAAAACCGTGGCTAAGATCTTCCAATCCGGTTTCTATTGGCCCACGATCTTTAAAGATACAGAAGCTTTCTGCAAAGCGTGTGATAGATGCCAAAGAACCGGTACTCTGACAAGGCGTTTCGACATGCCTTTGAAACCCATCTTAGAATGCGAAGTCTTTGATGTATGGGGTATCGATTTTATGGGACCGTTCCCATCATCTTGTGGTAACAAATTCATCTTAGTCTGCGTGGATTACGTGTCGAAATGGGTGGAGGCTCAAGCCACTCCTCACAATGATCATAAGACGGTCATGAAATTCTTAAAGAAGAACATCTTTGTGAGATTTGGATGTCCACGTGCCTTGATCAGTGATGAAGGGACACATTTCTGCAACCGACCCCTAGAGAAAGTTCTTGAAAAGTATGGTGTTCGTCATAAGACAGGCACACCATATCACCCGATGACTAGTGGTCAGGTTGAAAGAAGCAACCAAAGCATTAAGAAAATCCTGGAAAAAACGGTCAATGATCATAGAAAAGGCGGAGTTTGAAATTGGATGATGTACTATGGGCATCTGAAACGCCTATAAGACTCACTATGGGTACATCTCCACATCAAATGGTTTATGGTAAGCCATGTCATCCGCCAATCGAGTTAGAGCATAGAGCTTATTGGGCTACAAAGTTTCGAACTTTGATTCCCAATCTTGTGGTAGCGTCGACCGCAGCAGATTGCATGAGTTGGACGAATCGGACTCCAGAGCCCTCTGAAAGCGCCGGGATCGGCAAAGATAAGATGAAACTCCTCCATGACGCCAAGATTAAGGAGAGAGAATTTCAAGTCGGGGAACAAGTCCTTCTGTATAATTCCAGGCTACATCTGTTTCCTGGAAAGTTAAGGACACGATGGTCCGGTCCCTTTGAGATTCTCCAAATTATTCCTGGAGGCGTGTTAGAACTACGAGGTTATGGTGACCAACCGTTTCGAGTAAATGGTCAAAGGTGTAAGCACTACATTGGTGAACCCAATGAAAAGCCTTTGATTGTTCGTTTCCTCGATATCCTCGGGTGTGGTACTAAGGAAGTCGAAGAATTTGATGAGTTTTCACCCGACCTGTTTTCAGAGGATGCCGGTAGTGGTCGATCTGAAGAAGTTCTAGCTGGTAGTTGGGATATGGAAGAGTATGAGAGGGAGCGTCAGTTGAAACGTCATCAGAAGACTCAGAAGAATAAGAAGTCAACCATGGGGAAGTTTAAACGTGTTTGGAAAGCTATCAAAGATTTCACCCCGTGTGTTAAGTCTTTGTTTGCGCACCGAACCATCGACCCAAGTCTAAACGAGGTAGTGGTGGGCGAAAAGTTAAATGGCTTTGATCCAGTGAGCTTTTAACATGTCGAGCTAACGACATTAACCAATAAGCGCCACTGGGGGCAACCTAGATATCGTTATATTAGTTGTTTTTGTTTTATGCTTTTGTAGTTTTAGTATTTAAGTTTAGTTTACTAAGTTTTGCTTTTGTTTATATCATCGCTGGCTTAGTTGTGCTTTCTAGATATGGATTTTGAGTTCTACCGGAAGAGTTACCTTTCCTTAGGAGGATCCCACTTCTCACTGTAGATGACGGACCGGGAGGGACTATAGTTTTGCACGTAGACTTTGATATTAGTACCCGCATCAAGACTGTCACCTATGTTCTTATTGTTCCCCGATGTTCGGGAGGTGGAGACTTTACTCTTGAGGAGTTGCAGGCGGCTCAGGGCGTCCGTACACAATCTGAATGATCCGATCTTTGACAGATTTAGCGCTAGTCTTTGCAAAGTGAACATTTTCGAGGTGTTGATGTAGTATTTGGTGAGGACCTGGGTTTGCGGGGAAGAGTATGACTTCCCTCCGGCGATTGACATGCTCCGCCGTCTTATCCGGGTGGTGGATTGGTCGGAAATTTACGATGACTAGCGTTGTTAGGTTGTTTCGTCGAGCAAACGACGTAAAACAAAAGCGCCGGTGGGAGGCAACCCACTATTTTCTATTGTTTTTACCTATTTCTAGTGATCTTATGTAATTCGTCGTTTTCATTTGTATTTTTGAAGTTTTATTTAAGTTTAATGAGAAAATGCAAATTTGAATTTAAGCAATATGAAATTTTATAATTTTTTGCTTTTTCGTCTTGGACGCCCGTCCAGAAGTCTGGACGTCCGTCCGCCATGACCAATTCTTGAACGAGCGTCCACTATCCCTGGACGTCCGTCTGGAATTCTCCCTCCAATCCTGTATGTAATTTGAACGCTTGGACGAGCGTCTGATACACTGGACGCCCGTCCAGTTCATATGTTCTTCACTGAACGCCCGTCCACTGAGTTGGACGAGCGTCCAGACCCTGCCTATATATACCCCCTCAACCCATGAACATTCACTTTTTCAGAATTTCAAATCGCAAAAACCGACTCTTCGACCTCCTTTGCCCTAAAATCTTCGTTTCTATACCAAATTGGGCGATTTAAAGTCCCACAAGAAGCTCTCAATCCCTTCTTTTCGATTTTCCACTCCAAATCCTCCAACAAACGCCCATTAATTCGATTCAGTGGTATACTTGGTCCGACTTTTTTGAGGAAAAATCCGATTTTTGGGTTCAATTTGGCTTTGTTTGGACGTCTAATCCGTTTCATCATCATCCCATCATCTTATTTGGTAAGTTTTTATCAACTTTTCTTAGGTTATTTCACGTTTTTTTTGAGTTCAATTTTCGAGTAGACTCTTTTCTATATATTCTCCCTTATTTGTTTTTTTCTTGTTGTGTTCTTTTCTTGTTGTGCTGGTGATTTGGGATGTTGATGGATGATGTTGGATGGGCTGCATTGTGGTCTGTTGTGGTTTGGTGTTGGATTGTTTGGGAAATCCCGTTTGGATGATAAACGGGTGGTTTTGTTTGATTTTGGGATTGGGTTTGTTGTGTGTAGCTTTAGTTCATCATGGTCCATAAGAATAAAGTGGTTAAGAGGCATGGTAAGGATGTGGCCGGGAGTCCGGAAAGACAGCGTAAGGATTTTGATCCCAACCTAATCGATCCAAACCGAGGTGTTAGCATTAGAGAGCAACCTCCCAGGGCCACCCAAACTAGGGCAACTTTGAGGATGAGCCTACCTCGGGTGCCGAGACGGATGATGATATTCCATTAGTACGGATGCCAGGGCTCACCGAGGTGGAGGATCATCTAGGGTTGAGGAAGTTGTGGATGCTACTCGGGAGGAGGAACCGGTGAGCCTAGAGGTGCACAACCTAGGAAGAAAGCGAAGATCTGTAGCCCCATGCCTATGCCTCGTAGATTTGTGAATCCCAGAGCCCACGACGCTTATACCAAACATTATTTCTACAGGACTATGTTGATTGAGAGGGCTACGATGGAGGCTAAGGTAGATCCGGGGTTCGTCAAGTTGTTAAAGGACCGAAATGGGATGCTTTGATGACTATCCACGAGTACCCGAGTACCAACGACTCCCTAGTTCGGGAATTTTATGCTAATTGCTCGGAGACCGACTTGGAGGCGGGAGTGGTTGTATTTCGAGAGGTGGAAGTTCCTTTACGCGGATGTGATTAATCGGAAGTATAACTTGGCGTCTTTTGAGGGTCGGGACTATAAAGAAGAGATCGTTCATAGGCAGAGTACGGGCCAAGATCCTTTGGAGGAGTTGAGGTTGAAAGTTTGCCCGGATGTGGCGTGGACGTTGAGACCGGGAGGAGACCGGAAGGAGTTGGTCACCACTACCTGGACGGAGGACTGGAAAGTCCAGTGTAGGTTCATACAGAGTCGGTTGTTGCCCAAGAACAATCTGACACATTTTCACATCGGTGACCTAGGTATGTTATATGCTTTGACATTTGGATTAAATGTGAATGTGGGACAAGCGTTGTACGATGAGATATCTATCAACCAGAAGGTTTCTACGCGGAGCTTGATTGTCCCTCACCTAATTCACAGTTTGTGTATTGATGCCGGTGTGCCTGAGTATAGAGCGGATCACAAACCGAAGAACCCGAGACCTATATAGAGAGAAAAGGGTAAGTCTTCGGGACATTCTGAGACGGAGGCACCACGTGAGCCTGGTTCTTCTTCGGCACCGCCTCGAGCATCCTCCCGTCCTACTTTATCTCCCTTGATCAGGATGCGGTTGAGCATGGCAAGCAGATTTACGGGAATGGATGGGTGATATTCGGGATACGAACAACATTTTGACAATTGAAGTGTATCAGCGAGGACCGGAAGCCGAGGGACGACAGAATTTTTGATCCAAGCATCGTCAATTATGTCTATTCTGATGAGATCGAGCAGGCCATTGCGGATGTTCTGGAGGGGTCTGAGTCTTCTTCGGATGAGGAGCAGCCTGACTCTACTGCGGGTGGAGCACCTCCGGCTGGTGATTCTGCGGCACCGGGGCAGCCCTGATGTTATGTTTCCATTTTAGATTTTGATTTGTCCTAGATAACGATGGTTGTGTATTATTGATACTTTTCCTTACTTGGTTCGTTGTACTTTTGATATTGCTCTGCTTTTATTTTTCCGATGGATCATGTAAGCCATAAGGCGTCCGTACTTTCATTTCTGCTCTGTTTCAACTTTTGGATGTATTCAATGTTTCATCTTTTGATTTTCTTCATTTTTTTGATATATCCTTTCACTTTTGTATAGTTCCCGATTTCCCGAGATTTTTCCGTGTTTGTCGAGTAGTAAAGGTATATATTTTAGCGGTTTTGTCGAGCTACTTTGTATGGTTCGAGTTCGAATTGTCACTACGTAGGCTCGGCTGACCATCGATTCGAGTATCGATTGAAATCACTAAGTCATTTACCTTTTCTTTCTTTTCTCGCACAACATGAGGACATGTTGATCTTTAAGTGTGGGGGAGGGGAATGATTTGATATGTACCTATACATTTGCTTAATCCGTTATGTTTCTATGCAAATGAGCTAAAATGAGCTAGAATTTTCGAAATTTTCCGACATTTTTGTTTTTTTGTTTTGTCCCGAGTAGGCAATTCAATGCAATGTTCGTTATTTCTATAGTCGTCCAAACTATATATCATATGTTAGATAAGTCAGTTGTTTCACCTGAGATCTATTTTTCACGAGCCATAGTGAACGATGAGCTAATTTATAAAGTTATACCACTTTTTTGACGAGTGATTTTGGTTTTCTTATAAGTCATGTGCTTAGTGCTACGTATATATCTTGAGATTTATGATAGTTTGTATTTAGATCCAAAGTATGTTATACTGTGAATATCTAAGGTTTGAATGTGATAAGTAACACGTAACTTATTGTCAAATGAAAAAGTTGAAAAGTAAATGAAGTAATTGGGTGTGTCGGAAGCTAGTCGATGATTTGAGTGCGATAGGGTATACCACGTATGTCCTATACCACTATGATGACTAAAAGCTCACGACAGTCGGAAGAAGCTGCCTTATTATTGGAGTAAGGTAGGGTATATCTCGAATATCCTATTCTGCTATGACAGGGCAACAGCTCATTCTGATGTGTGTTAAAGTGAAATAGTTAAATCAACTTATATGAAGAATTGGTATGAAATGGATATAAGATCGAGTTATCGCTCTATCTTATCCCCAGAGAGAAGCGATGGATATCTTTGTAGGGATTATCCTATGAGTATTTTGAGAATGGCCCTAGATATATTCTATCATCTTTCTCGGGATATTTTACGTTTGTAGAGTACGTCTTATGAGTGTCATTTATTGCTAGTCTACGAGGGGGTATTAGCTAGTTTTGCTTTGAGTTTCTCAAGTTGGATTTAGTGGAAGTTTTCTATGGCTTTGCACACACACGGTGGTGAACTTCGATTTATTGGATCTATGCTATATGGTGCGAGATGTGCATTTACGTTTGAGCCCTAATTTTCGTTTTGTTTTGCTCGGACGAGCAAAGGCTAAGTGTGGGGAGTTGTTAAGGGTGAATTTATACGATTTATAACGCTATATTTTATGATATTTTCCCTCATATTCGTATAAATTGCATGAGAAACGAGTGTTTAATGGAAGTATTGAGTAAATGAGGTTTTTAACGAGTTAATCGCAAAATAGGTTAATTTTGTTGTTTTAATGGTGATTTTATGATTATTTGGATGATATTACATTTTGCGATGTTTTGATGTGTTATAGATACATATTTGAGGCTCAAGAGATGATCAAAGAAGATAAAAGGCGAATTTTATGATGAAGAAGAGATAATGATGGATTTGGATTGAATTAAAAAGAGATAGAGATGAGGCAATCAAGTTTTCAAAGTCACCGAATGGCGTCCAAGTCCCGCCCGAGTGGACGGGCGTCTACCATTCAAGCGGGCGGCCAGGATGATATTTTTGATTCGAGTTTGGATGAAATTTTTGGGACGAGCGTCCAATTTAAAGAAGGACGGGCGTCGATCATGACTCGGCCCGATTCGAAGTTTGTATGGAAGAGTGGGACGGGTGTTCAAGGATTTAGGACGGGCGTCATGAGCCGACTTAGCTAAACCGACTTGAAAATCTATATATATGCGGCAGTTTCTCAACCCTAGATATACCAATTACAATATACTCGAAACCCTAATCCAGGGGCGGCTTAGGCTGCGGTTTTTACCAGTTTTCATCAACTTTTATGTTCTTAAATTCTTAGATTAGATTAGCTAATTTTTATGTCTTTCTATACAATTCGAAGCTTCAAGAGGATGCTAAGAGGCTAGACCTCCATTGAACGAGCGTTGTGAAGCCGTCCGATCAACAATTCAGTTTCTTTTTGTGATTATTTTGTGAGTATCTATTACGAGTTGTTTCTTTTATCATGCTTTATGTTGTTATTGCAAATTTATATCGAAAGATGTTTGCTTTGTTGATCGTTTATTTGATGAAAATCATGTTAGACTTTAGATCACCATGATAAAGAATAGATATTTGATCTAAGTAACGAAAGTTATTAGGTTAGAAACGTTTAAAGTTTACACCTTTGGTTAGAAAAGCGTTAGTCTTTAGATCGAAAGATAGAGATTAATAGACGAACTTGCCAAAGAAATTAGGGTTCATACCTTTGATCAGGTGAATCACAACTTGATTAGTAATCACGAAATAATCTGAATTGAAATTGAATGTTGATAGGATAGGTGGATCAATTGCTTGTTCGTTCGTAACTTATTGATTTAAAACTCCTTGAATTTGAATTGTTTAGCTTAGTTAGTCTTTTATTGCATACTAGGTTTAGTTTAGTTTAAGTTGGTTCGAAACTATCTTTCCTGGTTTTAGGTCATTGATCTTCTGTCCAGTTTATGTTATTGTTATCTTTCTTGTGAATTATTTACTGTTTTCGTATATGTTTAGTTTTAGTAATCGTGACATAGGTTAGTTAGTTAAACAAAAACTAGGATCACCAATCGTTAGTTCCCCGTAAGATCGACCCGGTATCAACCTCTTTACTACGATCCTTGCACTTGAGGTATATCGGATTATAAATATTATTACTTGTTAATAAAATCTGTGACACTAAACCATAAAACGGCCCACGGATCCCTATTCAGGTCCGTCCGGCAGCCGTAGCGGCGGACAAGGCCTTCAGCCACGGTCCACAAAGCATGAGCCAAATCGGGACCGCGGGATAATGGCGCCGCCATATGCTCTCAAAACACCAAGTAGCGCGAAGAGAGGCTAGGGAGCCGACTCATTGGTTCCGAGGCTATTAAGTCCGCCAGTGACTCGAGCCCGCGATACAAAGAAGAGCAAGCTACAACTCAAGGGTAACATGACAGAGACCGAGTTAATGGACAAGTGTAGTGAGTCCGCTCCATATCGGCACCGAAAGATGGTCTTTAGCTGGGTCGACGTCGCATTGTACTTAACTACGTCGTTTTGTCATTAGGTAAACCCTAATTTGTAGCTTGCCTATAAATAAAGACTCAAAGTAACATTTTACACAAGTTCATTAATACAAAACATAGACAAACTCTGTCAAGTTTACTACTGCATTTGTTCTTTACTTTGCACCACCGTGAATCCCTAATCACCACCGTGCACCACCAGTGATCGCACACTTTTATAGTCAGATATCCAGCACAAATCCACCGTTATTTATCCGTGATAATTTCGACATTATCAATTAATTATTATTCGAGTCGAGTATTAGACGAGTTGAGTTTGATCTTCTCGTATTTTATACAAAAATTAAAGTGATCTAAAAAATAATCGAGTTTGCGAGCCGAGTAACCGAGTCTAGTTATATCAAGTACTTAACGAGTCGAATTCAATTTTGTCTTTTAATAACTCGATCGAGTTTGAGTTTGAGTTCAAGCTCGAGTTTTTTATTCAAGTCGAGTCGAGCCCTGATGAGTATCGGCTCGGCTCGGTTACAGTGCTTAGTGCATATACAAACGAAAATGATTACAAAATAAAAAAATAAAATAAAAGATGATTACAAACCCAGGTCCCGTTTGGTTTCGGACTGGACTGGATCCATTTGGATCAAACTTAATATTTTATTCACCCACTATATTATTTACTATTATTTTAATATTTCTCTCACCAATCATTTCACGATCAACAAATAAAATAATATTAATCAATTCATTTTATTCACCACCTACACTATTCAACCATTACTTTATCAATATAATATTTCTCTCACCAATCATTTCACCAATCATTTCTTCATCAACACAAATTTTAATACAACATTTCAACCTTATAATCATTACTTTATATTATTTTATTTTATTTTCTCTCTCATGACTCAAATGAATCCAGTCCAGTCTGAAACCAAACGGAGCCTTCTGGTTTGGCTTCATTATGGAGTTTGGCTGAATCCATCCATCACTCAACAGTGTAGTAAGTTATAAAATGGCGAGGGAAAGGGGTGAGCTAGTCTACAAGTTTTACAGAGCATTGACCTATGGCTTATCGCCGGTGATGAATTTATACGTCCGGTGGCGGAAATACCGAGGCCTTGAGCACCCCGAGCGGTGGCGTGAGCGTCTCGGTCGACCATCTCTTCCGCGGCCTGCTGGTCCTCTCGTGTGGTTTCACGCGGTATCTCTAGGTTAAGCTCTATTAATTTTTCTTTTCTTTTTTCTTCCACTTCTGTTGTTTGGATTCTTATGGTTTACCTTGTATCCTATTTTGTTTTTTATTTCGTGTAGGTGAAGGATTATCGGCGATTCCGGTGATCAAATGCTGTGCAAATAGGCGGCCTGATGTAACTGTGTTGATGACGTCCACTACAATGTCTGCATTGTAAGTCCTGTTCAATCATTTAATCTGGCTGTGTGTTTCACTGATTTGTCGTTTATTTTAGTTTAAGCAATAGTAAGTATAAGCTAGGAATTCGTAGCAGCATTTGCTGTTAGTTCGGCTCTAACTATTGGTGAGTTAGAATTCCAGCATTTGTTGTTTTGCTTGTTTTGCTGCACTACTGAGCTTCCTGCTCTTCATTCTAACCTTGGTTACCACATACTTGTACTTGTAACATAAGCCGTCGTTATTTTTTCTTTGTAACATAAGCTTGCTCTTCATAACCCCCTTTTTTTGGTTATTTATATTTTTGGTCTTTTTTGCAGTGAAGTGATAAAGAACCGACTTCCAGGAAACGTCGTGTACCAGGTATTTTTAGTTTCTTTTTCTTCCACATGGGCTACAGTTCAAAATTTATATAAGACCATTGAAGAAGTTGAATTTCGCTTGGTTTATTGTTGATTTACTTACTTAGCTTTTACAATTGAAAAGGACTTTTGCAATTCAGAACCAATTAGCATCTTTTTCAAGGTTTGATTGTCAAGAACTACAGAACAACAACTCTTCTGTCGATTGTCTGTCGTTTGTTTAAGGATCTCTTTTCTTTCTATGAGCAAGTGGTTGTGGAATTTTGAATCTATTCTTGGTTTTTCAGCTATTTATCAGTTAATTTTTTTCATACATTATATCTGGTAGTGGATTTAAGTTACAGTAGGTGCAAGCATCAACTTAGTCAAAGGGTCATCTCCTTTTGACCCTTTATGCCTGCATTAATTTGGATTACCATTTTATTTTGTAGGAGAACAGGAAATTCGCTCTATAGGAAGGAGAGACTCCTTATGTTAGTGCAGGTACCGGTTTCTTTAGTGATAGTTTTAGAACGGGTGGGAGAAAAATGATTTTGTTACATTGGAAGGGAAGTTCAACTTAGGCAGTGAAATAAAAGATGGAATTCTAGGACTCCTATATGCAAAAACTTGCTTACAAAAGCATAGGTTCCTTTTTTTTAATGTTGGAAAATTTCTTTTTAGTTGCATAATAGACTCACTTTCTCTTTGTATTTTCCTTTGTTTAATTCCCTGGAGTTAAGTTTGGGTATCAATCGACTCGGGTATATTTCACGAAACATCTTGTTTGATGTCATTTGCAATGATCTGTATGTGCAAGAAATGATGATGTAGTAATTGACGTTTGTTTATGTTTTATCCATGAAGGGTTGAGACCAAACCATATTAAGTACCGACTACCAAGGCTTTGGTTTCTCTTTGCAAATTTTATTTGCTAGACTCTAGAGAATCCTTGTACGCTGTACCATTAAGTTCTGTTTTACCCTTCTTTGTTAGGTTTAACGTGGATAACTTTACCGTGAACCAGTTTGCTCCACTTGATACGCCTGTTGCGATAGAAGCTTTTCTTAGTTACTGGAAGCCGACTGCAATTGTGCTCATGGAGAGTGAGCTTTGGCCAAATCTCATCATGAGCGCCGCAAAAGATGGTGTAAGTAATCTCTTCTGATAATAAACTAAAGACCGTCCCGTTTTGGTGATCAATGCGTTTGGTTTGCAGTGACAGTTTACCATTCAAATTGAGAGATTTTACCCTTCTGATAGTCTTAAGCTTTTTACAGATTGTGCTGGCTTTGCTAAATGCACGGATTTCTACTGAATCTTTCAATCGGTGGTCGCTACCATTAGCTTTTCACCTGGTTTCATTTCTCCTATCCAAATTTACATTGATTGCTCCGTTGGTATGTTCTTGTTTTCTTTATATATAAACTCTTTATGTACTTTTTCCGACTATTGTCAATTTCCGCTAATCATATTTATGTCGATATTCTTTTAACATCTGCTGCAGAGCAATGAGCAAGCAATACGGTTTCAGTTGCTTGAAGCTCCTCCATTTGCCATCAACTTTTCTGGTGACCTAAAATATGGTAAACACTAAACACATTAACAGAAAACGTTGTGATCGTCTTGGGTCTATTGCTTTTTGGCGTTTGATAAATAAAGAATATATCTATAATGTTGTTCTTGAACCTTTGTTTTTTAGCTTGAAAAAGTTATGGACTTCTTACGAATGACTATGGAAAAAATTAAAAATTAAAATAAAATATTAGAATACAATCGTTGTAAAATGGTTGTACCATGTGACATGCATCATACCCTTCTAATTTTACTCTCTTTCACTTAGTAGGTGTGTATTATGTGAAAGAGAGTAAAAATGAAAGGGTATGATACATGCCACTTGGTACAACCATGCTACTACCGTTGTAGCATAAAATCTCTCAAAATATTATTAGAAAAATGTGTTATGTTTTAGCCTGTACTTTTACCTTGTAGTGGTTGACGGTTCTGACATATCTGAAGAGAAAATGAATAGCATGAAACAACTAAAGGAACACCTTTCTCTGAGAAAGGTGTGGATGGCTGCTTCTTTACACCGAGGCGAAGAAACGAGTAAGTACTAAATCCCAAATTAAACTTATTTCATTCATTCTTGTTATATTCTAAACTATTTATTTACTTTTTCAACACATTTCTCTGAGGAAATGAAGGGAACATGACTATGGATAGAAGTTCTAAATGTTTTGTAGTAGTACAATTTAATCGTATGTTTTTATTTGAAGTACACTTCGTGTTTAAGTTGGTTTTTCGATAATAATATGCAGCAATGATTGAAGTTCACAGAGTTCTAAAGGAAATTCATCCTGATTTACTCACCATTATGGTGCCTCGGAATCCACAGCATGCACAAGAAATTGCACTGGTAAAAGTTTCATGGTTAGTTTCAAGTTATTTTTTGGTCTATACTTCAAGATAAGTCAGAGATTACAAAATACATTCCTTTCGGAGTTTGCATTATCTTTTTTTTTATTTTATACATTATCAATTTGCGATTGTGAGTATAATTCAGCTTCTTTCGTGAAGTTGGTGTGTAATTTGCTGATACACTTATGCAGGAACTTCAGAAACAAGGGATCAATGTAGCTTTAAGGTCTCGAAATGAACTGATTTTGCCTGGGACCAGTGTATATATTGTTGATACGATAGGTTTGTCGTAGTTATCAAATCCACTTTTTCTTGCTATGTGTTTCAATTCTAAGTACGTAATCTCTACTTAAATGTGTAAAACACATAATCTGTATGTGTTATAGCGTTTCTGATGCATTTCACTATGATAGAGATTTTATAAAATAGAAAGAAAAAGAAAATCGTGAGTCTGTAAAATAGAGAATATGTTTATTATATCTAATAGCATTCGTTTTATGCCGTTATTGTCTTAATTTTTTGAAATATCTATGTAGGTGAACTAAGGGACCTCTATAGATTAACGCGGATAGCAGTGATTGGTGGTTCTTTCATACCTGGTTCAAATGGCCACAACATATCTGAAGCTGCTAATGCTGGTTGTGCCATTTTGACAGGTTAAATTTGTAATTTAGACACGTTCACGTTACGGTCTCTTTCATTCTAATATCGTCTTGTAGTTCATGTAACATTCATGTTTTTTTAGGTCAATACATTGGCCATTTCTACCACATGGCAAGAGACATGCAACGTTTGAATCCTTTATCAGTTTTACAGGTCAGGAAAACCATGTATTTTTTGTCTGAGCCATTTTTTTTTTACCAAACTATGTTTGTATATTTTCTGTGTATTTGGTCGTGTAGGTCCCAGGAGATGAGCTTTCTGGAGTACTCGTTAGGCTCTTAAGTGATGCGAAAGTTCTCGAAGCACACTGTCAGGCATCTAAAGAATCTTATCAAGTTCTGTCTCACGGTGTTCTTGAAAGTATTTGGACCACATTTCAACATTTTATTTTAGACACAGTCATACCTAGGACTAGGAGAAAGATGTGAACCAATATCCATGTAATGAACCAGCAGCAATTTTTTTCTTTTTTCTTCAGGATCAATGTTAATGGTTTACAACACAAAATCAACTACTTCAAAGCAACCATTTTTGCCTCGATTTCAGTATACAAGAAAGCTTAAGTGATATGGCCCATTAAAATTAGCCAGCTTAGCTTCTTCCTCCCGTTTGATCAATCAGGGTACCGACGTGTTCTCCACATAAAGCTCTAGATATATTTCCAGGTTCATGGATATTGAATATCACAACTGCAACAAGAAAAAAAAAACCAACCAATATGGATGCATCCCAACAATCCCATCGAAATAGAGAACACACTATGAGCAAAGATGACAATGCGTGAAGTTGGGTACGGGTTTTATAGATCTATACCCAATCCAACCCTACTGACACAACATTCAAGTTTCCTGGACAGACATGCAAGGTGCAGAGATAACGGGTGACGAGACGAGTGAATTATGTAATAATGGAAGAGATGGATGTTACCAACCTGGGATTCCATTATCTTCGCAGAACCTTATAGCCATCATGTCCATGGCAGAAGCACCGAGAGAGGTCAATTCTCCAAAGGAAATATGCTCGGCTACGATGTTATTGTTTCTAGAGTCGCAAGCAATGACGCCATCCACATTTGCACCTTTTAGGACAACATCAGCATGAACTACATTGGGAGGGAGGGAGGGAGGTCAAAAGTTTGAGACTCCAACAAAGTAATAGACACTTTGGTCCCCTTTGTTTTATGAATTTTGCATTTCTTTCCCCAATGTTTCATTTTGGCATTTTTTTACCTCTCATCTATGATTTTTTTTACCTTTTCAGTCCATTATTGCCACGTGTCAATTCTTTATTGGTTAGAGGATTTTGTACTTTCAATTGCTAGCAGTTTGACAAGTGACAATTTGGACTGAAAATGTGATGAAAATGCATATACAAGAGGTAAAGATGACAAGATGAATACATTGGGGGGATAAATACGCAAAAATCGTGAAACAAAAGGACCAAAAGTGTGTTTTATCCCGATAATAAATCATCAAAAGTTCGTACTCTCAGAAGCTCTCAAAGCTGCAGCAGTATCTGTGGAAAATAATGGATTCCCTGTGCCAGCTCCAATGGCACCAAAGATTACAACTCTACCTTTTTCAAGGTGCCGGATAGCTCGCTGCCTGCTATATGGCTCGGCAGCCTCGAGGCATAGAAAACGCACTTTGTAAAGCGTGTCTGCACCCCTAATTTCTCTAAAGCTGACTGCAGCAGTATTGAATTCATCAATGTCGCCATCATACTAGACATATGCAAGAAATTACTCATCAGCATATGATAACCCAACATGCTAGGCTCAAAAGAGGCGTGCAATATAAAAACAACACGCCACAAAATTATGCTTGATATCACCCATCAAACACATAATTGGCCAATGAAAACTTGATAGCTTTGCTATGAAAAAACGCAAAAAATAATAAGATTCCGGGATCATAATTGTTTACCCAATTTGGTAAGCAGTACATCGATCTAACCCTGACGTCGTTACCCATGTGTCTCCGCAAAAGAAATTTCTCCCACCAACAACTATTGCTACCTAGTAAAACAGGTAAGAATATACATCAACCAATGTTAGACAGAAATTTCTAATGAGGAGACTTCCATTAGTTACCTCCACACCCATATGACAAGCTATCGAAACCTCTTTTGCTATCAACATTGCAACCTGACCAAAAAAAAAAAATACATGAAAAAGGAAATGACTTTATTTTGCCCAAAACAGACAACCTAATGATGTCTAGCTAATCATAACAAGAATCATATTTCGCACCATTTTATTTTGTCAACACTAAAGTAATTTCAAAAGCAAAACTGCAACAACCTTTGCGTAAACAAGATGCGGGTATTACAAAAGCAGAAGAACGTGATGTCACCTTTATAACCAACAAATCTACACAATATTCCATTTAGAGGGGCATCTACAAACAGATTTACATAATATATTCGCTTTAGTGGTCAGATATCCATAAAATGCAACGTCTCCATTAACCAACAAATTTGCAAAAACTAACCTTTGGATCAATATTTTGTGAAGCCGTTCCAGATAGAGCAGCACCACTAATTTTGAAAACCACTCTTTGCCATCTAGTACTCGAAGTGGATTTTGATTTCAAGTTATTGATTTGACCACCGGGACTCACAGCTGCTACACATCTGTCCAGAGTCCAAATAGAGTACGCAGAGAACATTATAACAAAGAAGCATGCAATTGTCACAATACGATAAAAACACCCCCCTTTAAAATGCTTCAAAGGAAGCTATAACCACACCTAAGTGGAAATGTGTTACTATTATAAAACCTCGTGTACAGCACTTAATACACTAGACAAAAAATAAGAATGCCACCTAAACCAATTAAGAAAAGCTCCCCAAAATGGGTGTGGAGAAAAGCCGAGTGTAAAAAATGGGAACTAACAGGCCAAAGGAAAACCAAATGCTCCTCAAATGTTACATACATATCAATCCTCTAGCTTAGAATCACGGGATGGTATGCAAAATGCAGCCTCATTATACCTAAGGTTAAAAAAAGGCAGAGTCCAACACATGAAAGCATCTCCTGTATACAGGTTCGGGGGAGGGACGGACCAGTTTAGGCCTATTGTCAAAACCTGAACTTATACTTCTATAAGAGGTTGTTTCCACATCTTGAACCCGAGACCTCTGCTCACACTAATGAAACCTAAGCCCAACAGAAGTTTGACAGATCCTACAAACTAACAACATCTTGATCAATTACATAAACTCCTAAGTATGACCCTATTAAAGATTCATTTGAGTAACGAGCTTAGACTCATAATAGCACCACCCCGGCAAATGCAAACCTTCTAAAAGAAACCTGCAACAAACAAAAACTGCACAAGTGCATCTAGTTGCTAAAATGCCCCCTTCCCTTCCCCAACATGATACTCTTCTGTTCAAAACATCTGCATGATGAATAATTACTACCTCTTTAGCTGTCTACCGGAGTTTGCAGATCCACCAGCGGACTTCTCTTCATCTGCAACATTCTTCCCTGATGAAGAATTCCCAACAATTTGCTCCATTTGTTTATACCAAGGCCAATGACTTGATGAAAGTCCGCCATTACTCAACCTTTGCCTCTCCAGTTTATATCTCTTCTTTAAATTATCCACCTTGTTTTTGCACTGCTCAACACTCTTAGCTTGCTTATCACATCTCTCACTTACAATGGTCGCCACTTCCTCCCAATCTCTTCCTCTTAAATTCCCTCTGTTTAGCATCATGAATTTTTCTGAGTAAGCTTCCAATAAACAAGCTATGGCTGAATCGCTCCATTCCTCTCGATCCTTACGATACTCTCCGGCTGTAGCAGAAGAGGTCGCTTTGGATCGCTTGTATGGATAGGAAGCTCCGCTTTCGCTCACCTCTTCACGTTCAACTCGCTTTTCGAGCAATACGTGACTGTAATCGTTAATGCCAGCTTTATTCTGATCGGAATCAGTATCAAACGGATTCGCATCCGCGTCGTAAGGGTTCACGCCGACAACGTGATAGGAAAGCGTAGTGTTGCTGGTAGACTTCTTTGGATGAGAAGAACCGAATCCTCCCCCGCCGCCGTCGCTGTAGCCTTCAGCAGGTGGAGAAACGACGTCATTGTTGTCGTCGATGGGAGAAATGCTCCGGTGAGCAAAAGGATGGCGGTGGTGGAGCAAATTGGGGCTGGGGGTTTGAGCTTGGAGGTGAGTGGCGGTGGTGGAGGCGGCGGCGGTGGTGTCGTCAGCTAAGAGAGAGAAATCGTCGTCACAGGAAGCCATGGAAGGTGGGCGGGAAGGAGTCAAAGAAGACCCGCCTGTTGGTGGATGACAGGACAAACGACGTCAACACGGCGTCGGCTTAGGAGGACAAACGACGTCAAACACGGCGTCGCCGTTAACCTATGGTGGTTCTGTGAATCTGTGTCCGTTAATGAATAGCAGAATCAAGAATCCGTTAGGTAGGAGGCAAAAAAGTCATGGAGGTGTTTTTCTTTTTTTATTTATTTATTATTATTATTATTTTGGTGCTTTACGCCCTATTATTCTTGAAAGAAAGAAAAATTGAAAAGTATTATTCTAGAAAATTAGACCAACAATGCCAAAAAAAATAAAAAAAAATTTGATGTTTGATTTGGGGGAGGTCTTGCGTGATACCTCCAATCGACTAATTGTGTGGAGTGATGGGTGGAAAAATCGAAACCGTCGGTTTTTAAAATGGACATAAATCGTGTGGTTTAAATCATTTCATCCTTCATTTCATTTTAAAATAGGCTCTCCACACAAAAATTTCCCTCGTTTTGGATGGTGCATGCAAAGTATGACTTATTAATTAATAAAAAGGGTAAAAAAAACCTTTTGCTTCATAAGTGGTTCACTTGAATAAAGCTTTTCTTTCCATTGGTTTAAAAATATACAGTTTCACATACGAGGTTTTAAACAAAACATCAACTATAAAATCAGGCAAATAAAGAAGAATATTACATCGGAATATTCCTTTTTTTAAATAATCTACTATTTTTACCCTCAGTTTTCTATTTCTTTTTTGTATTATTTTTTTTTAAACAACCCATCCATCAGCTTATTCCCCAATTATCTTTCCCAAAAAATTAAGGGCTTTTAACACTTTTAGGAGCTCATGTTTTATCATTGTGTCAAAATTGACTCTTATCTTTTAACATGACAATTTTAAGACTTCATGTTTGTGTTCTTTTTCAGTTTTAGGACAAATTTGAAATTTCCGTCCAATTTAACGTGTTATGTCGTTAACATCCACCTGAATTGCCTCTAATTGTAAAAGCAGATGTTCAAGGCACAGCTAAAGCAGTTGCAGATGCTTTGAAGAGCTTAAATAGCCATCAGGTAATTTTATTATTTTTAAAGTGCTAATTATCTCAAATTTCACTATTATAGTAATACCATATTTATGATTTTCAGCTTCATACTCCATTCTTTCTTGTGCATTTTTTCTTTTTTCGTGCTGTCGTGCAGTATAATTGTTCTGTTTTGTCACACATTTTCTTCTTGTTTTTGCCAGCTTTCTGTACAGCTGAAGATATGTGTACCTGGCAACTTGTTTTTGCCAACTTCCACCTCACTCTCTTCCGTCTTCATTATTCTAATTTCTAAAATTTAAAATAGAAGCCTACCGGAAAATGAAAAATCGGAGGTGTGAAGCCCCCACCGGAAATCGCAGCAAATCGGTGATAAATGGGTGAAAAGCTGATGGGTTATTAATAAATAAAATAAAAAGTAAAAGAGAAATAGAAGACTGATGGCAAAAATGGTATATTATTTAAAAAAAGAATATTCTGACGGAATATTCTTTTATATTTACCTGAATTTGTAGTTGTTGGCTTGTTTAAAGCGCCGATTGGTGTGAGCAGTATATTTTAAATCAACGATGAAGCGAAAACATTTTAAAATGAATAAGAAAAGAAAAGGTTTTTACCCTAATTAAAATGTAAAGTTCTTGCATGCGACTCTTTAACATTATGTCTATATATATGATAATTGAACTTGTACCTTTCATAATACATTATCAAGTCACTAACTATTTTAGCCAAACAATGCATAAGGAAATGAAAAAGACGCTAATGTCAAGAAAAGCTGGAAAGTGCGCATTTCCCTTATAGTAGCTCTAAAAAACAGAAGATTACAAAGAGATTAGCGGTATGGTTAATCATCATTTTATAGCAGCAGCAATGGGGAAAAGAGCCGAAAAATCTTTAGGCGTTTGTAGTGTGAATTTTTTTTGAAAGATCCTGCTAATCGGGTGAAGTACGATTGTACGAACAAACATATAAGCGAATCAGTGTTTCAAATTTCAAAATGATACAGTCTGGCATATGTCACGCATTTCAGAAGCGATTGAACTTAAACCTCTCGGATCGTGCCAGTCTTTTATAATCAAACCTAACTCATATAATTATCCTAACTTAGGTTTGAGGGGCATTTGATATATATTAGACCGATTACCCAACATGTGACACTCATTAGGCTTTACATAGAATAATGAAGGTCATCTCAACATATGGACCAATATGGTTTCAATTCGATATTGGGTCTCTATTAACAAGACTTGTTTTCAACATGGCGCATGTCGCTCCTTTATATCATTTAACCGACATAACGTAGGTTGTCCTCTGAATCTTGTAGCCGGTGTGTCGTGGGTCATCCACAGTTCTTACGGCCGAGCTGGTGCGGATCGCCCTCGGTCTCAAGCAACTGTTACCTTCACTGAGCAAGCTTTCCGGGCATTACTCCATGAGCTATAGCCGCTCTGTATTGGCCTCGTAATTGCCTCGAGAAATGTGCTCCACCACTCAATGTGTAGTAACTCGCAATCAGTCAATGGTGCACTATATAAATGGGTCATCATTCTCATTTACAATGTACGTTATACACGCATAATATATATTATTTACAATGTACGCTATACATGGTAATCGGAAGACAAACAACATACATTTAAACTTAAACGAGCGGATAAGTCATTTTAAAAAGCTACACGTCAGGTCTAACTAGACCTGGGCAAACAAAACCGGAACCGGTGGTTTGGTCAACCGCCGGTTTGTGTAACCGCCGGTTGGGGGTTTTTGGCAACCGGAACCGGCGGTTGAACCGGCCCAACGGCTATTATTATTTTTTTCTAAACACTTCAAAAAATTCCTATAAATACCACCCCATTCTATTTCCAATTCCTACACCAATCTCCTCTCAATTCTTACATCTTCTTCCCTCAAAAAAACATTTCTTACATGAAAATTATAATTTACATATAAGAAAAATAACATAATATATCTCATGTAATATTTAATAAAACAACATTTTTAATCAACGTATATTTAAACCGACAAAAAAAACTATAAGAAACTATACAATACTAAAAAAACCTATAATAAATAAAACTATAAAAACCTATGAAAAAATCTATAAAAGACTAAAAAAAAAAAAACAATAAGAACTACGTTCGCTTTGATTTTTTATATATGTCGTCATCATAAATACGATTACATATAAAAGATACATTAGGCAGAGCCACCGAATTTCCAGACAAGCGTTGAAAAAATAACATAATTTTTAAAAATAACATAATTTACATATAAATAAAATAACACAATATTAATATTACATTTAAAACCGAATAAAAACTATTTATAAAAAAATATATACTACATTCGCTTTAGTAATTATAGTGAAAAAAATAGTAATTTGTTACTGTAGTGAAAATAATAAATATTATATGAAAATGTAAAAGAAAATTATTAATAAATTTTAAAACCGTGATCTGAACCGTGTGAACCGTAAACCGTATTGAACCGGTGACCGCCGGTTTTCAACCTTCAACCTTCGGTTCACTTCAACCGCCGGTTTGTCAACCGGCTCAAACCGGCCAAAACCAATACCGCCGGTTCCGGTCAAAGGCCGGTCCGGTTGCATCATTTGAACAGGTCTAGGTCTAACCCTTCAAGTGATCACATAACTAAAAACCGATTCCAAAATAATCGAACCATTGTTTAGATACCGGGGTATACATTAAAAAAGTGGGGATTTAAGAAGAATGACGACGACAACAACAACAAAACAAAACACTAAATGAATGAATACGATATCTTTTCAAAAGTTTTGCAAAAAAGAAAAGCTTATTTAAAAAAACACTGAAGAAAGAAAAAGATGCACTAATATAATTTCTCTCTGTCCACTATTTTTTAACATTTTTATCTCTCAATCTATAACTTTAGAATCGATAATATTTCATAATTTTTTTTATTTTCCGTGTTTTTATTTCGAGACCTCAATTGTAATATCCATGAAATTAATCAAGGGTAAAAGGGTAATTGAAAATTTATTTATTTTTAAATAAATCATATACCTATTTTACATTAATTAAATTAATTGGATAATAAG
Organism: Gentiana macrophylla; assembly: GCA_026214975.1. Lineage (NCBI taxonomy): Eukaryota > Viridiplantae > Streptophyta > Magnoliopsida > Gentianales > Gentianaceae > Gentiana > Gentiana macrophylla. Next base: position 7,937,145 of record CM047807.1, on the reverse strand, counting down.
ATATTAATGAAAAATATCCTATTTAAAACTCCGACCATAACCCTCACCCCTCGTTAAACGATAATCAGTTTCCCAAAATTTTTCGTGTGCGTTAAAAAAAAAATAGAGAGCCACAAGAACAGAGAAAGGAGAAAGTCTGGACATAATCTTCATCCTAGAGACTAACTGGCGTTATCGTTTTTCAGATAATTCATACCACGACGATCATCGCGACGAGGGCAACATTTTGACATAAGAATCACCTTGATTAGGTTGGTAATCGAAAATCCCTCTTTCTAAACAATTAGGTTGTGATAGATGTCTTAGATTAATCGTAGGTTGTTATTCTTGTTGTAGGAATCGAAGGATTATCATAGTTGTTGGATTTTCAAGTTTGGCCTTTCGATTCAAAGCTTTTGCAATTGTTTAAGGTAAATGGGTGTTCAACCGTATTTAATCTTGTGTTGTTGGTGTTTATTTTCGTCTCGTTGCTGCTCTTTCTGGTTGGTATGGAATTATTTTTCTTTTACATTATATGTTTTTGCCGAAGGAAATTGAGGCTTGTTGTAGTCCCACTTGCGCTGTGTGTTGCCGATGAGAGAATAAAATATAAAAAATTGAAGAAGGGAACAAGTAGCCTTTCATGAACATGTGGTGTTTGAATAGTAATAAATAAATAAAACTCATTGGGTCAGCGGTATTCTTTTGCAAGGGCTTTCTGTTTGGATGTGTATTAGCCGAAATAAATAGGATATCATTCAGAAGTTGCATTATAATTGTGCGTAGCTATATGTATTGTGTAATGTTATTTTAGAAAAAAAAAAATTATATACAGCGGTAGTATTTACGTTTCTAAATATTATACAATGTTTTGGTGTTGGTTTGATTGAAAGAAAAGATGATGGGGTAGTAAATATAATGGATAATTATTTTATGTGCCTCTCCTTGATTAAATGTGTTTTGTGACAAGCTTTAAATATTAATTGACATAGTTTTGAGTATGGTTTCTGGTGTATTTGGCACTCTCCGTGTGGAGACGCTCTGCGGGGAGAAACACGGGATCATCGGAATACAACTCTTAGCTATGTGGGGTGTTGTGCTTAGTAGCCAACACTTTCTGTGCAATTTGATAGGTAGTATAGTGTAGAGTGGTCTAAGACTAGAAGCCCTTAGGGAAGCCTTTTATGTGGAATGAACCTAGACGGTTAGCTTAACTACGTTTAAACATATTTGAGAGTCTAAAAGATTAAGTACACTCGTCCTTGGTGAGGCACGTTTCTTTTTCGCAGCCGAGACGGTTGATGCCCCAGGGTCGGTTAGACTCAGGGTGTTGGACTCCACTTAGGGACTAGCCCTATGCCAGATGAGGGGCTGAATGTGTCGTGGTGCAGTCTTCACCTCGCAAAGTGTCCTTGGACTTGTGTACAACTCATCCCTTGTTTGGTTGAGGTTACTAGTTGGGCTAGTAGAGGGGAGTGTTACTATACATACGTGACAGTAAGTAGTGATTTTGTTATTGTTGATTGATAGCCTTGTTTATTTTTGTTGATAATGTTAAACACGGTACTTCTACCCTTTACTGAGTGCTTATGTACTCACCCCTTTATTTGTATGTATGTTTCCCACCCCGAGAAGGTGGTGCAGGCTCCTATGACGAAGATGTTTATTATGAGGCGTAAGCTTATGACAGCTTTTGGAAGTTTTGCTTATTGTTTTCTTATGATGGTTCGAGAAATGAGAGGATGATACTTTTGTTATGTTCATTAGACTTTTGATCTTTCAGTTGAACTTGTAATCATGTTTAGGCGCTTTTACGTTTCTTTCAGTTAAATGTTGTTGGAAACATCATTTACATTTCGTTAGTTGGTACGACATTGTTTGTCGTTTAAGATTTCCCCCGTGTCGTTTCATTTCCGCTTTAACTCTGATCTAATTATGTAAGGCTTACGTATATAACTGATTTAACTATTAAATTATATACGTGACGGGCGTTCAATTCCGGATAAGGACACGGTATCTGGAACGGTGCGTCACATCAATAACCATATTTCGACGCAATTTCCAAAAATTCAATGTCGAAATTGATTGTTATTTTCACTATTGAAACACACTTATTCAACCGTGAATTACATAAAAAATGATGCAATGATATCGAACGAATAATATGAAAAAACATAAATTTTGGAGAAATTTTCATCACTTTTGAAGATCTAGATAAAAAAAAGAGTTGAAAGAGAAAATCAATAGTTGGACAAAATTGAAGGAAAAAATAATCAAAAGTGCCACGCATATCTTTTTAATAGATGTTTTTTTAGCATATATACATTTTGAAAAAAAATGTTATTTTCTATAAAACTTTTTTTTTTTTGGGTTTAAAGCCTCCGGAATCTAGTACTCACTAGTCTGACTAATTCGGAGTTCGGCTCTGGTCATGCCTGCAGAGTCTGACTCTTACTCAGGGGTAAGGCCTAACCAAGAGGTCTTTCAATTAAAAAATATAAAAAACGGCACCACGGTAATAATTTAACAGTAATAATAATAGACGGTTTTTATCGGCACCACGGTTTCGCTTCTGGCAGCACAAATACTTCTGGCACCCTATAAGTTACTATTGGCATCACATTGAATATTTTTATCATTTATGTACAACAAACACCACCAAAAAATGAAAAAATTACTTCTCATACCATAAATCTTATAAAATACAATTCAGTAATTTGATAATTAAAATGAAACATTATAATTCCTTAACTTATTTTTCACCCAAATCATCATCAAGATCCACAAATTCATCTTCATCTTCATCATCATAAAAAATTTCTTCAACCATCTTCATCTCCTTCAATCATCTTCATCTTCTTCAACCATCTTCATCTTCTTCAAGAAACTTTTTCATTACATCAAACTCATCAACCAAAAAATTGATAATCTTGAGCATTTAATAAGATAACACTTAAACATCATTCGCAATTGCTTGAAACCCCAAGAATTATAGAAAAAATGAAGATTTTTAGAGTTTTCCGATGCTTATTGGATTCTCCGGTTGGCATCCTATAAATCGTCAGTACTACTGACGTTCGTGTGCAAGTCGAACGTCAAATGTGCTAACATTTAGGCTCTAAAACTAAAATGCCACTGTTTTCAGAAAGCCAACAGCCTTGACATTTCTTCAGCAAATCAACGTCAATTTAGGTGACGTTTTGGACACAGAACTGATTATGATTTTGTTTATAAAACGTCATCTCTTTTGACGTTTATTGAGAAATATAACGTCAACCCTGGTGATGTTTGTGAAAGCAAAACTGAATAAGGTTCTGTTTTCAAAACATCACCATATTTGGCATTGATTTGGCTGAAGCAACGTCAGTATTGTTGACGTTTTGGACCCAATACTGAAGAAACATGATTCAAACAATGATCCTAATATTATACAAACAAACATAACGACAAATATTGATCCAAAAATATCCAAACATCGGTCCCAAAACAAAAATCATCCCCAACTAATCCAAACATACTTCAACATCTAATACAATGAATTAAAATATTCAAAACCAAAAGTAATAAGTTATAATCCCCACATCCAACAAGGTATAAAAATAGATTTCAGAATCTATTAATCCCCACTTCCAACACGATATGATCTATTGTCGGCTGATCAACGAGTTCAAATGTACATCTATCTTCAACATTGAGATCATTGTCCGTCAAGGAAATGTTTAACCCTGTGATGCGAGCTTGTTGATGTTAGATGTAATATCGTCGGATCAATCATAGATTGACCTGATTACGCAGCGGAATGCATCAGATCTAGATCTAAACGAAACAAAGAACATAAATTTAAGATCTAAATCTACAAAGGGGTTTAGGAGCCTACCTTTTTATGGTGCTTAACTCCAAGAACAAAAGGCTCCTTGAACACGTGTATGAGCAGCCACAGCCTTCCAACGTGTGTCTCCCAGCAACACCAGGTGGATGGTGTTTCCCGCCGCCGGACCTCTTTGATATGCTACCGGAATAATCCCGAAGATTATTCCTACTCGAAACCCAAAGAACTATAGCCGAAAATTCCAAGCTATATTCTTATGAATAATGGCGTGTTTATTGTTATATCAAAAGGCTTGGGAGAACTCTCTTTATATAGGAGAGTAATCATTGTGCTCCAAGGATTTAATAATTAAGAGATAATTATTGCATTAATCTTTTTTTCCAAATAAAATATAAATAAAATGATTATCCCAAACAAATTAGGATAAATCATATTATTATCTAATATTCCATGAATTATCATTTAACAAATAAAAGATAAATCACACATTAAATAATTATCCAAGAAAACTAATTTCTTAATAATATTTAATATTAAATATGCGCCCCACCACTTAAAAATTAAGGTGACACGCACATTTCTATATTTGACCAATTAGGTCAAAAGGTCAACACATTTAATTTGGTAGAGTCACTTAAAACTTTATTTTCCATGTATTTAATCATCTAGTCCAACTAAACGATTAATCCACATATCAATTAAATAGCTCAATCCAACTATTTAATTATAATTGAGGTGCAACGACGAGAAACCTATATGCTATATTATGAGCCACGTCGGGGACCATGGACCCATATTCGATAGTTACAATAAATCGAATAAAATTATTCATCGATGAGAATAATTATATCCAACCTATTAATTCGGGATTACACCACCATAAACCCAAATCGAACTCTATCGAATATAGATAACTTACACTCAATTTATGAGTCGAAAGCGCCCATCGATATAATCATTACATACGGATAAATCCTCCATGATTATTCACTTCGATTCGGGATCTTTCCGTAAACCCTTCTCGAAACATATTATCCTTATTTACTATTAACCCCTAGTGATCAATTAGTTCATAACCAATATAATATGAACTCGGCCGATCGATCAGTTTCTAGGGTTAATAAATAAGGGAATTGTCTGTCTACTTCCCGAGGGAAGGAATGGATTCCATATCTGTGATAGCACAGACTACTCACCCATCCCAGGATAGAGCCAACGAGAAGTGTTGGACCACATACTACGAAATGATCCTTACTAACACATCAAACCCTACCCTAGTCTAAGCAGTCGACTGTGATCACCTCAGGATTGAGATTAATCCATATATGATCATCTTGTGATTCGATAAGACTTCTCGATTACGGATTATATCGAGAACTCAAATCAAATCGGTACAGCCCTGTATGATTATCATCATATATAAATGCCCCACTAGGTACCCTATTACCGACAGTCCGGATAAGACTGTCACACCTAAAGTGTTCTGGGCGCATTATTAGCAAATTAATCATGAGACCCATACTCAGATTAATAAACGCTACGGACTAAGTTAATGTTAAGTACATCTCATTAACTCAATCCTCGTGTGTATAGCCATACACTGAGTTATGTGATTACATAAACGAGGTACTTAGGGTTTTCAGTAGTGTCTTTATTATAAGCATACATGCATATAATAAGATGAATTACTAATTCCGTCCTAAAACAATTTTATAATTGTCTTTCGGGCACTACACCTTACAATCTCCCACTTGCATGAAAGGCAAGTGGATTAATTGTTTTAGAGCACACCCTTTATTTCTATATCTACAACATTCTCCCACTTGCTCAAAACAAGTGAGACATGTCCCTAAGATTCATACCCTCCAAGCGCATCCAAGTAATTCACGTTTCCAAGTACGACCGGAGTATGCCGCCGTAGGGTAGGTCAGTGATCCGGCGCGTACTTAAAACTGAACACCATGTGACTTGGTACACTGATCAGGTAGGTTGGCGGCTTGAGTCGATCTTTATGATCGAAACGTCGCCTTTCCATCTAATCAGGTGGTACGATTTCAATATGCCTTTGATTCAACACTGAGGACTAGATCGACTTAACGATCATCCTTAATCTGACCTAAAGCCAGAATCTGTGTTTATCACTTATATTTTAGTGTGCACCTGAATATACTAGCATATTATTCCTCATTCTCCTGAAGATGCTTGAGGATTCACTAAACATCCCATTTCGTATTCATCCTCAGGTTTAGATAACCATTCCTGAGAGGTAGGGTAGACTACATCGTTGAATGTTGCATAAATGCAAGAATATCTTAATCAGGTGAATGGATGGGATTGCCAATGATCGATTCTCGTGAATTTGAGCAAATCAAATCCTTTAGAATGAATCCCGATGGCATGTCAGACTCTGACTTCAGATAACACACCCATGTTGTTTCCAACTGTTTCGGTGTTACCATTCATAAACACTAATCTATATACTACTTTACTAATATTGATTCCCAGTCTACGAAAGACTAATCAACATTCTGGTCAAGTCCACATATTAAAATATACGACTCTGAAATGACCTAGAGGTTTTTTTTAATCCCCAAAGGATATAAGCTATGGCAGGCATCCTGCCAAAGGTTCTTTCTGAATAAATTAAGATACCGTTAGTCTCGCAAAAAGGTCTTAGGGAATCACCCTTATTTTCTGCTTTGTAACGAATCCGTTATTTGTTCTAAGCTAAAACCCTTCTATTCTGAATGAATTCAGATTCCATTGTTCGGCAAGGAAGTCTTAGGGAATCACCCTTATTTCCTGCTTTCTGACGAAAATCAAGCAAGGCTGAGTGGTAAGAGAGATCACGGTCTGGTTAACTCTCTACCTTTTAGGAAATCACCCCTAAATTACTCAGCTTTGCGTTGAAAGTTAAACTTTCCTATTCATTCGACTCTTCTCCATGTAGTTCCAATTATTCCCACTTGGGCCTGAGATACTCAGCAGCGATTACAAGAGTTTCAACAGGTGGAGTATCATACTCCATTCACAGGGTTATGGCTTTTAAACCAACCTCTATGATCATGATCCTATACAGTACACGAAGGACTATAGGTCATCAATCTATCCTATAGACCATAAGGTCCTGCAATGGGTAATGGACAAACCATACTCCCACTGCGTTCGGGGTGGAGTGATATACTGATCTAGTTTAATAGTTTTTATTAGTGTTATCACCAATTGCCAGTGTTGGATGTGGACTGAACAAATCAGTTAGTAACATCTTGAGTACAAATACGTCAAGATCTAAGGTTGTTATTTATAGACTCTATCAGACCGAGTTTGACAGTATAACCGTCATTATCTGATTTTACGAGTTTTATAACCAACCTTTACTCAATGCATTAAGATATTTCATGACATGAATATGTACGCAAAATTTCCAGTCCTACCTTCAAGCATTAAATGCTGAATGTCTATATTCACGGAAGTGGGGTGAACCGAATTCACTCCTTATCCACAAATGCGTAGGCATCTCTTAGGTAGAATTCTCGGTTTTTCATTACAACCGTTATTTTGCAACCAATATCTTAAATGAGTTCAACAGCGTATCGTAGCACATCAATAACTATATAAGGCAAATTTATGGTGTATCCCTTAGTGAAAACATTTCACCGGGAGGCGAGCCGAGCATCATCCGAAGACTACATAATAACCTATTTCGAGTATGGAATACTACATCTCAGTGAAATCAGAGATTTCCTCCAAATATTTTGGATAAACTTACCGGAGTCTTGAATAGTTTTCAGACAAGATGTCACTACTTCAAAAAACTCCCACTAGCTTGGACCTTTCATATGACCCCGAAGGTTGTTATGAACAAGCTAAGTAATTCTTTGAATCTATTATCTTTTCCCGATTGAAAGGAAACTTAGTCATTGTTCATTTGAGACAATGTTCCTTTGACTGGAGATAGGAATCACCCTAAGCCAGTCTTCAGATCTTGTCTTTATGGAACATACACTAATTAATAGAATAGAAAGAAGCGTTTATCGAAATACGGAAACCATTTGCGTTTATATTGTTTTAAGATGCGTTACTAATAGCTTTTCAGCATTTCTTAGTGGTTCTGACTTTATCAAACAAAAGTCCGAGTCTTAGGTTCGTGCTACGAATGTTATATTTATCGTCAATAAGACAAACAAATTATCCTATTGAAAATGAATACGTTCGTTCCAACGAATCCGAAAATAGAAAATGAATTTTCTTTGATACTCAAGAATTGAATCCGAGATTCATTTCCTTATATCACTCCCACTAGTCTATCTGAAATAACTGCCGGTTGTCTATTTTATTTATCGTTTAATGCAAAGCTACCTAGTTCTTCCAAAGAACTTTAGCTTTCGAGAAAATTGCTAGGATGCATTGGTCAGTGATCCGAAATCACTTTCCTTATCCTCTAATTTCCAATTTATTAATTTTTCGGTTTAGCCTTAAAACTGCTTAGTTTAGACGACTAACACGTATAAACGTTCTTTCCCATTCTCGACTTTCTTTAGATGGAAACAGTCTTGAACTAGCAGTTCATTTGAGTAGACACTACTCATGAACTGTGGGATGTTCAGTGTTACTTGTTTGGACTATCGATTTTTCTAATCGACAAATCATACGACCAAAGCTCCCACTAGTTTATCGGTTCCAAATACCGTCTAACTAGCAACACTTTGTATTTATGATTTTTCAAAGATTAGAACATCACCTAGAACTAAGCTCCCACTAGTTTATCAGTTCCAAATACTGTCTAACTAGCAATGATGTGTTCATGATGTTTTCAAAGATTATAAAATCTCCAGAACTAAGCTCCCACTAGTTTATCAGTTCCAAATACTGTCTAACTAGCCACGCTTTATTCTTGTTTTTCCAATGAATGGAGGAATTCCTGTGCAGTCTATTACACATTTCTAATGATTCAGAAAAACAACAAATCATAAGACTAAGGCTCCCACTAGTTTATCGGTTCCAAATACCGTCTAACTAGCAACGCCTTATGTATATGATTTTCCAATTTTTCAATTTAGAAATTTGTTGTGTAATTACACTTTTAATATTCACTAGATGAATTTTATATGATAGTCCTATGTCATCTTTTGTAAACTAAGCATGGTCGTCTCTCGTTCAATACGAGTGACACCCGTGACATACTTATACTATGTCACTTAAGTTTTTAAAATGCTCAAGATAAAATCTTTTCCGAAAATTAACTGCATTTGTTGATAATTCACAACGTACTTGTTACTTTCCACATTTTTAATGAAGTCCTATTACTAACAGTTTAGTAACCTAGAGATTTAGTTGTAAATAAAATGACAGAAAGTTAAATTCAAAAATAAATTTTCACTACTAGATTTATTTTAGGAATAATAAACTATATAAAAAAAAGTTTATCCTACCATTCCAAAGATTTAACCTCGCATAGTACTGTCCGAGAGGGTCGATATCAGCACTATGACGGTTAAACTTAGACAATCTCTCTCAATGATTAAGCTTCGAGAATCGAACATCTCACGGGAATCAGACATCCCGGACTTTAATCATTGATTAAGTTCCTTTTCTAGCCTAGATATTTCGAAAATATGACCTACTATATCAGATCTCAGAGTACGCCCCGAGTATGCCTACGAGGGGCAGGTCAGTGACCCGATATCCTATCCTTTCGGAGACCAAGCCTTGAATTTTGATAGCGGTGAACACCATCCGAAGGGGGCCGAAATCAAAGCGGCATGAGGCGTCACCATTCTCTCACGTGCTTGCACCTATAGTAGAGGCCGTGGGGTCGGCTGTCGCCTTCCCCGCTCCCACTCAATATTTTGAAAAAGTGGTGGTTTTACTAATTACGGTTTCGGCCTTGACAATAAGAAACAATAAATCAAAGTACTCGAACAGGGTCGGTTATGTAGGAAGCAAGCTTACGCCGCCTTATTCGTTGGAACATATGTGACATTTCAGGCCAATCCGCAAGAGAAGCCCGTTTAGCCCGAAGGCTTATCGACTATGCTAAGTCCCTGTCGAATCAGCCAGAACGTACATCACGCGTGGAGGAGTCGATTGAGCGAAGCTTCGGTTGAACTCGCCAACCATGGTTAGACCATTTCGAACCCATGTACTAAGATTCTCCGATTTCTAAATTGTCACCAAAGCGTAATCTCGTTTCATTTAAGGTAGGTTCACCGAGAAGCCATCACCGAAAAGCTCAAAGATTTATCCAAGTGGGATTCACCCAGAATCCATCACTAAAATCGTAACGATTGACAAAAACCCGGGTCCTCGGTTTTTATAATTAGCTACTTATTATTTAACTACCACATATTAAATTAATAAGCATTCATACTAATTATTCGAGTTATACACGTCTATTTTAATTCGAAATTAAAAAGCTACGTGTATGCATTGGAGTGGAATCATGAAGATGCAAGTCATGACAATTTTTCGGTTTTAAGCACGTAATCTTGATCAAACACAAAATTATACCGAAAAGTAAACACCGAGATGGACCGTTGGTACCCCCGACTAACTATTTTCTAAGGAAAAGTAAAACTTATACTATGTCTTCGAGTCTTGATCTTCGAATCTTGAGCTCGAACCGCCGGATCACGAACCACAAACACCCGAGAGGAGAAAAGGCTTTTTAATTAAATAAACAAATATTATTATAATTATCAAAAACCTTTTTTTTATTATTTTTTTTAGGTCGGCTGAATAAGTCGGCCAGTATTAAAAAAAATACAGATTATAAAAAAAAAATCAAACAGCCGCCGGAAAAGCCTAGCTGCATGCTAGTTTCATAAACAGGACTTATAGCGACGTTTTTCAGTGTCGCAAAAAGTCCTGTAGCAGTTTTAAAAAAAAAATTAACCGTTTCTCTTCGTTCATATCTTGGGTTTCGTCTCGATCTTCAATTTTTCAGCAAGATCTTCATATTTCGAGCCCGGAATAACAAAATTACAATAAAAGATGCTACTTTTACATGGAATTTCGAAAATTGCATAATTAAAGATACAAATCTTATGCTCAATTGTTACTAAACAAAGGAGCTACAAAATAGATCTACGGGTAAACAATACCAACCCAATCCATCTCTTCAACTACAACAATCACAAGCATACAACATGATTAAATTTCGAATTTTACCAAAAAAAAAAACGAAATAAAAACACCTAAAACATGCTTTTCCACTCCAAGATCTAAAATTCATATACTTTGATCGTTAGATCAAAGGCTATGGTACCACTTGTTAGATGTAATATCGTCGGATCAATCATAGATTGACCTGATTACGCAGCGGAATGCATCAGATCTAGATCTAAACGAAACAAAGAACATAAATTTAAGATCTAAATCTACAAGAGGGGTTTAGAGCTCTACCTTTTTATGGTGCTTAACTCCAAGAACAAAAGGCTCCTTGAACACGTGTATAAGCGACCCACGACCTTCCAACGTGTGTCTCCCAAAGAACACCAGGTGGATGGTGTTTCCGCCGCCGGACCTCCTTGATATGCTACCGGAATAATCCCGAAGATTATTCCAACTCGAAACCCAAAGAACTATAGCCGAAAATTCCAAGCTATATTCTTATGAATAATGGCGTGTTTATTGTTATGTCAAAAGGCTTGAGAGAACTCTCTTTATATAGGAGAGTAATCATTGTCCTCCAAGGATTTAATAATTAATAGATAATTATTAAATTAATCCTTTTTCCAAATGAAAGATAAATAAAATGATTATCCCAAACAAATTAGGATAAATCATATTATTATCTAATATTCCATGAATTATCATTTAACAAATAAAAGATAAATCACACATCAAATAATTATCCAAGAAAACTAATTTCTTAATAATATTTAATATTAAATATGCGCCCCACCACTTAAAAATTAAGGTGACACGCACATTTCTATATTTGACCAATTAGGTCAAAAGGTCAACACACTAATTTGGGCCGAGTCCACGAAAACTTTATTTTCCATGTATTTAATCATCTAGTCCAACTAAACAATTAATCCACATATCAATTAAATAGCCCAATCCAACTATTTAATTATAATTGAGGTGCAACGACGAGAAACCTATATGCTATATTATGAGCCACGCCGGGACCATGTAATCCGTATTCAAGAATTTACAATAAATCGAATAAAATTATTCATCGATGAGAATAATTATATCCAACCTATTAATTCGGGATTACACCACCATAAACCCAAATCGAACTCTATCGAATATAGATAACTTACACTCAATTTATGAGTCGAAAGCGTCCACCGATATAATCATTACATACGGATAAATCCTCCATGATCGCTCACTTCGATTCGGGATATTTCCGTAAACCCTTCTCAAACATATTATCCTTATTTACCATTAACCCCTAGTGATCAATTAGTTCATAACCAATATAATATGAACTCGGCCGATCGATCAATTTCTAGGGTTAACAAATAAGGGAACTGTCTGTCTACTTCTCGAGGGAAGGAATGAATTCCATATCTGTGATAGCACAGACTACTCACCCATCTCAGGATAGAGCCAACGAGAAGTGTTGGACCACATACTACGAAGTGATCATTACTAACACATCAAACCTTACCCTAGTCTAAGCGAATGATCGTGATCACCTCGAGATTGAGATTAATCCATATATGATCATCTTGTGATTCGATAAGACTTCTCGATTACGGAATTATATCGAGAACTCAAATCAAATCGGTCGATTTCTATATGATTATCATCATATATAAATGCCCCACTAGTACTCCTATTACCGAAACCGGATAAAGCATGTCACACCTAAAGTGTTTCAGGCGCATTATTAGCAAATTAATCATGAGACCCATACTCAGATTAATAAACGCCACGGACTAAGTTAATTTTAAGTACATCTCACTAACTCAATCCTCGTGTGTATAGCCATACACTGAGTTATGTGATTACATAAACGAGGTACTTAGGGTTTTCAGTAGCGTCTTTATTATAAGCATACATGCATATAATAAGATGAATTACTAATTCCGTCCTAAAATAATTATATAATTGTCTTTCGGGCACTACACCTTACAGTTGATAGGGTTCGGCATGAACTACAAGTCTAGTCGGCAATGAATCCCCCGTGGCACTTCGCAACTCCAAAATCTTGCATCGCAGCATGTCGCGAGTCGTAGCAATTGGTAGTGGAATATTCTACCAATCACAACAAAATTTAATAGTGTTAGAAAATGCAATAAGGGAAAAACATAAAACAAGAAAATAACTAAGATGCTAGTGAAAATAACTAAGATGTTTTTAGAATATCTCACCACACAACCATTTGAAAATGTCGTGTTTGTGAGCGTCGTCTCAAAATGGGGATTTCGGTTACCATTGTTGTTGTCTTCACCTACATCATCATCTACATCATCATCTGCATCCTCTTCTCCACTCTCGACTCATCATCTGCCCCAGCACAATAGTGTCGAAAGTTAAATCTCCTATGTGTTCAAACATCACAAACTCCCCCGATTCAAGTGATGAGCGGCTACATACTGCTCTCAACCTTCCCCGAAGAAGCAAAGAAGTCTATTGTCTGTCGGTCCAACCAGAGCTGGCCCTCGTATGTTTTGGGCTTAAGACCAATCTCCGAATTGAGTGTTTTACTTGAAGTTGTTTTTTTTAAAACATACTTATCGCGTTTTTAACATCCGTAAATACAAAATTTAATTTATTGATAGCCTCAAAACATGCCTACAAAGTAGTCTTTGTAATTTCTATAGTTTTCAAACACAAAATAAAAAAAACTTGTTTGTATATCTTTTTTTTTTGGGGCCATGTAAATTTTTTTATTGGGAGCTTTATCAATTGGAGTAAAAAACATATTATATTAGGTTGGATCGGATTGAATCTACATGATTTTTTTTTTCTTTTAGCGAAACATGTACCTTTGGGCCCTCCCAAAACTGTTGGGCTTAAGACCGCGGTCTCTCTGGCCTCACTATAGGGCCGGCCCAGGGTCCAACGCTCACTTCCCATGTCCCTCGTCGGCTATTGAGAATAACCCTATCTAGGTTCCGTAGGGTGTCGTTCAAATTATCAACGTATTTTTGTGGTAGTGTCTGTAAGAAAGAAACATATCACGTTATTTCAATCATAATAAGCGATAAAAATGTAGGTTAATTAATAATTACATACCAAACTTGTTGCAAACCGCCCATAAGAACTTTGAAGAAACGATCATTGTTCATTTTCTTCACTGTAGATTAAAAAGGAATGAGGAATAAGAATTCGAATCAGAATCAGTCCGCATGCCATTCCAAAACAAGACAACATATATACTCAAGCCAAACATAACCAATCACACAAGACACGACTAGTGCCTTAATCCATACTATATACATGAAGTTTTTGTTTGGCTTGAGTATATATGTTGTCTTGTTTTGGAATGGCATGCGGACTGATTCTGATTCGAATACATGAAGTTATTGTACGATCAACAAGTGTTGTTTTAAAACCTGAAGTTCTTCTACTGTGAGTTCTTTTAATTGTTCGTCGATAGACTCCGGTTTTCAAATTGAGGGGGACATCATGCCTTTTTACGTAGATAATGGTCTTATTATAAGATCGTGATTGGATCCGCATATGTTTGTTAAAGAGAATAATCTTCTCCTTTGAGAATAATCCAAAATGGAAAGTGTTCAACTGGAACTCCCATAATCTTCACTTTACGCCACGCCGACTCTCCTTTCGTCATAAGGCGTGGAATTAGACCAAGGGTCGATGTAATTGAGAGATAAGAACTAGTACCTTAGATTTTCGCACATAGGAGATCGAGACACATCCCTGTGGCTATGGGGAAAGATGTAGATCGATCGCCTAGATAAAAAAGTACATAGAGGTCTCTACAAGTCTATATATTATTTGATTCCGTTCTCCCCGTAAGATCAATATCACAACCTATGAGGTATGAAAATTTCACATGGGTTAATTGTTCAGTACCAAAAGAGTAGTGGATAATATTCGACGAAAAAAGGCAAAGAAATCAATATTCATTTCGAGAGTGGAGATCGCCGCCTACTTGTCCTGGAGGCTCTCCGGCCGTGGAGGGGCTTGCTATCGTAACCTTTTCTCCCGGTGTATGTGAAAAAGAGTTTTTGTTGTACTGTTTGTTCCAATTGGCGGCCGAGCGCTAACAAACATATGGTAGACCAGACCAGCTTTTAAAAAGCATTTTGAGTGAGTTATTTAAGTTCCACGCTTTCATTCCTTTGAATCAAAATGGAATAGAGACGAAATAAAATAGAGCATTATGGGTAGTTAGTTTGTCAGAATCAAATAAGAAAGGAGAATTGTCTTTTGTCACATAAGATCGAATTGTATAAAGAAGCAAAAGTTGTGGATAACTCCCCCTTATCCCTATTTTTGATTAAAATCTCTATAAAACAATAGAATTCCCCCTTTCATAAAATTAGGCAAACAAGGCGCAATTCTTCTTCACCTCTTACGTATAATTCAACTCTAAAAAGCAAAAAAGTTTTTTTTTTTTTCTCTATTTCCAATCTTGTTTTAGCTGAGCTTAAGCTCATCCTAGTGGTTTGCCATTAGGGCTTACCCTGGCCTTCAGTAGGAGGTTCAGGGTTCGAATCCCCCTCCCCGTAGTTTAATTTAAAAAAAGCTTTCGTATCCCGCGGAAAAAAAAAATTGTTTTAGCTAAAAATTGTTGGTTTGTATTCTAATGAATTGTTCGATAATCTGTAAGAAATTCTTTATTTTTTTTAGTAAGTTGAAATTCGAAAACAAGACGAACAAGAAGAAGTTGACCCAGGGAATCCGCTTACCGCAAGATCGGGTTAAGAGAATGATTTCTTACCTACCTTCGAAAGGGGTTACTTCCTCTCCTTACAGTCGTGTGGCTATCGAACCTGGCTAGCATGAATCAGTCCATTAATAAAATGGATATCCTTGGCATATCAACTTATGGGAGATATTAACAAATGGATATCATGGTCATTTCTAAATGGAACTAATTCAGGTAAGCCAGTTTACAGTAACAACAAAGAGATCCCAAGGGTTTGTAAGAGATCCCAATCTGTTAAAGCAAAGAGATCCCACGGCTTATATTATCGGGTCCACACAACACACATAATGGGCAAAACACATCTAAGTATATTTTTAACTAACACACTTACATTGCAATGAAACACATCTAAGGATACTTTTAACTAACACACTTTTCATTTTAATTCACTTACATGGCCAAAATTCATAGTTGGAAAGTTATTTACAATGTGGAGAAATACACTAATTCATAGTTGGGAGTACACTAATTCATTGGTGGATAGTTATTTACAATGTCAAGAAACACACTAATTCAAAGTTGCTATGTGCACATATAACGCCAGTAGGGTTGACGTTACATTGAGAAAGTAACGTCAGACTCACTGACGTCCAACGTCAGCCATGTCAACGTTCTGAAGCAATGTTAACGTCACCCACACTGACAAAGAAGGGTAACCCTATTGGACTTTTATAACGTCAACCTAACTGACGTTATATTTGCACCAAAACGTCAATATATGCGACGTTTCAAACACCAGTCATCTTTCCCACCCCTCCGATCGGAAAACGGCCGGATTATCGAAAAAGAGCCAAAAAACCTCCGATTTCAACCATATTTCCATCCGATTCAACCAAAAATGAATACATATTACAATGAAACAAACATTCGATTAAAACGGAGCATTACATACGAAAAAAACTT
The DNA here is from genome assembly GCA_026214975.1 of Gentiana macrophylla. Taxonomy (NCBI): domain Eukaryota; kingdom Viridiplantae; phylum Streptophyta; class Magnoliopsida; order Gentianales; family Gentianaceae; genus Gentiana; species Gentiana macrophylla. Next base: position 7,920,568 of record CM047807.1, on the reverse strand, counting down.
TAAAGTTACTCCATTAAAACCTTCAAACTTTCAAAAAATAATACCTTCGATTTCTACCAATTTACAACCGAAATCCAAACAAAACAAGATACTTACATGATTTAGTTCAAAATGATGTTGTTCATAGTTTCACGTGCGGTTTCCGATTTGTCTTCTCCGGCGGCTTTTCCGATAAGAATCCGGCGAGATTTGTTCTTAGCTTCACTTGTCACTTGTGTTTTGTTTGGTTTCTTGGTAATGTGAGGGGGGGGGGGGGGGGGAGTTAAAGAGTTTTTAGAAACATGTGTAATGTAGGGGTTAGAAATTAGAGGGACTAAAGTGTTTATTTTTAAAACATTAGGGGACTAAAGTGTATGGTTTTTAAAACTTATTAGTGGTGCTATTATTTTTTCGTGGTGTAGACAAGTAAATGAAAAATAATAAATTAAAGGGTGTCGATAGTTATTTCGTGGTGGTGATAGAAATAATAATAAATTTGTTTTTTTTAAAATAATAATAATCTTGTTATAAAAAGTAAAAATTGTTGAACCCAATGTAAATGATATCAATATAAAATATACGCACGCACAATAATTACGCAATGCCAGGAACAGACGCATGATCTCGGTTAAGGGGAGCAACAAAATTTCTAAAGGCAAATATAAAATTTAAGGGGGGAAACGATAAACTTTGTACATATATTAAACAGTAATTTTTAGGTGGCTCAAGAGACATCACTTTCTTGGTTGTATGTAAATTTTACGCTATCGCACAATGCCATGCTGACTTAATATATATATATATATTTTTGGAGGAGGACTTAATATTGTTTTCTTTTTTGACACAAGGACTTAATATTGTTATAACATTGAAATGTGAGTACTTGTTTATATAATAATAATACTATTATTATTATTATATATTTTTTAAAATGATTACTTGTGTGCTAAAAAAAAAAAAAAATTTGATTACTTGTTTTGCAGGTAAATAAAATTTTCCGTATATTAAATACCCGACAGACCTAAACTTTTACCGTAAGAAAAAAAAAAAAAAACGTGAAGCACACTTTTCGCTCTTTCCTCCCTCCCTCTCTCTTGCCGACGAATCGAAAGGAAGTATTATTCACATCTCAAACCAGAAGACTTCTCGCTATTCTTCATCTGTAGCAGCAAAATAGTACCAATTTCGGGTATCTGCGGAGATTTAAACAATGGTTTCTAGTCATCTGTTGCTGGAAGAACCCATCCGGATGGCTTCCATCTTGGAGCCATCTAAAACTGTTAGTGTCTCTCTCTTTTTTTTTAGCAATTTTGTTTCGGTTTTTGTTCTAGATCGATCTGTTTATTGAATGAGATGCATCATGTATACGTTTGCAGAGCTTTTTCCCTGCTATGACCAAGATTGTTGGAACTTTAGGCCCGCGTTCTCGCTCTGTTGAAGCTATTTCCGGTTGTCTGAAAGCTGGAATGTCTGGTAAAGTCTTTGATCTTTTTTTCTGTATCAATTTCAGATGTTTTTGTTAATCAGTCATATAGGTTAGCTGAGAGAGTCTTTAGACAATCTAGTTTAGGGGTGTAAACGATCCGAGCTGCTCACGAACAGCTTGACTCCCAACTCGTGAATTGCTCGCTCATATATGATTTAATCAAACTCGAGCAGAGTGATTTGTATATTTTAACGAGTAGAACTCGATAACCTGTAACCTTAATATTTTTTTCGAGCTGCTTGAGGCCTTGTTCAAGCTTCAAAGTGCTCAAATTTTTGCCGAACATAATAGAGCCTAACTCGAGCATAGTTAAAACTTAATAGAACCAATCTCAAGCAATTCGTCTCGAACAAACTTGTGCCATATTCAAGCATATCACCGTTTTAAGGGGTTGCTATATTACTCAGAGTCTCAGATAAGTAAATGCTTGATTCGGGTCGGATCGTTTACACCTCTAATTTAGGTGTAGAATATTGTTAAAAACTTAAAAAAGGGTGGGGATTTGTTTTTTTTTTTTTTGATGGGTTTTGATGGTTGAAGAATGGTTATTATTACAGTGGCGAGGTTCGACTTTTCATGGGGAGATCCAGAGTACCACCACGAGACGTTGGAAAATTTACGTGCTGCCATCAAGAGCACAAGGAAGCTCTGTGCTGTAAGTTTCTTGCTATAATAAGCTTTGTGCCACATTAGTGAAATTGAGTTTTTTTTTTATTCTTGCATACTGGGGTTGGTCGAATACAAATGATGTTCGATTTTGAGTAAATAGCATGAAGAATTGTAAATCCATCAAACGATTCTTAATTTGTGTGTGATCCCTTTTCCAAATAATCCTCGTCTTTATAGACGTGTATAAAACTTCATGTTGTATTGACCCCAGAAAATGTCTGGCCAAATAAGTATATACCTAGCATCTAGGCTGCACAGGTACGGATGCGTGGGTACTGATATGCAGATATATGATACATGAATGCGGGTTTTATATAAAGATATGGGTACGGAAAGCATATGCATAAATAAAAAAAATATAAGGACCAAACTGTATATAATAAAATCACATGGTTGAAATAATAGATATTAAAACACAAAAGAAAACAAATTTTAGTGGTTCTCTTTCAGTTTTGGTAGTTTTTCATCATTTTAGGCAACTTTTCATTCATATCATCTGACGTTTTTTACTCCGTTTTCAAGATGGTTCTTTGTTTTACATATCCGAGTTATCTCGTACCCAACTTTTAAAACGGTTTTTACTCAATATTCAATATGGTTCTTCATTTGACATATCCGAGTTATCTCGTATACAAGTTTTGAAAATTACAATTTTTCTCCCCGGGTGTGTATCCTAAGTATCCGATCCGATGCGTATGGGACACACAGCCAGACATAAGTTGCATTAGAGTTAGCTCATAAATGAACTACCTTTTGAGCATAGTGGTTCCACAGTTGTGCATCATTTACTACAATTACATTGCACGCATAGTTAATAATCAATGTGACACTTATGATGATTCGTATTCAGGTTATGCTAGACACCATTGGTCCAGAACTGCAAGTGGTTAATAAAAGTGAAGCAGCTATTTCGCTAAAGGCAGAGGAAACCGTTGTTCTGACACCTGATCAAGGCCAAGATGCATCGTCTGAGGTGTTACCTATCAACTTCAATGGGCTTGCAAAGGCCGTAAAGAAGGGGGACACCATTTTTATTGGGCAGTACTTGTTCACAGGAAGTGAAAATACCTCAGTTTGGTTGGAGGTAGGCTGCAAGCAATTATGTCGTTACTGTAATTTCCATTGCATCATCTTGTTAATCCTTCCTGCAACTAACTTTTGTTTTTCACCAGCATATTTTTCTTTTGTTTGTTTGATAATGTCATATTCTCTTTATCTTTATGTTTGTTACCGTATTTTGCAACAACCCGAGAAAAAAAGGTCCACTTTTGGTGTATAGTGATGTATTTTTATGTCTTATATATACGTGGTTTCAACAGGTAGATTCAGTCAAAGGTGAAGATGTAGTTTGTGTGGTTAAGAATACAGCAACATTGGCTGGGGCATTGTTCACTCTCCATGCTTCTCAAGTACGCATCGAGTTACCTACTCTCTCTGACAAGGACAAGGAGGTAACCTTAAAAACTTGACATCTCCGTTGGACTCTATCCTTAAATTTTATTTTATTTTTGTTGGAAAGAAAACATACTTAAGAACTAGTACCTGTGTTTCCAATACCTGAAATTGTTTTCAGGTGATAAGTACATGGGGTGTTCAGAACAAAATTGATTTCTCTCGTTATCTTTCACTCGGCATGCAGAAGATGTTCGGGAGGTAATGTTGGATATGAGATATTTTCGTTTTCTATGACGTTTTAATTATTCTGGCTATTTGTGCTTCTGAGTATTCAATTGCCAGTTACATATTTTTCTTTCCATTTTTAAATTGCAGGCTCGTGAATTTTTGTCTAAACTTGGCGACTTGAGCCAGACACAAATCTTCGCTAAAATTGAAAATGCTGAGGTAAATTGTAGTTTCCTTAATGGAACAAAGTATTTTGGCACGTGTTAAATTGCTTTATCTGAAGAAGAGCCCTCCCTCCCCTTATAATGTAAAAATATAATTTGCAAATTTAAAAAAAATCGCTCTTTTTTGGTCTATTCTTGGACTTGTATTCAGTCGGCAGTCGTTTTCTTTTATAAATATTTACAGGAAAGAAATCAATGTTGAAAAATAAGAATAAAACTAGGGCAAAGATGGTTCGAGTTAATTACAGGGGAACCAACCATGCCTTGATCGTGTATATAATAGTTTTAAAGATGATCATGTAATTGACTTATTGATTTATAATTTGTGTACTTAGGGTTTGACTCATTTTGATGAGATCCTTCAAGAGGCTGATGGTATCATTCTTTCCCGTGGGAACCTGGGTGTTGATCTTCCTCCTGAGAAGGTTAGTACATGTAATTTTGCTGGCATTCTGTACTGTAGCTTGGAACGAAGGCTTTTTGCGCTTTAGTTTTGGTTTTAATTTCCTATGTGAAGGTATTACCTACATTTCGTTTACTGTAAAAGTAACTACTAGTTTTTGGAACCACCTTCTTTCTAGCTTACAAATTGGTTTGGTTGCAGGTGTTTTTGTTTCAAAAAGCAGCTGTGTACAAATGTAATATGGCTGGAAAGCCATCTGTTGTTACACGTGTTGTTGATAGCATGACCGACAATTTGAGGCCTACTCGTGCTGAGGCAACTGATGTTGCTAATGCTGTTTTGGATGGTAAGTCAATTAATTACCTTCAATTGTTTCCCTTTTCTAGTGTCGAGAATGTGTTTTCTTTTCTTTTCTTTTTTTTAAAGTTTAAGGAGAATATTGACCACACCACTTCTTTCTTGACACAGGAACTGATGCAATTCTTCTTGGTGCTGAGACTCTGCGTGGACTGTACCCCATTGAGACTATATCTACCGTTGGCAGAATTTGTGCCGAGGTAAAACATCTGTTTCCCCCTTTTTTTCATTTTACTACTATATATATTGTCCTGCTGCTATATATATTTACGTGTGTGTGTGTGTGTGTGTGTGTGTGTCTTTTGGATGTGGCAAATGATAATCATGCACTTTTTCACTTAAATAGCTTCATTTACATTTTTGGAGGGTAATTTTTTGCTGTGCTGATATCAGTGATATATAAATCCGGCCATTTTATAAACTCTTAACGTAATAGCCATTCCTCGAGGTAGTATGGATGTTTCTTTATTGGGCTTATATTGTATTTGTGCAGCCTTTAAGTTCTAATGCTAACTAATTTAGATTTCAACGTTGCATATACTCAAACTATGGAAAGATAATAATTACTGGAGCTTTACAGTATTTACTATTACAGTAAATACTGTTCCTTTACTGCTTTTTCATTAGTTTACTGTCTGTAACTTTTCATAGGATATTTTATATTCCTAGTGAATAGTTTCTTTTGTTTCTAGTCTAAGGCTTAATCTTATTTTAAGGATTATAGCCGTTGCTGGCTTTATAGCCGTTAGGACTTAGTCCTTTTCTTTTCTATATATAGATTGTAATAGAGGTGTAGTTTACACAAGCAATAAACTATTCTATATTGCAATACTCTATACAAACCTTATGCCTGAGCTTTGTTTTATAGCCCGTAACCTTCTACAAGATTACCCAACAAAACTTACCGATGTTTTTTTTTGGGTTTCTTGATTAATTTAATTTGGTTATAAAAAAAGTAAAATAAATGCTTCAACTACCTGATTTTGTATGCAGGCAGAGAAGGTTTTCAATCAAGACCTATATTTCAAGAAAACGGTCAAATTTGTTGGGGAGCCTATGAGTCACTTAGAGTCTATTGCTTCCTCTGCAGTAAGTGTGCCCCGGTGGTTTATGCAGTTCATCTTTCAACTCATTCTTGGTTTTACTAACATAATATTGCGATCTCTCTTTACAGGTACGAGCTGCTATAAAGGTCAAGGCATCTGTTATCATTTGTTTTACGTCATCTGGAAGGGCTGCAAGGTGCAATATCATCACACCCTACAATACTTGTGTTTTACTTCTTACTGTATCAAACTTAATTAGATTATGTGCTTTCATTTATGTGTAAGTGCAGATTAATAGCAAAGTACAGGCCAACAATGCCGGTACTATCTGTCGTGATCCCTCGTCTCAAGACAAATCAATTGAAGTGGAGCTTTACTGGCGCGTTTGAGGTAAATGTTCTATGCTTGCTTTGTTTTTTCTTACAGGGGGATAGGGTAAGATAAGCCTGTGATTTATTTGGATGATTTTTCAGAACTTGTTCTGATCTCACAGGTGCTTGTCATGATTCTTTGTTGGTGATGTGATGTGATTTCTCTCTCTCTCTCTCACACACACACACACACGCGCGTACGTATATGTGTATATACACGCTCTTACACACACGTGTGTATGTGTATACGTATTTGTTGCTCTAATTATACTTTTACCATCAGAAATATCGACTTTGTTTACCATAGTGGGAAAATATTGTAGCTTGTGAATTTCCATTGTAATTTGTTGGTTGCTCAACCGACATCCTGATTGACACAATTTGCATTTCTTTTATCTCATTCTCAGGCTAGGCAATCACTTATTGTGCGAGGTCTGTTTCCCATGCTTGCTGATCCTCGCCATCCGGTGAGTTTTTCTTGTTTATTGTCAGTTTTTTTTTTTCTTCCCTTCCTTCTTCTAAATGTTGCATTAATTCATTTTAACATATATTCTGTATTTTATAGCCCTCAAACACCACTTTGGTGTAATTTTTTAAGGATCACTTTTTTCTATTTTTCTGGAATCCCTAGAAAGCATAATCTGAATAGAGAATGGGGGCCTTTAAGGGCACCCCAGTAAACTACCTTTACTTGTAAGGGCACCCCAATAACTGTCGATTTTTAAAGGGCCCTGGATTCTGTACAGTAAATGTAGTGCAGATATGAGTAGAGATTCAAATGTTTATTGGATCCGAATGTTTTGGATCTTTAGTTTACAGATTTACCTTTTGTTTTACAGTATTCACCGAAATGCTCTACTATGCACTTTTGCAGAAACTTAATTGATATTGGGTTTTGTATTACAGGCTGAGTCATCGAATGCAACAAACGAGTCGGTATTGAGAGTTGCTCTTGAGCATGGAAAGGCATCAGGGGTAATAAAGTCACATGACCGAGTCGTGATTTGCCAAAAACTGGGAGATGCTGCTGTGGTTAAGATTATTGAGCTTGAAGATTAGAGTTTTGGATTTTTGCTAATTTCCTCTCATTATTGGGTTTGAAAATTGAAGACAATCTTGTGGGCTGTTTTGTAACTTGTTTCTGGTGAATTGGAAGCCCCCCCTCCCCCCTAGCTATATATCATTATATTTTGTGTAATATCAATTTTGTGACATGAGAATATTACTCATTCCCCAACAATTTCCAGGATTTAAAATAAGTAATGAGATTATATTAACTATGTATTATTGTTTTACTATTGGGAAGGATTTATAATTGATTCCAAACTCTAATTTGTGTGTTAATAATTGCTTTTGGAGGAAAGCCTGTGTCCTTTTCGAATAATTGCTTGCCTTTGGAGTGATATGATACACGTCACTTATTATAATCTGTGTCCTTCGAATATACATGTTTCTACCTTTCTCTCTCTGAATATGTATTTACCAATTTTCTTTTCCACAAATATAAAGATCGACCAAAAAAAATCCCCAAATATATAATAATCACAATACCATAACTATACTATGTATCATAGATGATAGAACTTCTTAATTTCTAAAAACAATTGCAAGAATACCTATATATATATATATACTAGGAAAAGAAACACGCGTGCGCTGCACTCCCGTTGCCCCGATTTGTAAATTTGCAAGGTAATGTAATATTTTTCAGCATAGTTCATATATGTAAAATTTAATGAAAATGTTAAGCATGAAGAATCGACAATTAAACAGATAAGGAAACCATCATATTTATCTTATACGCGTAGCATAACCTAAAGCGAAAACATGAAAAGGCGTACGGGAACATATTTTTTTTATCTTACATCAAAAGGAGATTATGCTAATATTGCAATTTACAAAATAGCTTATAAGGATACTACATTATATGGTTCCATAGGCTCCGTAGACCAAATATAGGTTATATAAAATGCACATATTATTGTGCATTAATCAAACATGATCTCTTGACTAATGCCACACAATATTGTGCAAAAACAGAAGGGAATTTAAGGTGTTCCAGTGCTGTGAACAGGCCTTTACAAAATAACAACTTCAACTTGCACTATCAGTTCATCTTCTCTTTATTCCGGTTCTTTTTCACCGGCGTAGTTGCTTCCATGTCAAGGCCTGAAGAAGCATCCATTTGTTTTTCTGCAGGCTGTGTTGCAGGCTTGGTTGTTGCAGCAGCTGCGCCCGATGAAGCACCGTCTTCGGGAAACAAAGTCCTTTTTAAACCTGTTACTTGAGTCTCGACTGCAGCATGTAGGAGGTCTTGGCTCACTTCAGCCAGCACTTTTTTGGTAGTTGGGGTGAAGAATTCACCGTGGTCGTCTTTCATTTTTGCCAATGAATAGTCAGAGACGACAGCATCAAGTCCTGTGGCTGAAGATTCAGCATTATCCAGATCCAAAGGAGACAAAACAACTATAACCACTTATGTTTGCTAGGAACAATAAAATTCAAGAATTTTAAGTTTAATGCCACCAGCAAACCCTAATACATGCATTTCTCAAACATGAAATGACATTTTTTTTTGTTGTAAAATTATACTTATTAATGGTTCTTACATGTATTAGTTTATTACTTATTCAATAGCCTCAAATACCCTTACTTGGTTCAAGTTTATTAAGCACAGCTGCTACAACAACCAAAAGTACTGCTACTGTCATTAGTCTATCAAATCTAATATCTTGCCTTTGTGTATAATAGCAAAACAACAAATTAATAACAGCAACTGAATAAGGAATGACGTGACACAGATTTTATGCCCGAAAAAGGGATGGGAGCTGCATGTAAAACCTAGTCATTCCATTCACATAACCAACATGAGTGTGTAGGCAATCAAAATACAATATATGACTAAAGTGGATAAAGAACAACATCGTTTGTAGGAAATAAAAATACAAGAATGTACTATATGGCTATCTCTCGAAATACAAGCCTGTAATGAAAGCGAAGCATGTAATCCAAATAAACATCACATTATATGACCATCACAATATAAGGCTATCTCTCGGATGATGATGCGAGCACATGTAGGAAATAAATGTCCAGTTTACACTCAAATTTGATTTTAAGCATACAACTCAAACCCAAGCCAAAAGTATGTTAGCCACAAAGAAGAAGTAGAAAACAAGAATTAGCATGTGTGAACACATTTAGCCTTCAAAACTATACTTAGAACAAGCAGATAAAAAACCAACTATATGCTCATTAAGCAACCGACCTACACTGAAAAGAGAAATAGAAAGCAAAGCGACGGGAAAAACAAAGCGATTAGAAATGAATGCTTCTTAAAGGTATTGAAAACAAAGACAAGAGTTTAAAAACCAAACCGAAACAGGAAAACAAAACGCCAATTTCGATCTACCCACACTCATAAACAAACAGCAGCCTCATGCAATATCTGCTAAGTGGTAGTAGTGAAAGACAGTGAAAAGTAGGCCTTTTTTTTCTTGTGCATAAACTTAGGAGGACATAGTAACATTTGGTTCCAATCAAACTTCCATTCAGTCACACTAAGACACAAAAACGCAGTAACAAGACCCGGGTCGGTAAATCATATAACTGAAATAGAGATTTTAATTCACAGAGGTCCCGAGATAACACCGGAGTACGTGACATAATGCAGATGAACAAACACGAAAGCGATGAATTTGCGTTGCTCTTCGTTTCTAAGGTGAATCTCCAACCCCGTTAGTCACAAAGGAAAAGTAGGAAAATCAAAATTAAGATCTTTAATCAGCAGCAGAGAAAAGAAAGGAGAATTAGGGTTGCATAAATGTAAAGGAAACCGGAAATCACCTCCTTCCGTCTGCGTTTTGCGTAGGAACCCAATTCTTTCTCTGTGCTTTTAAAAGCATTAAGAAGACTAAAATCCAGAGCGAAATTAGAGTCCACAAATGCATCATTGTATTTTCTGACAGGAATAGGTGCAAACAGTGTATGTGAGGGTCGTTTCATCTTAGAGAAGGAGGATTGGAAAGGATTTGGTAGCAGCGGGTAAGCTACCGGAGGGTAGGAGAGAGTGAGGCGGAAGGGGTTTGCACCGATATTCAGAGCCATGGAGAAGAGAATGGGTTAGTGGGAAGGGAGGAAAATCGTGATTATGCAGGCGTTGGAAAATGTGTGGGTAATACACGTTTACACCCTATGTGTCTATCAGCTACTACCAACTAATCTCTCATCTATCAATGTAAAGACTTTTGTGCTTCTAGGATTAGCTTATAGTGGGTAAATATAATTGATGAGATAACATATACGGGACACATTCAATAAAGTTATTACGTATTGCGAAAACACCGGAAAATACAATGTGTTACTATATACGTGTTTCTCAACCCAAAAAAAAGTTAAACACCAGTAATCTAATAATACTATGGCTCCTTAAAAAAATACTACGAACAATCATTATATAGTACATTAACAAAGAAACTAAAACCGGAAGCTAATACGGAAGCACAGCGACGGAAAGAAGAAGCGCACATATCGGTATTACATTTAACGCCATAAATACTGATATAGCACATATAGTATTAATTAAAAAAAAATATTAAACATTATCCAAAAAGCACAATAAAACATGTCGTGATATAATTATACTATAAAACAAACATAGGCGAGACACATTCAACAAAGTTACTACATAACACGAAAATCTTAAAAAAATCGTAGGTTACCATATACGTGTTTATCTAACCCAATAAAGGTTAAACATCAGTAATCTAATAATACTATGTCTCCTAAAAAAAATAGAAAAACCGATCATTATAATACCTTAACAAAGAAACTAAGACGCGAAACAAATACGGAAACATAGTAGCGTAAATAAATAAAACACACATATCATCACAACATCTAACGCCATAAATACTTATAACAAAGAAACTAAGACGCTAAACTAATGGAAGATAGTGAGCGTAAATAAGAAACACGCATATCATTACAACCAGTAAATAGGAAAGGATGTGATGTAGGAAATATAATTCATGTGGGCCAAAAAACCAAAAAAATAAAACAGTAGTATGATTAGTATAATATTTTTTTCCTTTCTTTGCCAAACAGTAGATACAATTCTTATTATGGGTGAAGCAAAGGGAATCGTGTGAATGGGAGAAGGGGAGTAGAAGAGATTGACTTCAAACATCAATAAAAATATATAATATAATATATATAATAAAATATATTTTATATATATATTAAACAACACAACAAAGGGGAAAAAAAGAAAAGTAAGAACAGGAGAATGGAGAGGCTGCCACATCATCATTTACTCTACCTTCTTATTACATAGAGTAAGATATAGTGCAGTCAAAACATGCAACAAAATATTTTCCACAAATTTTATATTTCTCTGTATTTCAAGATTATTTGCTTTGATCATAAAGTCTAAGATTAAGTCGCCTTAACCAAATGGAATGAAGAATCATGTGAAAGACATCATAACGCTTCGGAAGAGAATTCACTTCAAAATGACGTCTTACTTGTAATCCTCTTCTTTGCATCTTTATGTATTGCCTTTGCGGTATACCATGTAAAATCTTCTTCAGATTCGGTATATCTTTAACCGGAATTATGATAGCAAATGTCTCTCAAGATAACACGTCACTAAACGGGATCACGTATCCGTCTTTAATCAAAACCGGTACACACCCCATGTACAAAGCTTCCACCATTCTTGGACTAGCAACTTCATAACCACTTGGACATATACAATACATGCTCTTTCTCATCATACCATAATATGACACGTTTTTCGGTAAGTATTGATGTATTTGAACGTCTTTATCTTTATTCTCCCAATGTTCTAGAAGGATTGGCCTAATCGGGCCGTGGATGCCTCCGGCGTAGAACACTAAAATGGTCCGTTCGATGGAGATGGACCGCCTAGTAGATGCTCGGTCGTGCCCATAGGAAGGTGGATCTCCGGGATGGATACATCTCTCGAGGCATTGAATTTTTCCGATGTATTCGCATTGCATAATGCCCGGATTGAGTTTTGGTATAGATATGGAATCGCAAATGAAATTTCAGGCCCCTAGGTACCAACAATCAATTAATAGAGTGTTATATATAATACAAAGGGAGTCTACTATGACCTCCTTACAGTGATCAGTTCAGTGACGTGTAAAAGTCCAGGTTTTGCAAATTTTTCACAAATCCCGAGATATATTATCCGTCCCATAGAATTTTCACCAGTCCTAGTAATATTTTCTCTGGTCCCCAAGAAATTTCAAATAGTTTTCAAAAACCGGAACCATGAAAATTTCTCAAGAATTATTAGAGTAAAGAATCCTTGGGACCAGAGAAAAAGTCATCAAACTGGAAAAAGTATCCCGGTCCGGAAGTTTGTCTCATGTCATTTGGACCTATCATTTGTATGAAAATCAGGATAGACGTGGATCCAAACTCCATAAAGAGTAGTAATAAGATTACAACATATACTTAATCGGACATAACAAGAAGTCACGTCACGTACTCAATCGTGGCAAAGCGAGCATGAAGTGATCGGCACCGAGACTGCGATTCCAGAAAGGGTATTTTTGGGAAATAACATCGACATAATCAGAAGCAGTACTGTCTTTCATTTGTTTCCATTCATGAGGAACAAAGACAGTTTGGGTCAACATTGTTACACTGATTGGTAGGAAAAAGACATGAGCTTTTGATGTATCACTTGTTCTAAAGTTGCTAACTTCCATTGTCTGAATGAAATACCCCTCTATGGCATATGTATGCTTACATGGACCAAAATGAAATATTGGTGGGTCCCCTTCCTCATATATGTACACCTTAAATCTTTTCTCCATCTCCAAATAACTCCTGCATTTATATATATATATATATATATATATATATATATATATATATATATATATATACAAATCACTAAGGACGGTTACCCCCAATCCGACGAGGGTGTATACATATTATACGTGTGTCTATCTAGGCCCTTCATACATATTAATCTATATATAGAATAGAGATATATATACACATGGAAGAAAGTATGAAAAGGTAAATGCATATATTTTATATATATATATATATATATATATATATATATATATATATATATATATATATATATATATATATATATATGTGTGTGTGTGTGTGTGTGTGTGTGTGTAAATTAGTTATAAGGCCGTCGTTAGAGAATTAATGATCATTTAGACACTCAAATCTTATTTAGTTATAAGGACATTCTAATTTTAAGAAGGAAACTTATTTAGTTATAAGGACATTCTAATTTCAAATGGATAAAAAAGAAAAAAGGAAGGAAGGAAGGAAAAAAAAAAGATGAATAGTTGAAAAAAAAAAAAAAACGCTTGGTGGTGACATTGATTTTTTTTTAAGATGCGCGATGACATTGATGTCTCAAGAAATGGCATTGATGACTTATGCAAATGACATTGATTTACAAGCGATGACATTGATGACTTATGCAATGACATTGATGTCCGATGCAGTGACATTGATGAATGATGCAGGACATTAAGCTAAACATTCAAGATCGTGTTAAAGAATTGAGGATTCCACAATGAATCCAATTATCGTGAGGGCACAAACAACGTGTGGCCATTACAAGAGTCATAGTGAAGAGTCTTTGTAGTTTCACCAAACTTGTACTTATCCATATTAAAAGCTCCACATTTGGAGAAATGCAAAACAAGAGCAGAGTCGATCGATGCGATTGTTAGGTTTATCGCAATGACATTGACGACTTACGCAGTGGACATTGGCGACTTTTGCGGTGACATTGATGTCTCAAGAAATGACATTGATGACTTATCGCGATGACATTGATGTCTCAAGCAATGACATTGATGATTTGATTTACAATTAGATAATCGATGCAATGATATTGATGTCACCGCGATATACAACTTGATACACACATTTGATAACTTTGTAAAGTAACTTTATTTCTTTGTTATCTTTAAATATTTGATTGATGTTGGTATATTTGATTAGTGTTGGTTTAAATTTTTGATAACTTTGTAAAATAATGATTATTTCTTTTGTTTTTTTGTTTAAATGCATATTTTACAACCAAAGGTATACATAAATTGTTACAATAACACGTCATTGCATAAATCGTTACAATAACACGTCCACCGCATAATTCGATACAATAAGACATCACTGCGCATAGATCGCTACAATAAGAAGTCATTGCATAAATCGCTACAATGAGGCGTCATTGCATAAATCGCTACAATGAGATGTCACCGATCAAGGTTGCCAATGGATCGCGCGGTCAATACATCATGGTAGCCAATGAATCGCGCGGTGAATGCATCGGGGTGGTTAATGGATCGGTGGCCAATGCATCCGGTAGGTGGTCAATGCATGACGGTGATCAATACGTCACGTCGATTTTTATGAAGAAAAAATTGATTTTATGAAATTTATTCGGAAAAATATCAAATTTGATTTTAGAATAAAGAAGGCGAAAAAATATGAATTTTAGTGAAAAAATTATGATGATCCGAGTTTTAGATCAAAATATATGACATTTAGAATATGGTGAATTAAAAAAAAAAAAAAACTGAGTGAACGTTGGGTTGTTTTTTTTTTTCCCTTTGAGCGCTTTTTTTCTTTTTTCCCCTTGCTTCATTTTTTTCCTTCTTCCTCTTTATCCACTTGAAATTAGAATGTCCTTATAACTAAATAAGATTTTGGAGTGTCCTATTACCCCTAATAAGTTGAAAATCAGTCCTTTTAAATAATTGGCCCTATATATATATATATATATATATATATATATATATATACCTATGAAAGGCAATAGGGTCCTTATACATAGGACCTCTGGGGATAAAGTCGTCATTATATGTTTCATTGCGATATTTCGCTTCCTTAATTGCAGCTCGAGCTTGTGCAAGACTTGCTTCCACCACGTCTATAATTTGTTGTAATGTTTTCTTATCTTTATCTTTATTCATCACATCTGCGGTTGTGAAAGCTTTCTTTTTCATTCTCGATCTCTTTTATCTATCAAATTTGAAATCATACATCACATCAGACCGGAAAAAAAAATCATAAGATATTTTAAATGAGTTATCTAACGAAATATAATAACAAGTGACATAACAAGAATATCAAAGTGTGCCCCCTCTGAATCGAAACATAAATCATATCATTTTGTAAAAAAATCTAATCATATATCAACTCTATATCTACAATTTGTTACAACAATGTTTAATATTATATATAATAGTATCTCTATTATTATGTTTGTTTAAAAAGGCTACTTGTTGAACAATTTAAACTTAGTATTATATGATTAAAGCCGAAATAAATAGTTTGAGTATATTGATTTAAACTTTATCACAAAGTACAAATTTCAAATGATTCATCATCATCCAATCAAATCGAGGCTAAATTTATGTGTTTATGGGCTATTTAATGTGTTTAAAAACATTTATCATTTGAATCAAAAAAAAAAAAAAAAAAAACATTTATCATGATTTTAGTTGAGTGATATGATAAATTTCTTTATTTTGAAGGTTGAATTTTCCTTGCAAACTAGTAAAAAGAGTTTTACGGTTACAACAGTTTGTTGATTATTAATATAGAATCATTTTGAAATCAATGTAGATTGTTTCTTAATTTTTTTTGAGAAAAATTTATAACCATAAACAAAATAGGCACAATAACTGAAATAAAACAAATGTACACAATTATTAATGGATCTATATCAATTAATGAAATATATCTTTTAAATAATAATAGTGTAAAAATGAGATTTAATAATCCAAGGAAAAGGAAAATCTTGAATAGAATTTACTGACTTTCCAACAAAGAAATCTCCGAATCAAAGTTAAACATTGACGACTATTGTGGAAAAGAACCTACCATCATTACAGAGGTCATACCATCGTTCTAAAATATAAATTCATTTAGCATTTTTAATTTGTCCTAAGTCAATTTAGATAACTAATAAAACAGTTATTATGTTTTTACTTTTTCACTGTCATTTATTATATATTCATTACTTTTCATTATTTTGCATTAATAACGGTCAAATGTCATTTTTGTATTTTTCATCAAAATTAATGACACATAACCAATTTAACTAACTTTCTCAATCTGTGTGAAAAACCCAAACTGACTTATATTTTAGATTAAGAAAATTAGTTAAATTGGTTATCTTAATGATGTAAACAAAACTTGTAATATTCCGATTTTTGAAAAATGACAGACGTGTCATTTTGCGAAAACGAAATATTGGGTTCGGTTCCTTTTATTCGGAGTTTAATTATTTGGATATTTATGTATATAATTTCGAAAATTATATGTATATATTTAAGGAAATCTGATTTTAGTAAAAATGGGTGATTAAGGAAAATCAGTGATTAGGTAATTTTCTAAATTTTTCCTATTTAAGGAAAAATAAACCTAATCACTCCCTCAAGCTTTTAATCAGATTTTTCTTCCCCAAATTCGAGTTTCTTTGCGTGTAAGAGCAATAGGAAGAGGTGAGATACTTTCATCGATATCCGAGTCGATTCTTGATCGCTTTTCGATTTGAGAGAAGCACCGAATCGTCGTAAGTGAGAGCGTCGTTTCGGTCGCATCGAAAGTTGGAGATTTTCTCAAGGTATGAAATTCGAATTACCAGCTGTTTTTGGTGAGTTTGATGGATCAAAACTCATACCTTTCATAGATTAATCGTTTGGAATCGTGTGATCGATGTTAATGCAAATTCGGATTGATCATATAGGTTTGTTGCAGAAAAGAGATCGTTTTGCTGTTGTCTTTCCTGAGTTTTGGAGTTTGAACAGCTTGCTTAAGGTAAGAGGATCTTCCTACATGTTAATTTATGGTTTATTAGGTTTTATGTTGAGGTTTGATATGATTTTATGTTAGAAATCATACTTTTGTGTTGCCTAAGGATTTGGAGTCGTTAAGGTAGATAAAAGTCATTTTTTTCTGCTATTTTTCTGAGTATTTTGATGTTGAACATGTTTGGATTTGAGTAGAGATTGAAAAAGTGCATAAAAACGTGTTTAGAGAGTTTTGTGTGCTTAGTGTGCGCACATTGCCCCTGTTTTGATAAATAAGTTATTTTAAGATATGTTTGGGATTTTAAACGTTGTTTCTTGATATAATAACACTAATTAATCATAAACAAGCTTCGATTGAACTTCCGATTCGTTCAGTTAAAACACCGAATGTACTCTTAAAGGGAGTTGAAGTTCGGATCCGTCGGAAGGGCATGAAAGGGCTTGTGTTTTGATGAACTAGAGTTCATCAATGTCTGTGTAATTGATAGGATGTGATGTCTAGTTGTCTAAGTGAGGGAGTAGAGCTGATAAGGTGAGTAATATTCTGAAAACACTTAGGTGGCTAGTTAATTCACAATAATAATTACATATGTGTAGATTAAAGCTAAAACGTCATTTATTCTCGGTTATGCACTCTTTCATATCGGCGATGTGATATGTTCATAAAAGGTGAACAACGCTACTGGCCTTAAACGACTGAAGGGTAGTGGAGGAAATTCATCGGACATATACGCATACCAGGGAGACCTCGGAGCTAATCGGTGCTAATCATCGTTAGTTAGCAAGTATATCTTCAGGCAGATGAACGCCATGCATAGTGTCCTTGAGTAATGATGTAACAAAGATAAGCTAAGTTAGAAACGTATAGTCATGACGTGTTGATGGACATGGAATGAACCTTAGATTGAGTCGGCTTCATTAAGATAACCCTTATAATAAAATCTGATAATTATAACCTTAATTGAATGGTAGCTTCTACTTCTTACTTTGTACAATGTACTTACCTTAAATGCATGTTTATTTATGTGTTTGGGGGAGAGAAGACGAACATGTTAGGGAAGATTTCGAGGAGGACTTTGATGACGACGTTTGAGGACGCCAGAGTTGAAGGCCTTGATTATTTTCTGTTTTTAATTATTTCATAGACTTGGATTATTATTGGAACTTGTAGTTACTTTCAGTATTTCTTTTGGATTCGTTGGTTTCATTGTGGATGTAATAAGTATTACATTTTCTATCTTTAGTTATTTCTATTCCTGGATATTTGGAAAAAAAATTATCTTAGTCTTTTTGCTTCCGTTTGCTTTAATTTGATACGACATAGTAGAGACTTACGTGTAATATTATTAATTTAATGTTATACGTGCCGAACGTTCTTTTTCCGGATAAGGACTCGGTGTCCGAGAACGGGGCGTTACAAAACTAACTTTCTTAATATGTTAAGAAATTAAATCAAATATATCTGCCATTCTGGGATTATTATTATTATTATTATTATTTTTTTTAAAGATTCTGAATGGTCACACAAATTTGTGCAACTAAAATGGAGAACCTACTTTCTATCTGACAAAAAGTTGACGGTTAAAAAATTTTAGATTAAAGACACCATATCAAAACTTTAGATTCAATTTTTCAAAATACAAATTCAAACCATGGTAAAATTGAATTTATAATCAATATTTGATTTTTCAAAAATCGAATGTTAGTGTGGTGTCAGAACTAATCTATTTAACAATCTCCAAAGAGTTTGAATCATAAAAAATGTGTCCTTCGAATATACATGTTTGGCTAAATTACAATTTTGGTCCTCTAACTAGACATGTTTTTCGATTTTCATCCTGGTTTTTCTCCGGCGACAATTTTAGTCCTGTAAATGGTATTTTTTTCCAAAAATAGTCTTGAACGTCGGAAAGACCACTTACTTACAGGACTAAAATTGTCGCCGGAAAAGACCAATTTTAGTCCTGTAAGTGGTCTTTCCGGCGTTTAGGACTATTTTTGCAAAATAAAGACCACTTACAGGACTAAAATTATCACCGGAAAAACCACCACTAAAATCTAAAATCGGCGTTAATACAGTTAGAGGACCAAAATCAGAATTTAACCATACAATGTTTCTACCTTTCTCTCTGAATATGTATTTACCGATAGTTCTGTGATCCTTGTTGTGAAGTGGGAAATCAACGATACTAGTCATATTTTTGGATGGCAACGGTCATATTTTTGGAAATACGACGATACCGTCATGTTTTTCAAGAATAATGATACGGGTGGAAACAGCCACCGTATTTGTTATACCAATTTTCTTTTCCACAAATATAAAGATCGACCAAAAAAATCCCCAAATATAATCACAATACCATAACTATACTATGTATCATAGATGATAGAACTTCTTAATTTCTAAAAACAATTGCAAGAATACCTATATATATATATATATATATATATATATATATATATATATATATATATATATATATATATAGTGCAGTCAAAACATGCAACAAAGTATTTTCCACAAATTTTATATTTCTGTATTTCAAGCTTATTCGCTTTGATCATAAAGTCTAAGATTAAGTCGCCTTAACCAAATGGAATGAAGAATCATGTGAAAGACATCATAACGCTTTGGAGGAGAATTCACTTCAAAATGTCGTCTTACTTGTAATCCTCTTCTTTGCATCTTTATGTATTGCCTTTGCGGTATACCCTGTAAAATCTTCTTCAATTTCGGTATATCTTTAACCGGAATTATGACAGCAAACGTCTCCCAAGATAACACGTCACTAAACGGGATCACGTATCCGTCTTTAATCAAAACCGGTACACACCCCATGTACAAAGCTTCCACCATTCTTGGACTAGCAACTTCATAACCACTTGGACATATACAATACATGCTCTTTCTCATCATACCATAATATGACACGTTTTTCGGTAAGTATTGATGTATTTGAACGTCTTTATCTTTATTCTCCCAATGTTCTAGAAGGATTGGCCTAATCGGGCCGTGGATGCCTCCGGCGTAGAACACTAAAATGGTCCGTTTCGATGGAGATGGACCGCCTAGTAGATGCTCGGTCGTGCCCATAGGAAGGTGGATCTCGGGATGGATACATCTCTCGAGGCATTGAATTTTTCCGATGTATTCGCATTGCATAATGCCCGGATTGAGTTTTGGTATAGATATGGAATCGCAAATGAAATTTCAGGCCCCTATGTACCAACAATCAATTAATAGCGTGTTATATATAATACAAAGGGAGTCTACTATGACCTCCTTACAGTGATCAGTTCAGTGACGTGTAAAAGTCCAGGTTTTGCAAATTTTTCACAAATCCCGAGATATATTATCCGTCCCATAGAATTTTCACCAGTCCTAGTAATATTTTCTCTGGTCCCCAAGAAATTTCAAATAGTTTCAAAAATCGGAACCATGAAAATTTCTCAAGAATTATTAGAGTAAAGAATCCTTGGGACCAGAGAAAAAGTCATCAAAACTGGAAAAGTATCCCGGGTCCAGAAGTTGTCTCATGTCACTGGATCAATCAGTGTACGAAAACCAGGGTAGTACGTGGATCCAAACTCCATAAAGAGTAGTAATAAGATTACAACATATACTTAATCAGACATAACAAGAGTCACAATACGTACCCAATCGTGGCAGGCGAGCATGAAGTGATCGGCACCGAGACTGCGATTCCAGAAAGGGTATTTTTGGGAAATAACATCGACATAATCAGAAGCTGTGTCTTTCATTTGTTTCCATTCATGAGGAACAAAGACAGTTTGGGTTAACACTGTTATACTGATAGGTAGGAAAAAGACATGAGCTTTTGATGTATCACTTGTTCTAAAGTTGCTAACTTCCATTGTCTGAATGAAGTACCCTTCTATGGCATATGTATGCTTACATGGACCAAAATGAAATATTGGTGGGTCCCCTTCCTCATATATGTACACCTTAAATCTTTTCTCCATCTCCAAATAACTCCTGCATTTATATATATGTATATATATGTTATGCCATGCATGTGTTAGTTACAATTGTGAACGCAGTAACGGATTCAGAAAATATATATATATATATATATATATACACACAAACATATATACAAATCACTAAGGACGATTACCCCCGATCCGACGAGGGTGTATACATATTATACATGTATACTATATATATGTGTGTCCATCTAGGCCCTTCATACATATTAATCTATATATAGAATAGAGATATATATACACATGGAAGAAAGTATGAAAAAGGTAAATGCATGTATATACCTATGAAAGGCAATAGGGTCCTTATACATAGGACCTCTGGGGATAAAATCGTCATTATATGTTTCGTTGCTATACTTCGCCTCCTTAATAGCAGCTCGAGCTTGTGCAAGACTTGCTTCCACAACGTCTAATTTGTTGTAGTGTTTTCTTATCTTTACGCTGCTACTGCTGCGGTTGTGGAAACTTTTTTTTTCATTCTCTTTTATCTATCAAATTTGAAATCATACATCACATCAGACCGGAAAAAAAATCATAAGATATTTTAAATGAGTTATGCTAAATTACAATAAATACGTACTATGTACATCATGATCAATGATTTTAGTTGAGTGATATGATAAATTTCAACATTTATCATGATTTTAGTTGAGTGACATGATAAATTTCTTTATTTGAAGGTTGAATTTTCCTTGCAAACTAGTAAAAAGAGTTTTGCGGTTACAACAGTTTTTTGATTATTAATATAGAATCATTTTGAAATCAATGTAGATTTTTTCTTAATTTTTTTTGAGAAAAATTTATAACCATAAACAAAATAGGCACAATAACTGAAATAAAACAAATGTACACAATTAATGAAATATATCTTTTAAATAATAATACTGTAAAAATATGATTTAATAATCCAAGGAAAAGGAAAATCTTGAATAGAATTTACTGACTTTCCAACAAAGAAATCTCCGAATCAAAGTTAAACATTGACGACTATTGTGGAAAAGAACCTACCATCATTACAGAGGTCATACCATCGTTCTAAAATATAAATTCATTTAGCATTTTTAATTTGTCCCAAGTCTATTTAAATAACTAATAAAACATTTATTTTGTTTTTCCTCTTTCACCGGTCACTTATTATATACTCATTATTTTGTATTATTTTGCATGAATAACGGTCAAATGTCATTTTTGTCTTTTTCATCAATATTAATGACACATAACCAATTTAACTAACTCTCTTAATTTGTGTGAAAAACCCAAACTTACTTATATTTTTGGGCAGGGGTTGTATTTTTTGTCTGTCACTCTTAAAAGTCAATTTTGTTTACATCATTTTAGATTAATACAACAATTTTTTTTGAGAGAGATTAATACAACAATTGTTTTTTCACTTTCAGCTATATTTAATTTTATGACTGTCATTAAACACCAAACTCTGTTTCAAAATAAATAAAATTAAACACCAAACTCATTGGACATGTCATAACATTATTGTGTATTTAAATTAATTTTCAATAATTAAAATCAAGATTGAGTTTGATGGTCATTAAACACTATATAAATTTACAAATGAAGAAAATGGGTTGAGTTGTACAATTTTCAAGATAAGTTGTGATTACTATGAGAATTGAAAGAGTCTTTTTTTTTTTTAAGAAGAAAAGAGACTTTTAAAATTCTAAATCATATATACCTACCATTTAAAAGACGGGAGAGAATATTTATATGCTTTTTTTTTTTGAAAAAGAATACTTATATGTTAAGAGAAAGATAATTTTGGCATTTAATAATTTATTTTAGATACATTAATCACATATCAAATCGGTATGATTCTAATAAAAAAACATAAGGGGTTTGAAACGGCAAATTTATTACATTCTATTCATTTCTACTGGTCCATTGAGGTCCATTTCGTATAGTATAGAATTTCAATGCTTGTATAATAGGAGCTTTGGCAATATTATGAAAAATATTTTAATAAATTAAATCAAATATCTCTGCTATTCTGGGATTATTATTATTATTATTTTAAAGATTCTGAATGGTCACACAAATTTGTGCAACTAAAATGGAGAACCTACTTTCTATCTGACAAAAAAGTTGACAGTTAAAAAATTTTAGATTAAAGACACCATATCAAAACTTTAGATTCAATTTTTCAAAATACAAAATCAAACCATGGAAAAATTGAATTTATAATCAATATTTGATTTTTTAAAAATCGAATGTTAGTATGGTGTCAAAACTAATCTATTTAACAATCTCCAAAGAGTTTGAATCATAAAAAATGGACACATTCTCATCCAGAGAGAGTCTTAATTAATATACATTGAACCGTTAAATATATAACAAATATATATATGAGAAAACTTAATTTATATTCGTCATACATTTTACGAGGGTATATATATATATATATATATATATATATATATATATATATATATATATGAAATCTTACATTTATAGCAGGTTGTTGATGATTAAGTTTGGGATCAATCCTCCATGGTTGTCTCCATGCAGAAACATCTACCACTGGTGAATCGAAACTCATCAGACTCGTCGACCATGGATTCGTAAAAAACACAACAACTCCGGCCACGGTAAAAACCGATACCATGAAACATATCACCTGTGATGACGACGATGTCGATCGGAAAAATGAAAAGGGATTTTCCATACCACCACCAGCTTTAATTTGCTGTGTTTATTGTCCTTATTTCTTGGACACATTCAAAGAGTGTGTGGAAATGCTTTTGGTTTATTTGTTTGTATGTATATTTTCCAATGGGCGTGTGAAATGTTGTTGACTTTATATAATAGAGGAATGTGGAGTGTGAGGAGAGCAACAGATTTTTATGATTTGGAAGTTTTTTATTTTATTTTATTTATTTTTTTAGTTTTGATTTAATTTTCAAATGGAGATTTCTGTTTTTAATTACACTTGCAATATATATATGAAACAAAAAACATGACGATGCTAACTACATTTACTAGTATTATATCCATGTACGGATTCTTTTTATCTTTAAATTTAAGATGATTTTTTCAAAATAAAAAAATAAAAAAAATAAAACAAGATTAAGATGATATGTTTGTGCCACAACAACAATACAAACTGCACTTATGATATAGTTTTACAGCATTTACGTTGGTTACTTTTAACAGATAGGATGCAAAATGATATATTCCATATGTTACTCATATTTTCCGATGCATTCATTTGTAAGGTTTGACATCATATTTAAACAATCGTATAGATAAAAATTAGTTTTATACAAGTTTGTTTTTTTATTCGCTTATAACTAGACTATTGAGATAATCAAAATCAGGGTGGGTGTTTTGGACAACCTTCCACTTCTCTCTAGCTCGTTTACTTGTGAAAATTATTTTCCTATTTCTTTTTTTGAAAAACCAACAACTTTTATTAAGATTAAGGGAGATCCACAAACGAGACGGAGATTACATCGATCATACGGGGATGGGCGCCCCAAGAAATAGACCCCTCAGCCTAGCCGCCTCCTCAAGAGCCAAGAAAGTCATGCGCATCTCCAACAAATCCGGCGCATCACCCGGGTCAATGTGGAAAGAGAAGGCCGTTACAATAGTCTCCCCAGAATCACGAAAATATTATTTTCCTATTTCTGTTTGGACATCTTATCACTCAAAATATTATTTTTGTTTGTTTTTTTTTGGAGGGATCAAAATACTATTTTGAAATTTATATATGTTATTCAATAATATAAGTGTTAGTTCATTATTCATATTATTTTGAAGTTTATGATTCGTTTATGAATTGAAATGGATAATGAGTTTGGTGGTAAGGGTTGAGTTTGTTGTGCGTGCTTGATGATAGTTTAAGGATGGTTGATTTGGGATCTTATTTTTTGAATGGGTAGAAGTTAGTTATATATAAATGATTTTTTAAATTATTTCATTGGCTTTACTCTTATAATAGTAGTGACGTATATTATGATTTGTTTTTACTAAACAAAATGATTTCCTATCAACAATTCTACTCGTTGATAAAAACCGGAATCATACCGAACTAAAGAAAAGATTTTAGTCCTAAAACCGTTTTTATTTGATTTCAGCACATAAATCATTACGTTGTTGTTATAATAATAATAATAATAATAATAATAATAATAATAATAATAATCAAAGAGTAAATAATAAAGAACAATTATCTTTTATTACTGGGACTATGTTTTATACCTTTTCCCAACTGACATCATATCCCTCTTTTAAGGAATTTGATTGATGTAAAATAATCAAAGCTAAATTGAACATTATTTTCTCTCTTTTTTAAGATGAAATTGAACAAAAATGTCATTATAATATGTCATAAAGTTGGGGCTTTTTTTTCGGGTTTTGATTGACAAATTGAACGAGTGATTATGCAAATTCTTGTTCTTCTAAATTTTTTTATATATATTAAACAACATTATGCAAATATTCATTAGCAAGAACCAAAAATGATATTCTCACTCACATCGGTATTTTTTTATTATTATTCCTTTTCATTCATTTGTAGTGGATTTATCAATAACACATATTTCTCAAAATTAAAGAATAAGTTATGATAACTATATCACTCGGACCACTTATAATCTAGCAATGAGATTACTCATTGTCACGTCAAATTATGATATTAACATTTATCGTGTCAGAACTCAGAAATCATAATAGTTATAATTATAAGAAAAAAAATTTATTAAGAAAAAAAAAGGTAAGGAAAGAAACATACAGGTTGCAGATGTTGATGAATATCAGCCGCCGGAGGAGTTGCCGGAGAATAATTCTTTAACAAAGCGGTCGGCCATGGAACCGTGAAAAGTACAACTCCGGTCATTAATATAACAAATGATACCATCAGACATACAACCCTCCTTGTAACTATTGTTGAATATTGCAAATTACATGGAAACGTTTCTTTTATATCCACCATTATTATTATTATTATTTTTAATTTCTTCAAAATTAATTTTGCTTTTTTCACAGCATTTTTGCAGAGTTCTATTGGCCAAGTGGAAGAGAAAAAGGAGATTATTATAATTATATATGAGAGGCAGGGTCCACAATAGTCAATACACTGTATATATGTTTATTCTCTTTGTAAAAAAAAATTGGTGGGTATAAAAGAAACGTTTCCATGTAATTTGCAATATTCAACTCTGTAGTACTACTAATTTTTATAACGTTTAAACGTGATGATTAATTAAAAATTAAAAGGAAAGTATTCTTTTTAAGGAGAGGAAAATGGCTTTAAAATTCCAGATTTTAAGCATATCTTAATTAAACCAGATTTTTCTTTAAACGGTCTAGTTAATGCATTTCCATTTTGAGAAAAAATCATTTTTCATTCCTCCTAAGAAAACATTTTCCCTCAAAAAAAAAAAAAAAAAAGAAGAACAATTCTTTTTTTAGGGGATTAATAAAGAATAAAACTAGGAAAAATAAATCAGGAATCACCCCAAGCAAAAGTAATGGTATGTTGGTCTTTTAGTATGCCCATTGTATTTTCTTAAGGACTATATCATATGTAGTGTCGTGTCTCTTCATTTTTGGGAAGATTATGGGACTCCCAACTTTAATTCCATGTGTTTTTTAATTTTTCTTTAGGGGAATTCCAATGATATCTATCCGTCCCAAATTATAAGTAATTTTGGGTGTTGCACAAAGATTTGAAAAGTGGTTGAATGTTATAAATTTTAAAGAGAAATACTTAAAATATCATTTGACTATATTAATGGAATGATTATAGAGTATTGAAAAATAGTTAGTTTATTAATAAATTATGGTAAGATAGAGAAAAAATATTAATAAATTCTTTATTGATAATGTAAAATTATTAATATTCTGGGACAAAAAAAAAGGTAGAGTGACTTACATTCTGATTATAGGGATGGAGGAGTATTTTCAATCTCAATAAAACAAAAAAATATTACTTATGTTCCATAAAAACTGTTTACGTTTTGTGGTGCATACAAATTAAGAAAACAATTAATGTGTTGTATTTTAAGTAGTGATGGACATGTATACCGCTATCAATAATAAATGCTCTTTTGGAATATGAAATGAATATATAAACATTAAATGTTATGACGGTGGTAAAAGTGCAGTAAATGATGTCTTGATTTTATAAATGGACACTTTTTATGGGACAATTCATTTTTAAAAAAATGGACACTTTTTATGGTAGTATTATGGTAACCAAGTACTAGCTTGACTCAAGTGGTAATGATTTGAGAATGATTAGAGAGGTCACCGGTTTGATTTTTCTCTGAGGCGCTGTCTTACTCTAAGGCGCCATATTGAAGGAGTTTTCTGTACGATCACCATATTGAAAGAGCTCAGATTAAGGGTTAGATTTCGCAGGCATGACCCGGACCGAGCATTTATCAAAAAGTCTATTTTTTTGAAAGGTTCAAAAGGTCATTGTTGGAGTATTAATAATATAGGGTCTAGAGTCCAATAATGTGTGTATCTATCCTTAGATTATGTTATGTTTGTGGCATCATATAAAGATGCCAAGTGTCCTTAGAGTATCTATGTATAGGGGCGCCCCTTGGGGGGGCTAATGGGGCCGTGACCCAGAGCCCCAAAAATCTATGAATTTAAGGGCTCCACGAAATTTTGACGCAATAGTGTGTGTGTGTGTGTGTGTGTGTGTGTATATATATATATATATATATATATATATATTGTATTTTTAAATACCAATAAGGTAGTGCCTTAACGGTTAGCAGTATGGTATATCGTGATAAGTGATTAGGGTTTGATCCCTGTTAGAAGCAAAAAAAAATACTTTTTATTGGTTACCCTTTTTAGAAGGGCGTAAAACAATATTTGACCCCACGCCTAAATTTGGACAGATACGCCTCTGTCTCTTATTACAACTTCGATCCCAGCTCCGATTCTAACATCTATCAGCCAAACATCTATGTTTCCTACTTTGAATCTCTCAAATCCGACCGTTGGAAGCTCTATTGCTCCTTCCTTCCTCCACACCTCATCCTTCTCTACGACGCTTCCGCCTATCACGCATGCACCGCCGTTCAGTGGCAATCTGACTCAGAGTTTCATGGTCAAACTCTCTCGCCACAATT
Organism: Gentiana macrophylla; assembly: GCA_026214975.1. NCBI lineage: Eukaryota > Viridiplantae > Streptophyta > Magnoliopsida > Gentianales > Gentianaceae > Gentiana > Gentiana macrophylla. The sequence goes on along the minus strand of CM047807.1, from coordinate 7,892,455 downwards.
ATCTTCTATGGCGATATTCGATACTTCCGGTGATACGTGGCCACCGTCTTGAAGACCATGTGTTTGGCACCAAACCTAAGCCACCGGAGTTTATTTTTCCCACAGGTATGTCTACTACGACCTCTGCTGTTGTTCCTATGAAAAATCCAGCCTACGATGAATGGATGGCTGTGGATATTCTTCTTTTTGGTTGCTTGGCTCAGTGACTGACCAAGCTCTTCCTGAGTTGGTAAGCTGCTACCGCGGCTGAAGTTTGGAAAACTTTGGAAATTTTGTGGAATAGTCAGGCCGAATCTCGCATTCTTGAGCTCAAATATTGTTTAACTAAAATAGCGAAAGGATTGATCTTTGGCCGATTACTTGGCCTTAATGAAAAGCCATTCTGACGGGCTTGGCTCTGCTGGTTACCTAGCCTTACAGTCAGAACTCATCTTAGCCACTCTAGAGGTCCTAACCAAGGAATATGAATCAATTATCGTTAATATAAAAGGTGGATCAATTGTTGGATCGTATATGTGCACTTATATAAAACTAGATGGGGGTGAATAGGATATTACAGAAATTTAAATTTTATTAAGCCTTTTCAGAGTTTTAATTGCTTAACCTAATATTGATAATAAACTAGGCGGAAGATCTAGCTAAGATCAATGTTTATAGGTTAAGGTTCTTGTGATGAAAATGACTTAGGAAATTAACGGATTAATGCCTAATCATATTAACATGCAATAGTTCTGGTGTGTTTCTAATTGATTTCCAGAAAACACTTAATCCGATTTTAGAGTTGTTTAAATCTAAACAATCAATCCTATGTGTTGATAGCAATCACAATCACACAGATTCCACTAGATACTTTTGCAGATTACAATCAAGGTTCTTGATATACAAAGTAAAATACAAGATAAAAAACGGGTTCTGAATTGTTAACCTTTTAGATCACACTGTAGTGGAAGAATCTAAACAAACCAGTGACACAGTCACAAAGATGCAATCACATTTCTGTTTCTAAAGGATAACACAACAGAACAAAACACAACCTTCGGTACTTAATCTAACAAGTTATAAATTCAAATCCACGGATGGAAGTAGCAGCTTGAAAGCAAAAAGTAAATACATGATCTTATTGATAATGAACCCTGGGGTTCAGGTTAGGAGAAACAGAGAGCTGGTACCAGAAACAAACCAAGACTTAGTCCAGGTTCAAGCTGGGATTCCAGAAGCAATCCCCACAACCAGTTCCAAACTTGAAACTCACATAAGAGTTCAAGATAAAATTCGTACTTACCCTCAATGAAGATTAGTACAAATATGAAAGTATTACGACACTCTCTTTGTGAATACAATGATGATTTTAGTATAGACAAAAATGTTTGATCAGCTTAGTCAGCTAGATCGGTTTGATATTAATGGGATTATATAGCCAAATAATGGACAAAGCAATAAATGTCTTCAGATAATGCAGAGTATGAATGATAAGTAAATGCATTGAAAGTTTATGAGAGAGATAGTTCAGAGAAGACAGTTCAGTTAAAAGAACAATGCCATTATCTTGAAAACGGCTGATTGTTGATTATATCAAGAAATAGTCTGCTCGATTATCAAAGGTTTAAAAGACATTTTATTTCCCAATGCATAATTAATACAACAATTCAAAAATTGAAAATAAAGTCAGTCAAAACAATTTCAAATTGCATTGACTCTGATTTCATGATTTTATAATATGGATGCATGAACCTAGAATTATATAATTTATATTATTTATAAATGCAGACAACTAGTATGAGGTTTAAGTCATATTCCATTGTAGAAAAATGCAATAAACGAGTTTGCTATTTAGACAACTGGATAATTTTCATAGCCAAATAACACACTTATACATGACTTAGGCATAGAGGTAGGCCTAAATCACATATCCGAAGGCACAAGCAACCTGATCAATTCGTCATTATCAATAATGTGATGATCATTGAGACTCAGAATTGTTTTGAGAGACGTATCTTCATTTTTTACATAAGTCAAATCAGATCTGTACATGTTTGAATCATGAACCATAAGTTTCATCAAACATTTCATCAAGAAGATAGCATATAGTTTCATAGGGTAAAAGTGTAAGCACAAAACTATATACATCTTGGACAAAGCGCATAGAACACCAAATGACCATAATATGATTTACACGCGAACATATGTATGATTAAGATTCAGAGAGCATACTTTAATAATACATATATTCATGATACACTTAATCGAATCGGCAAGATACTGAGACTGAATCATTAATCAAAAGACAACTAGTTCGATTTTATCAATATAAAAAACTTGAATCATGGATCAAGAAAATAAACTACCAATTTCATCAAGTGTTTGACTCGAAGAACTGAAACAATGAAGCTGAAGAGTCATAGCTATGATACCTGAGCTAGATCTGAGAGAATTTAGACATTACCTAAAGAATGAATCATTTTCACGATGAGCACGATGATCGGACCATCATCAGAAGACAAAATGTTGCACCTATGTTATAGCAACATCACATATACTTCGATTCAGACTTGAAACAACCATTTGAATGTCACCAGATGAAGATACCAAGCCACAAAGCAAGACGAAGGCTGCATCTTCAGGTTCTAGCATCAAACATTGCCAGAATAGATGCATCATCATTATAAGAACTGAGAGGACATGCAACACCATCAGAGAAGATGAACAAGATTCACTGAAGACAAAGTCTTCTCAGTAGATGATTTTGTCATAGAAATTTTCATGGTTGAATCAAAAAATTGAAGAGTCAATGATTCAATTGGATGAAGAATCCGGTCTAGGTTTCTGCAGAGATAAGGGTGTAGAATCGGGAATGATAGAAGAAGTGAAGGCGAAATTAGGGTTTCAGCTTTTATAGGGTAGGCTGAATTCGGGTTATGGGGTCAATGTATGGACCGGGTTCAAGTTATAAGTTAGAATTATAAGAATATTCTTCTAACGGGCCGGATAATCATGAGCCCAATAAGAGTGTTCAACATTTTATTCGAATATATCAAGTTTTGGGCCATAAATGTAATGATGCTGAGCCCAATAATGCAGTGTAGACATAATGTCTTTGTATTATCATAATTACCACACCATATAATTTATAAAGTGATGATAAATATATCATACACAATTGATTTTAATCATTTATGATGTGTAATTCAAGGTACCTGTAAAATTGAGAAATTTCCATTGTAAGTCATAAGACTTCTTGGCAGGGTTAGTGACAGATAAAATATATTGAAACATAAATTAAGGTACTGTAAAATTAATCAAATCACATACGGATCATTGCGGGAACAACAATATCCCAAAAATTCTCCCCCTTTTGATTAATTTTACAAAATACCTACGCTCTCCCTAAATTGCAGCTCCCTATATATACATATACATCTCTCCCCCTTATTTTGAAAAAGGAATCAAAAGAAAGGCTCACAGAGAAATCATACATAGGTCACTACGCATCTTTTCGAACAAAGCATGGGGTAAAGTCTCTGTGAAAATGTCAGCGACTTGGTGCGTAGTAAGCACAAAATCTATAGATATGGTACCATTGGTTACATGGTCACGTATGAAATGGTAACATATATTTATATGCTTGGCACGAGGGTGCAAGACTGGATTGCGGGACAAGTCTATGGCACTAGTACTTTCACAGTAGACTGTCACGCAAGGTATAGTATACCGAAGTCGGCAAGCTGCTGTTTGATCTGTTAGGAAATCAACGCGGGAACACAGCGGAATTCAAAATTTGATTTCCTTTTTCCCAAGATCGACTTCGTTTAAGAAATAAATAAATAAGTAGTTGACGGTAGTTACCTTGCTTGATCTAAAAGATCGACGCTTTGACCGTCTAAGCAGAGTAGCGATGCACGGAGCCACCCAAGCATTCGGCCTCTACCGGTGATCCACACGAATAACCCGCCGGAATCCCATCATGGATTGCTACTAGAAAAATCTGGTTGCTAGACCGGCCTTTTCTCTCTCTCTAATCTCTCTCTAAGAAGCTCTTTGTTTTTCACAAGAACTATTAGCTCTTGGAATTGTGATGTACAAAAGAGCTAGTCAATCCCTCCTTTTTATAGAGTATGGGGCGCCCCTTTGTTATCCCAATCTGATTGAGATTAGCTTCCTAGTAGATAGAGGAGAAAGAAAACATTTTCCTAATAAAATATGGAAATTATCTTTTATTGATTCATCTCATTTAATATTCAATATCTTATATTAAATATATTTCCAAGATATATATTGACAATATCTTATATTGAATATATCTTTATCTTATTACTATAATCTATTTTCCAAAGTCTCAATTAATATCCAATATTAATATTATGTGACGGGTCCATTTCCGTCAGGTAGTTAGGATGGCAAACCTGGATGTGGGATATATGGCCTCTTCGTGGTGTTCCGATCAATGAGGTTATCGCCGTCGGACGGTGGCGTTTATCGAGGTTGGTGGCGGACTCACGGTGGTAATATGAAAGCAATAAATGAGAGAGAGAGATGCAAAAGGTGCTCATGGAAATAAATGCACAAAAAGTTGTTCTATATATTCATTAATGTCATAGTGGGGGTATTTATAGGGAAAGGATAAAGCTGTAAAAGTCTACTCGTGCTAGCGGTGTCGATGCCCGACAGATGGCAGTTGGCCCCGCACTCTATCTAAGCTTATGAACTTTCCATTAACTGGTGGAGTTCCTCATATAAATGGGTCCGCCCGTCGCTGGGCGGCCCCTTATCTTTGAGATCTTTGGCGGGGTGGCCAAGGAGTTGGCGACGTCGCGGTCATGTTCGAGGAAAGAGTTTGACTTATGCCCTCCGACGAGTTGACCGGGAATAATGGGACCGTGTCAGTTCCAGATCATCAATGGCCCTACTCTGCGGCGGAAAATCGTTTGCGGCGTAGAGTAGTATTCTGGTCGAGGAGTCTTCGTTGATGAACACTCTTGGAAGACAAAAGTTGAGCGGACTCATGATTAGGGACACAAACTAGTAGAGCCTCATCAAAACCTCTCTTAAGAAAAACCCGGTGGGAAAAATCTTAAGCAAGGAAAAGAGTACTCTCTGTTTGTATCGAAATCTCAAGACCGCTCTTCAGAGGCGGCGGGGTTGTGACATGAAGTTGATGCAACATAACCCGCGAGTGCATCGTGAAATTGACGCTTATCTGAAAGGCACGCCAATCACTACCGGCCGGTTTCCTCCTCATAGTACACGTTAGTGGTGATCTGGAGTCGACATCGCGCTTGATAATTCGCGATCGATGCATGGCGACAAGGGATCTCGACCTACCCGGCCGCCTTTTCAGATATAGGAAGCGATCTTCTCTCATCCGCGGCCTACCAGGTCGTCCTCTCCTCATATAGAAGCGATCTTCTCTCATCTTGGATCTCGGCTTGCGGACTCGGTGATTGTAAGGGCCCACCGTGGCGCTTTGCCATTCTTCCCAGGCAGCGTCGACCATGGCCCCTGGCGATTTCCACTCGGATTAGGACGCACGAATTTTTGAATAGTGCGCTCTGGGCGGTCTGCGGATCCGATCGCCGATGAATACCTCGATCCTCCTATGAGCTCGCAAGATTACGGATTCACTTATCTCGGCTTCCTCTTCACGCTCTAACTCCGCAATCTCGGAGGCGGCGGGCGGCGGCGTGATATCGAGATTCTGTTCCATTTCTACTCGTGGTATTGAGATTGGGGTTGTTCTCCCACCTGATGGGTTGTGGAGAAAATGCAAGCGGATTCAGTGCTCGTTGCCTTTGTACTCCTCCATAAACTCGTATTCATCATTATCTGACTGAGACATTCTTATTTTTCTGGGATTTTGTAAGGAAGAAACGAGTGACTCAAATGGGAGAGTAAGCATTTGTGGAGAAGGTAGTAACTTGGCTGGCTTTTATAGAGGGAGGTGGCGTGTTTGGCATGGATTACCATAATGGTAGGCAGACAGAGCGACGGCTATCTGAAGAGACAGTCATAATGACCGGCGTAATGATGGTTATCTGAGAGGTTTACCGTCATTATGAGCATTCGAAGGGACGGTTATTTATGGTGGATAATCATGGGCTATTTTTCGTCCGGAATAGTCCCTAGTCAAAGTAGCCCTATCAAACGCGGCTAAAACTCGGGAAGACCACCAATGATGGCTTTTGAACCGTTCCATCCGTTTGGGATACCTGTCAGTTTGTGGACGCAGCGGGGAGGTGTGATGACACCTGCGAACGGCGACTTGAGGTGCACAAAGATGTAAGCGATCGAGATATGCCGCGAGGAGTCGTTTCGTCATTGTGGATCGCGGCTTAAGAGCTTGCGATGTAAATCGTCCGTGCTCGTTGGTCTGACCGATGTCGACATGTTGAGGTGCACAGCTATAAAGCGATCCAGATATGCCGGGAGGAGCTGTTTCGCCGCCGCGATCGCGCTTGAGAGCTTGCGATGTAAATCGTCCGTGCCCGCTGGTCCGACCGAGGTCGACATGTTGAGGTGCACCTGAGCGTAAGCGATCCAGATATGCCGCGGCGAGTTGCGTCGGTCGCCGCGATCGCGGCTTGAGAGCTTGCGATGTAAATCGTCCGTTCGTTGGTCCGACCGAGGTCGACATGTTGAGGTGCCGCAGCGATAGAGCGATCTAGATATGCCGCGAGAGCTGCGTCGTCGTCGCTGCGGCTGCGGCGAGCTTGCGATGTAAATCGTCCGTGCGTTCGTTGGTCGACCGAGGTCGACATGTTGAGGTGCCGCGCATAAGCGATCTGGTATGCCGCGAGGGTCGTTTCGTCGCCGCGATCGCGCGGCGAGAGCTTGCGATGTAAATCGTCCGTGCCCGTTGGTCCGACCGAGGTCGACATGTTGAGGTGCCTGACGCATGAGCGATCCAGGTATGCCGCGGAGAGCTCGTTGCAGTCGCCGCCGCGATCGCGCTTGAGAGCTTGCGATGTAAATCGTCCGTGCCCGTTAGTGGTCCGACCGAGGTCGACATGTTGAGTGCACAGAGATGAAGCGATCCAGATATGCCGCGAGGAGTCGTCGCTCGCGCCGCGATCGCCGCTGAGAGCTTGCGATGTAAATCGTCCGTGTTCGTTGGTCTCGACCGAGGTCGACATGTTGAGTTTCTAGGATTTAATCATTTTTGCGATCCTGGCGAGATGGCGAAGTCATTTGTGTTGGCGAAAGCGCAGATCATATGCGAGCGACTATCGACGGCATGCAACGTGGAGCAAGATAAATGGGCTGCAGAAGTAACGCTGCGTATCATTAAATGTGGCGCCCTTTCGATTCGACAAGGTGACGTTCGCCGTAGGTCGTGGACGGTGGTGATGATGGCGTTTCGTTTTTACGCAAACTTCAAATTTCAAAGCGTCGTGTCCAATTCCGAAGCTTTTGCTTTCCCGCGCAAACCCGAACCGTTGGATGAAGACAATCACGGCCGTTGGTTGGTTGAGTGCTTGTCTATTTGGCGGGGGCGTTGCCCCTTCCTTTTTCCACCTTTACGAAAACCTTTTCCAAAATTTTCAGGTGATCAAATCCTTTCTACCAAGCCGAGAAATCAAGAGCATCTTGTGGTGATTTGGAACCAAGTTTTGAATTTCGAGGTCGAGGTCGTGTTTGAACTTCATCGGAGTGAGCCCTTTACAGCGATCGGAGTGATCATCTTTGTCTTCCCAATTTTACGCCATCCGGATCATAAAGGTACCATCTTTATCCGATCTAACACCGGTTTTTCTTTGTTGATCGTCATTTCGTGGTTGATTCTGGCCCGTATAGATCATAAGTACGCTTTTGTCCCGTAGATATTCGGATTTTTGAGGTTTTTTAACCGTGACAGAATCCGTATGCCTAAACCCTTCTTTTGTGAATTTGAAGCCTTCGAGGATTAGGAGCAATTTTTCAATTTTTTTTTTCGTGTAGTATTTCTTTATGACCCCGTTGCCCCTGTCTTTGTTGGTGTGTGGCGGAAATGGGGGGCGGTGTCGACTGAACAAGCGTTGATCCACCTCTCTTCATTTTGCGCATGTCGTGTATGGGGACGACAACGATCACGAAGAATTTAATTATGGTGATGACGGGCCGAGGAAAGAAGTGGCGGCGAGGTTTCTCCTTCTCATTTCGACGAAGAGGACTCACGCCGAGATTGGCAAGGCCCAAAGGCTCTTATAACGAGGGCACTCGGTGCTTTCGAATCTTGCGCATTTAGCTAATGAGAGCGAATTTCTAAGGCGCCGGTGAACGGATTCAGCGGCGTCGGCCCGAGGCCGCAAAGCGAAGGGGGACGGCCGTAGGGCACCTGCACTGCTAGCTCCGTCCCGCAGAGGGAAAATCAGATCGGCTTGAAGATGCATGAGTCTTTGGAAGAGGGTGGCAAGTGAAGGCCATGCATCGCGCTGTCGATGAGAATGGGAGATCTTTGTTATCGCATGGCGCGACTTTAACATCGCTATCTCTGCGCCCGATATCGACTCTCCGATGACTATCATTTTTGCCCGTGCATGGACGATCGGCGATATGAGTATACTTGCGGGCGCTCGCCAGGAGACGGTTATGCGTTCCTTTTGACAATTTCTGGCGGGGTTCAGGCCCCCTTCGATCCTTTTTGGTGGAGGTGATGTATTTCTTTGGAAGCCTTGCCGGCGGACTTTCACCCTAATCTTTGTTAGACCCTGGCGGCGTTCATTGCGACGTGTCGCCTTAATGGAATTGAGCCCTCCTTGGGTCTCATTTAGGAGTTCTATGATTTCGCCGGCACCCAAACTCCGGGGCGGTGAGCGTGAGGGTGAGCGTGAGGAGGCCTCGCCGCCTTTTACCCCGGGCCGACAACAAAATCTATAAGTGGAGTCAAAGAGTACTGCGGGTGCAATCCAGGGTCGGATGGCCATTCCAAGTGGCTTAAAGACAGAGTGGTTCCTTAAAGACAGAGTGGCTTAACTAGACTCCAAGTGGCTTAAAGACAGAGTGGTTCCTTTCGCAAGCCCTAAAGAAGTAGAGGCGATTGTGGCCTTGATTAGCTCTGCGGACAGATCTGCACAGGTCCGCATGATCAGTGTCCGGATGTTGACGAACGTAAAGCTGGGTAGCGCGAGGATGGCAGGGATCCCGGGCTGTTTGGTGCCGGGGATTTTGCCTGTCGTGAACATTCCCCCGCCAGGTGTGGAGCTTAGTGATCCTGACTGGGTCGGCGAATGCCACTTGGGTAGGACCTTTCCGACGCGCCAGGCGAAGAGTGTGGCGGTGATTGGTCGAGCCGCCAGGGTAAAACCATTTCTTCTCTATTTTTGTTTTTGCTAACCCAAAAATACGAAGCTCAGACATCGGGTCGGGCGGCGCTAGGCACACGATCCCCTACTGCTTTTTTTTTTTTTTTTTACCACATTTTCGATTGCTTCTTCTTTTCTTTTCAGTGATGCCGGCATCCGGTCTTCGCAGGAGTGCCAATGCTGCCGCTGCTAATGCCGCGAGGAAGACGCGGGAGGAAGAGTTAGCGAGAGGCGATCCCGTGATCATACCGATTATTCATGTGAGGATCAACCAGGTAGTGACCGTTCGCGGCGTGTACAAAGATGCGAGGCGGGACCTCCTCGGTGTTGCGATTGCAGAGCGATTATGAAGAAGTCCGCCCCGCCGGTGCAGGCTCGACCACCGCCTTGGTAAGCGGCCGATGAGAGTCGAAGATGTTCTTGAAGACGCCCCTTTCCCGGAAAAGACCAAGAGTGGATGCGCCGCCCTGAGGTCGCCGACCTAGAGAGTCCCGATTCTCCCCCTCTCAACCTTACTCTCGCCTATGGATTCGTGCGCGCAGACGCGACGGCAAGAAGCTTCGGCGAGTGCCGACATTCCTCTATACTTTGACGAGGGCTGCGATCGATCAATCGTCGCTTGGCGGGGTGTGATGATGATGAGTCGACTCTGTCGGCCGTTCCTCCTCTTCTGTACTTACGGAAAATGGAGCGCCGAGGCTCGCCTATCCGTGGGGACCGGATGATAAAAGGATTGCTCTCGCCAACATCGGCAACACTCTATTGATCCTCGCGAGGCTATGAGAAGTTTGCCGTCGCCGAGTATGGGATGTCGGCGCATAAGGTAAATATGTTTTTCTCGCACGAATTTCCTTTTATCTTCCAAGTGCTTACTGTGTCTTTCTTAGGTCTCGCGTTGCATGCTCGCCGCTTTGGATCTTGTCGAGAAATTGGTGGAGAGCGAACAACGGATTTGAGCGATGAGCCGCAGTGAAGAAGCGCGCAGAGAACCAGGAGTTGGCGTGAACAATGAAGGATCTGGAGGCCATAGTTGGCGATGCCAAGGCTATATATACCGCTAAAGAACAGACCTGGACGGATAGGATAGCTGAGTTGGAGCGTCAAGTTACTCTTGAGAAGAATCATCGCAAGAAGGTCGAAGCCGCCTTGGGTGCCTGTGAGCAAAAGTTGAAAACGGCCGAGATGCCGCCGCCGATCTTCGCTAAGAAGCGAGGATGCCCGTCGGAATGCTGAGGACGCCAGCACGAAGGCTGAGGAGGCTATCAAGAAGGCCGAGGACCTTGCCTCGGATATCCAGGCAAAAATTCAGGCCGCCGTCGCTGAGTATAAAGACAGCGCCGAATCTTTGAAAAGATCTGGGTGACAATTATGACCAAGGTCGCTATCATATGGCGCGGTGTGTCTCAGAGGTCGATGCATCGCAGAGAGGGTCCCGATTTACAAGATAGGCGGCGTGGACTCGGGAGAATTCCTTGGCGCCGAGCTCATCCAATATCATCCCGTGGTTTCCTACTCCGAGGAGGAGATCGCAGAGTACCGTGAGCAATGCAGGTTGATGGTTTACAAAGGCGCGGTATTTCCAGGGGCGCAGAAGAGAACATGCGGTCACTTGTGCAAAGCGATCTTGGATGGGGCTATCTGAGGGGATCAGCTGCCGTTCAGGTGGTGAGGGGCGCAGCCGGGAGATTCGCAAGCCGGCCTTGATTTCGGAGCGCTTGACTCCTTTTTTTGTTATTGACAAACTTTGTTGTTGGTTTGTAATATTAACTTTTGTTTCCGGCCGATGTGGGGCTCGCCACCCTGTTAACTTTGATCCTTTTCCTTCGTGCATATTGGGGCCGCTTGTATGGCCATTTCTTTTATGCCTTTGTTCTCGCTTTAGTATTTTGAGTTGTTTTTGTTTTGTTAACCCAAAAATACGCAAGCCTCTGACGCTGGGTCGGGCGGCGGCTGGGCACACGATCCATCTGGCTGGGCACAAGTTCCAAAAACGAGAGGACTACATGTAATATCTCTTGAGGTTGTCGGCGTGCCAAGTATTCTCATATTCACGGCCATTCTGTCTTTGAGATAATATGTCCCTTCTTTAGCTCGCATGAGAGACTGAAGGGTCCCTCCCGATTCTTTGTCTAACTTTTCGGGTTTGTGGGCGGCTTCACATTTAATTAATACGAAATCTCCCGCGCTTGAAAAATGATGGCATACCTTCTTATCGTGATGTCGCTAGCGGCCATCTTGAAGTTAGCCAATCGAGTCGCAGACTTGCAATCTCTTTTCTTCGAGCATGTCGAGCTCAAATTCGCGTGATCGGCGTTGGTGTCTCGCCGAAATGCGATACTCGATGCTAGGTAGAGTCATTTCCATGGTGTCATCGCCCGAACCATAAGTCGAGGAGAATGGGGTTTCTCCTGTGGTAGACTTTTTGGCGGTCCGGAGCGACCATAAGATCGCATGGGCGACTCATCTACCCATCCGCCTTTTTTCCGCTTTTTTAAAGTGCGTTTGGACCTCTCGAGAAGTTGTTTGTTTTGCGTTCTCTGCGACCATTACTCGAGGATAGGTGACCGAAGACGTCGCATGAATGACGCCATGCTCTTTACAAAACTCGTCAATTCCGTTCGAATCTGCGGTCCATGGTCGGATATGATGATGCGAGGTATCCCAAACGAGTCCACACTTGATCCATAAGAAAATAGATAACCCTGAAGTTGTAGCGATCTCTTTGAGGGCTTGGCCTCTGTCCATTTTTGTAATAATCAGCCGCTACTACTATGTACTCGCATCCGCCACGCCTTTAGGCATCGGACCGGACGAGGTCGATACCCCACATCTCGAAGGCCATGAGGCGGTGACGATGCTCGCTTCTACGGAGGGTAACCTGGTATATCCGCGTGCACTTTGGCAAGGGTTGCATTCCCTAACAAATATATCCGCATCCTCAACAAGGTAGGGCGGTAGTATCTCGCGGTGATCGCCTCTTTGTGCGAGGTTCGACAGGCGGGATGCCCGCCGCATACTCCTTGATGAAGCTCACGGAGGATACCCTCTACTTGCTCCGGCCGGACACAGCGGAGTAGAGGTTTGGAGAAAGAGCGCCTGTAAAGTATCCCATTTTGAACGACATATCTCGCTGCTCGTCGAGCCAAGGTTCTCGCCTATTTTGTCTCAAGGCAAAACTCCATGCTCGATATAATCCTTGACCTCATCGATCCAGCCACGCGAGGAGTGTTGAATATCCATGATCTCACATCTGTTGATAGATGGTTCCTCGAGGTATTCCAGAGGGATGTCAGGAGCGAGCGCCGCGTCAGCGTCGGATAACTTGGATAAATAGTCTGCCCTCAAATTCTGAGTGCGTGGTATATAAGAGAGCTCGCAATATCCGAATCGAGCGACGTAAACTTTTGGACCAGGTCGATGTATCTTTGTAGTATTGAGCAATAAATCTTATAACCTCCATTCACTTGATTGACAACCGGTTGTGAGTCGCAAAAGGCGTGTATGTTTTCAACTCTCATTGCAAGGGCGAGTTCAAGGCCCGCGATGATCGCCCTCATATTCAACTTTGGTTGTTTGATGCCGTGAAATCAAGCGGCGCTTTCTCAATTTCTTCGGACGTTCCAGGCTCGAGCAAGGCGACTCTCGGCTCCGCAAGCTCCATTCCGCTTGCGCCGTCGATTTAACAATCGCCAGCGATGCATTTGGGCCTCATGGGGCCGCTAGGAGCCGGTTTATCGGGCGAGTTAGTCGAAGGGGAAGCGGGTTGTGTTGCCGAGGACTCTCGAAAGCTTGCTTCAAGAATGAACTCGGCCAGGGCCTGCGCCTTGATTGCCCTTCGAGGCTCATACTTGATGTCGAATTCCGTGAGCTCAATTGCCCATTTCTGGAGACGACCGGCGAGGTCTGGCTTATGTAAAACCTGACGCAGCGGACTATCCGATAGTATAACGATCGTGTGTGACGAAAAATATGCACGGAGTTTTCTAGCTGCTATAACGAGAGAGTAAGCCAATTTTTCTGCATTAAAATATCGACCTTCTACAGGACTGAGAGCCTTCGAGACATAGTAAATGGGCTTTTGAACGGGCTTCTCAGGGGTCCCCTCTTCTTTTATAAGAACTGCAGCGACAGCCCTATCTGAGGCCGCCAAATATAAATAAAGCTGATCGCCTATATTAGGACTTACTAAAAGAGGCGGGCTGACCAGGTATCGCTTGAGCTCTTCAAAGGCTTCAGTGCATTCTCGATCCATTCAAACCCCTTGCCGCTTTCAAGATCTTATAAAAGGAGACACACTGTCCGCAGATTTTGAGATGAACCGCCCAGAGCGGTTATTCTTCCATTCAACCTCTCGAACTTCCTTCACGATCGTTGGAGGTGCCATGTCCGAATGGCTCGATCTTCTCGAGGATTTGCTTCGATACCATTTGTGTGACCATGAAGCCTAAGAATTTTCCGGCTTTGACCCCAAACGTGCATTTGACTGGATTTAACTTCACATTGTTTTCTCTGACGTCAAGTAAAGTTTCTCTCAAATCCGCTTATGAAGTCGCGTATATTTGGATTTGATAACCATGTCGTCTATGTAAGCTTCCATATTGCGGCCGATTTGAGTGTGGAAAACCCTGTTGATCATCCTCTGAAATGTTGAACCCGCATTTTTCAGGCCGAAGGGCATCATTTTGTAGTAATACATGCCGCCTCACCAAAGAAGAAGAAGTTGTCTTTCGCCCCCGGCCATATGGACTGATGGTATCGAGAATAGGCGTCGATTTAAACCGAGGATTTCAAAACCCGCTATCCGATCTACCATTCATCTCTATGCGGGGTAGCTCATAGGATCCTTGGGGCGAGCTTTGTTCAAGTCGGTGAAATCTACGCACATTCGCCACTTGCCGTTGTGCTTGAGAACCATGACGACGTTGGCGGCCAAGTGGGATATTGTAGTTCTTCAATGATACGCCGCAAGTAGCTGCGATCTCAATTTTCACAAACCTCTTCCTTTGCGGTTGAAAATTGGCGAGCCCGTCTTGAATTGGCTTGAAGTGGGATTCACGTTAAGACGGTGGAGTGCGACCTCGGGTCGACGCCGCATGTCGCTGACTCCCAAGCAAAGGCCTCAGGTTCTCTTTCAAAGACGTTGATCGGTAGCGGACATGTCGGCATCGCCGAGTGCGCCCGACTTTGATTTTTGGTGGGGTATCTCTCATTGATGATTACCTCGACGAGCTCCTTCGCCCGATGCTCGGGTCATCTCGTATCTGCGGTGTGTCGCATACAATTTTCTTTTCTTTGTTTCTTAGGCGGCGGAGGGTGTTCATGCCTTGTCCCCTTTCGAGATGGGCTTCAGCGCTCTTTTATTAGCGCTCGCCTCTAACTCGGCCATGGACTCGCTTATCCGGGGTTGACTTGCTCGGCCGTGTTTGGGATCTCGGCCGCACCGATCATCACTAGAGCTTCTTCCAAATGTGATTTATTGAATTCGTGATGGGATTAGTCCCTGCTTTGGTGCGATGGGAGGTGTAGCATGAGTTTGTCCCAAAGACACCTTGGAGTTCGGGCTCTCGTGCCTTTTCAATCTCGCTTTGATTTCGCCAAGTAGTCAAGATAAGTGCGTGGTCGGCTAATCGCTCGCCTCTATCCCGCCATTTTCTCGTATAAAATTTGACCTCGATGCGGAATGGAAGACACCATTTGAAACTTGCGCATCGCGGTATGCCCCAGATCATGTGGTAGCGGTGGCGGATCGACCACCAGGAATTCTATTTTTCGATCCGGAAGGGCTCAAGTCTCCGATGCGGACCTCAGGTCGATCATTCCTTTAACCTTTACCTCATGGTTGGTAAACCCTCAGCGTGCCCGGTATGGTTTTGATTGGCCTCGGTGAAGTTCAAACCTTTGAGGCGGTCAAGATAGATGATGTCTCTGGCGGCACTGTATCCACCAGGACTCTGTTAACTCCGCACTTGCCGATCCCGATTTTGATTATGAGGGGCATCTCCATTGCTCCCGTAACAAAGCTAAGCTCGCTTTTGTAAAAGTCAGGGCCTCTTCATCTGGTCACAGAGTTCTAGGCCGCTCACGCCCAAATTCATTGATCGAGTTGATCTGTTCTTTTATATCACCTGCATTTGCTAGGCGGGCTTTCGTGGATGACATTAAGCTCGCGCTCATACTGGGCCGCGACGAGCCTCTGGTTGGCACCGCCTGCCAATTTGAACCGATCTAGTTTTCCCTCCCGGGCCATGTTATCTATGATCCTTATCGGTAAAAACAATCATCTGTGTTATGGCCGTGATAATTATGAAACTCGCAGAATTTGCTCCTGTCCGCTTTACGAACACTGTCTTCGCTACGATTGTCGCGGGGCTTCCGGATGTGTTCTGAGATTTCGTTCAGATTGCCGACGGTCGCGCATTCGGTGGAATGTAATCTTTACGTCGAACTTTGTGGCCTTTTGAGATCACGGTCGTCCGTTCTCTCGCCGGTTTGACGACCTCCCCTTTCTTTGGGGATCGACTCGAAATCTTATTGGGACGGGCCGTGGGATCGATTGAGGCCCCGGTTTTCGGTGGGGATGACCTCGACGGTAGTAAACTTCCGGGCCTGCTCCAACATATCCCTCAAGTTGGTCGGCGGATGCATCGTCAAATGTGTCTTAAGCTCGCCGCCCACAAGTCCAGTTAAAAATGCCATCATGACCGTGGGTTCGGGCTCGTCCCGTGTTTGATCGTAAACTTGGACGAATTTCTCGTAATACGACCGGGCGGACTCCCCAGTGTCCTGTTTTATCAAAAACAGATCAGTCGTGGTTTTGCGAGGCCTATGCGCTGTTTTGAATTCAGCCAGGAACTTTGTCCGCATGTCCTCCCGTACCGTGGAACCGATCGATCGTGGCGGTTTGCGAAGCCATGTAGAGGCTCTATCTTTCATACAACCCACCATAGCCACGCACCAAAGCGCGCTTATGGCGAGTAGCGAGCATCATTTTACTCTCGAACGAAGCTATCCACTCGTATGGGTCCGACTTACCCTGATAATCTGTTATGTTGACGTTAGATATTCGGTGTTGCGGTAGGCTTGCTATGAGCGAGTCTGAAAGCGCATCCATAGCAGCGCTAGGTTCCTTATCCTCTTCTCGTTTACTCTTTTTCATCTCCAGAACCATCATCCTCAGGTCTTCAAATCGTTGGTTGGTCTGGGTCCGAGGTGCGCCCTGAGAGTGGGCGTCGTCCTCGTCACTACCGAGCCTTTCTGTGTCGGCCCGTACTCTTCTTCTTAGGATAATATCCGGGGTTTTCACCGAGGGCCCGATCTTCGTCGGCGTTGCTCGCGCTCCTTTATCTTCATCTCTCGGTGGTGATGGTAAAGCTCTACGTTTTCCCAGGCGGTCATGCGCCGATACTCTAGTTTGGCTGTCTTCACCGTGCCGAGAGGAGGACACACTTTCCCCTCGATGCTCGTGACGCTGAGCTTGCGTTGTTTCCCCCCTGTTTGGCCCTTTCCACGGAGGGGCGATGACGTTACGCCCGGCGTTCATGCCCTCTATGGTTGGGGGAGGATCAATTGCTAGTCTTGGTCTGACCGCGGAGATTAAAATCTCGTTGGCTGCCTTCATTTTTGCCGCGTACTCACCATAACTCTTTATTCTTGCCAGATCAGCCTCGCTAGGAACCAGCGGGGCAGGAGCCTCTTTGTCTGGGCCCTCTGTGTTAATCTGTCTTCGGGCGAGCTCTGCCTCTAATTGAGCGTTTTTCTTTCTCAATTCTAAGAACTCGCGGAAATCGACGGCTCCATGGGCGGGGTCGCTCTCATGCGACCTCGCTGGGGCGACCTGCTTTTCTGCCGGGTTGGGTGTGACAGGGTTAGGCGAAGGATTAGCCATGATGGGAGGTCTCGCTACAAGTCGACAACAAGCTTTCCAAGGTAGGAAGTGGGATTCACGCCTCGACACAAGCCAACTCTGATATCCTTTTCAGAGAGTAGTTAAGGTGACATGACTGGATGTGATCTGCTGTCAGATTCTATGTACGCAACATCCGATGAACCTTTTATCCTCCCACAAGCAATCGTTCCCGATACAGATATGCTACAAGTTGAATTTTATGGTGTTCACACGGCCGTTTCTTAGCGGTTCATATAACCACGGCCGTTCAATCGGAAAACGCTAAACCACGGCCGTTTCTTAGCGGTTCATATAAGATTATCCCAATAGTGGTGAATCTTCAAACGCAAGATTGGGATAGTCTACACAAACACATGAGCTATTTTTCAACGGATTGTGAAGACAAAGGTAACCGATTTGATGATGATAAACTGGAATAAAAAACCTGTTATACAAGGAGGCGGAGATCGAACGATCTAAGCAACTATAGGGGGCACGAAGGTGTTGAATCCTTTAAAGAAATCGTTCCCGGTAACGGAGCCAATTGACGGGTCCATTTCCGTCAGGTAGTTAGGATGGCAAACCTGGATGTGGGATATCTGGCCTCTTCGTGGTGTTCCGATCAATGAGGTTATCGCCGTCGGACGGTGGCGTTTATCGAGGTTGGTGGCGGACTCACGGTGGTAATATGAAAGCAATAAATGAGAGAGAGAGAGATGCAACAGTGCTCATGGAAATAAATGCGCAAAAGTTGTTCTATATATTCATTAATGTCATAGTGGGGGTATTTATAGGGAAAGGATAAAGCTGTAAAAGTCTACTCGTGCTGCTAGCGGTGTCGATGCCGACGAGATGGCGATTGGCCCCGCACTCTATCTAAGCTTATGAACTTTCCATTAACTGGTGGAGTTCCTCATATAAATGGGTCCGCCGTGCTGCGGGGCGGCCCCCTTATGCTGAAGATGCTGGCGGGGTGGCCAAGGAGTTGGCGACGTCGCGCGGTCATGTTCAGGGAAAGAGTTTGACTTATGCCCTCCGACGAGTTGACCGGGAATAATGGGACCGTGTCAGGTTCCGTATCATCAATATGGTTGTTGGTCCCAGAGAAGGGTAAAATATAGTCAGAGGGAGTGGGGTGGTGAATGACTATACTGGAGTTTCAAAAACTTTTCTCAATATAAAGGCTTTTGTGCAGCGGATAAGTCCCTTCTTAAAATGTGGATTCAAAGTATGATATGCAATCACAGATATAATATGTAATGAAGTAAGTGCAGTAAAGTAAAGTGCTGAAAGTAAAATAGACACAAATGTTTATAGTGGTTCAGTATAGTGTAATCCCTTAATCCACTCTTCTCCTATGATGATTGGAGGAATTCACTATTGTTTTCACAGATATAATAGCACGATTGTCCTTGGCTACAAAAGATTCACAATCTCCAAGACTACCACTCATTGGCTTCAAAAGCTTCAGTGACTCAGTCTTCAACACTGCTCCTTGGGAACAAATCCTTCAGCAGCTATCACAAACACAACTCCTTCTCAGATGGCTCGATTGATTTTTTCGACTGGTGTGAATTGATTCACGAGATCTTTGTTAATCAATCTCAAGTACTTGATGTGGAATTTGAGTTTCGATTTTGAGTTGATCTCTAGATTTTTCCTTTAAGTTCTGATAGAAGGCTTTTCAAATTGACAGAGTTTCTGCTTGTTCTTTTTGATTCAAATCATACTTTTTCCTGTCTGTCAATGCCTTCTATTTATAGCCTTGATTATCCTTGATTTCAATTTTCGTCCATTGGCTATTTAATGTGGGGAATGATCCTTGATTTAATTCTTGATTCCCCCTTAATAATATTCTCCTTGATTTCAGTGATCCGGATTTTCTCCAAACGTTTAACACAAAATCCTTCTTTGATTGATTCTTGATTGATTATGCATTTAATGATTGATCCTCTGAATCTTCCTTGTTATCACGCTCTGAATAAGTATAAGTGATATACCTTACTCAGTTGTTCCTTTACTTGACCGTTGATAGAACGGTTGAGTGTTTCTGCTAACTTAGCCATTTAATTATCCCTTTAGTGCTTTATCTTTACTCAGCCGATAGATAGTTCACTTTGCCGGTTCACTGCTTTCTTGATTTCTTTGAGTTTACAAGATTCCTTGTACTTCACTAATCCTTGATTTGGATGAGATCAGTGTACATCATATTTAACAATAAATTTCACCACTTGAAATATAACTTAGACTTATCCAAGGTCATCACAGACTTCCCTGGTTATAAGTCAGACCATATGTCATCAAGCTTCTCTGCTGGTACTTGGTTGCTTTCACTCTGCCGGATTTCTGTTTTACTTAGTCATCCTACCAACTAGTACAATAGTTGTCTGACTCAACTTATACAACATGTCAGACTCTAAGTAAAGACTTATATAGAGATTTCTAACTTATTTTAGGCTTGCTATAATAGCTAGTATGACCATCATCAAAGCAAAATAAAATGTTCCCAACAATGGTAATCTTATTAATTAAATTGCACAATTCAAATGTATCCAATACACTTTAAAAATGGCGTCCCCTTCCCACTAATTTGGGAATTGAGATTTTCTTTAATTAATATAATACTATGATTAATTAATTTACAAAATACATGTATATCATATATATCTATATATATATATATATACATATATATATTTTCGACCTACACATACATTATGTGTATATTTAATTAATCAACATAATTAATATCTTGTATTATATTTATTCATAATAAATAAATACCACCCTATTAATTTACCACTATAACCTTTATAGTATGAGATAAATTATTTCCTTATTTGGTTATCAACTATAACCACATTTTAATCCGACTTGATGTTCATATGTGTGTGACCCGATAGGCTTCCGAATATGTTGGCCTTAGGCACAAAGTGAAAATTATGAAAATTCCCTTCATACCTAACGATCACGGGATAGCGTCTAGCAACACACCGTGGCCCCCAATCATCGAAAGAGTCAAATGCAATGACTACCTTTCATGTGAAACAGTTACCATGTAAATAGAATTCTATCGCTGTAATAATATCCATACGGTCGTTCGTCGAGTGTGAAACATCAAAGACCGTATCTTATAATCTGGATATCATACTCTCTCGAAGTAATCAATTACTTCCACTTTGCAAAGATTCACGAGAGCAAGACATTCCTTATAAGAAGGCCCTTTCGGATATTCACTCCTACAAATAGGGTACACGATTTCCGGATGACCAAACATGTATACTCCGCATGCTTCAATATCACACCCAATCACTACCGCATGATCACTTCGTGGCTAGGGGAAACCTCAATAGTGTCAAAGCATGACAATCCACACTGTGATGCCATGTAGACTCCGGTCCTAAGGATAATTACATAACTGTCACATAATGTGACACTTAACAGTGTAAGTGGGTCAGTCTAACGTACGCATTCTCTAATACACGTCCACATACAATCCAAGTGTCTCTACACTTCGATAGACGAGATCTATCCCTGCCCTTAAATACAGAAGACATCTAATACGGGCTAGTCTGTTCGTACTATCAATGACATGTTTAATAGTACATCAGCCTAGAGACATTTAAGTATCAAACTTATTAAAATTATTAGAGATCCCATCAACCATAATCTCCTATCATGGTTTCTCTATCACAGTTTAATACTAAGGATGTTATCACATAACAATTCATAATTGGTTCTTTAAAAGAACAAATATATGACAACAGAAAAGTCATTTAATATATGTATAAACATAAAGAAATAGTAGAAATGATCCGACCTGGTCAGATCCGGTCCAACCTGATTGGGTTTAGGACACCATTTCAACAATCTCCCACTTGGCCTACAACCAATCACTCGCACACACAAGACCAAGTTGAAACACAAGAATCTCATGCAATACTCGCAACCAACCCTAGCCATGAACGGATAGCTATCTGTGGGGACTCAGACTATCTTCATATCATGCTCCAAATGATCAAGTCAAAGGAACCGCCTCAACACACACATGAATCTCCGACGAGACCCTGGTCCTTGCTTCAAACAATGAATCCACTTACTATATCAGCTATATAGAAAAGGTGGAAGAACTATACAAGGTTCATGAATGAACCTTCTAGATCCATGTACTGCTCCCGCTGCGCCTCCAAGGCACTACTGTGTTTTACAGTGACCCATAGCCAAGAACATTTCCAGCTCAGTATCACCTAATCAAAGTGACTGCAAACCCAGACTGTAGCTCCCACTCGCCTTCATAAGATTCAGGATATACGTATATATATCTATATTTATCTGATTCCAAGTTTCGATAAACTAGGAAACCATCCTTAACCTGTTTAAGGATATTCTCGACATCCACCAGATTTACTTTCATACTTGCTCATGACTCTTCATGGACTATAAACATCTGGCATTACCTTTATGATGGTTCCTATCGTAGTAGCAAAGGAAACCCTCCATAAGCATCATCTTTCACCTTATCTTTAGGACTAACGATCTAACATAGATAGATCTTGAGAACACCGGCTAGCAGTATCTCCTGTGGCGATCTATGCTAAACTCTTTTAGCATCACATCTATATAGGTAAACTATAAACTAAAATCAGTTAAATCCATCACTATAGATTCTTATTTCTAAAATAAGAATTGATAATCCAAGTGCTTTCATAAAGACCTTTAACTACCAAACATTAATTGACTGTGACATGGGGTGACAATTCCTGAGGGAGATATCCAATACCTTACTCAAAAATCATAATACACTCCCACTATCCATATTGCACATTGGGCATATCCCTTCTTTTGACTAAATCAAACTCCTTTGATTATCAAACAAAGAAATCGTCTAGAGAAACTTGTTTGAGTCCATAAATGAATCTCTTGGGCTCACATATCATATTCTCGTCTATGAACATCGGGTTGTTTGCCCAACGTCTTCAACACTATCATATAGCCATGATACGAAGTTATAACAAGCATAGTCTGAATAAAACTGGCTCAGCTGGCATCATAAAGATAATTACAAGGTCTACACCCCGTGTCCTTCAGCCGTCACTATAGCTTTATGTTAATCATATTACTATCCATGTCAGTCTTTCAGGGACATTCCCTTTAGGTCAGACAAACTAGGTTCACAGGTTGCCACTGATGGAATCTAATTAAGATATTATGGCTCCTGGACATATGTCTCAATCTTGTCTTTCAAACATTCCTTCATAAGTCGTGAGATATTCATTTTCAAGATGAACGTACCAGCAGCCTTTTCAGGATTGAGGTCATCCACAAACTTATAGAACTTTTGTGTGCACTGAGCAGTGTTCTACACCTCATCGTTATGCGGTGCCAGCTCATGTTCCATTGGTTGAATATCTACTTGTGGTTCTCAAACTACCTTTGAGACCTAAATTTACTCCCACTGTTTCTTTTGGAAGAAACACTTCCTCTAGAAGACAACATGTTTGGAGACAAACATTTTGCTTCACGGACAAGTAAATAATATCTAGCATACTTGCTAAGATATTCCACAAAGTTGCATATGTCGTACTAGGCTCCAAGCCTTTCTGACTTTGCCTATGACAACTTCAAATCATCGGTTAAGATAGATTCGACATTATCCCCTTCCATATCTAATATGGAATTTGTTCAACCTTTATTCTTTAGAACTCGGTCAATTATATGTATTGTATAAGGGCACTATCCCGAAACAGGTAAGGGATACTTTGCATGGTTTACGTCACACCTTTATCATATAAAGTGTTGCTTCCATTTTAGGAACACAATCTAATTGCGCATCCCAAAGATGGTATCCTTCAAGAGGGAATCTGATTCTATTTCAGACGACTTCTGAAAACACCCTTCGGGTATTAATTGCTACAATCCAAATGGAGATTAATTCCTAAGTAGCTCATCAATCTCATATTCGTGCTAGCTCGAACTTTTCGGGCTTTCCGAATTATGCACTTCACTGAGTACAATTGACTATTTATAAAACTAGTCATTGAGATTAACAAAAGGTTATTTGTGGCATTAATTGTCATGAGACAACAAACATCGGTATGTTTAGGCTTTAGACAACTTTCTAGATTTTATAACATTTTTCATAAAAGAGTATTTTAGTCATCTTTAGATAAGATACGTATTACCCACATGATTCATAACCTCATGGTTCGAGACTTCATCGAATGACATCCGATCACACGATTCCTCCATAGGGACTAT